>CM019693.1:38160424-38722441 GCA_009760885.1 Achatina immaculata
TTAGAGAGCGGCGTCTATTCTATTATTAGAGAGCGGCGTTTATTCTATTATTAGAGAGCGGCGTCTATTTTATTATTAGAGAGCGGCGTCTTTCTATTATTAGAGAGCGGCGTTTATTCTATTATTAGAGAGTGGCGTCTATTCTATTATTAGAGAGCGGCGTTTATTCTATTATTAGAGAGTGGCGTCTATTCTATTATTAGAGAGCGGCGTTTATTCTATTATTAGAGAGCGGCGTTTATTCTATTATTAGAGAGCGGCGTTTATTCTATTATTAGAGAGCGGTGTCTATTCTATTATTAGAGAGCGGCGTCTATTCTAGGCAGGCGTTGTGTTAATCGTAAAATGTAATATCGGTATCTGCCTACAAAATACGTCTTCTCATAGAAAACAGAGACGATGTACTGACCTGGCGTTTGAGGCATGTGTTTATTCGAAACATGGCTCCGTAACAACCCCACCCCACCCCACCCACAAACGTTTAATTGAGGCAGACGACTATTTCAGACCCGGCGTTTAATCGATGAAATACAGTCATGTGGCTTTGATGTAGCTATGGCAAATGTTTCATGTGACTCTTATTTTGCTACTTGGCAGCAACCAAAGAAACAGTCTACCGGTGTTATCTTGACAAGTACTTTAAGCAAAGCAGGCACTCTGTGGAGCACGGATAGCCATTATTATGTCGGATGCTAAACTACTTGTCCGTGTGTGTTCTTGGCTAGGGATAGGGCGAATTTGGGGAGAGTTTGTGAGGACATTGGGGGAGGGGAGGGAGAGAGAGAAAGATAAGACAGAGAATGCATCAAATGTGTGAGGTACAAAGATATGAGGAAAGAGAGCATATCAAATGTGTGAGGTACAAAGATATGAGGAAAGAGAGCATATCAAATGTATGAGGTACAAAGATATGAGGACAGAGATGATATCAAATGTGTGGGTACAAAGATATGAGGACAGAGTGTACATCACATGTGTTGGGTATCATTTTCAAAACTGAAACAGAACAAGAAATAAACATGACTCCTTTCACCATCATCAAGTGCCGTAACAAGTTTTAAGAAGCACCATTCCTTTCAACAGATTTCGGCTCTTTGGTGGGATATTACTTTTATTATCATCTTGTACCTCTCTGATAGCGAAGTTGGCCTGCACACTAGATACGGCTAGTCCGTCTAAAATCTTGTAGGAGCATCTGCCCAAACTGCTTCACGCCTGTCTCATGTTTTCCACCTGTATGTGTAATGTTGTCTCATGTTTTCCGCCTGTATGCCTAATGTTGTCTCATGTTTTCCGCCTGTATGTGTAATGTTGTCTCATGTTTTCCGCCTGTATGCGTAATGTTGTCTTATGTTTTCGGCCTGTATGTGTAATGTTGTTTCATGTTTTCCACCTGTAGTGTAATAATGTCTCATGTTTTCCAACTGTATGTCTAATGTGGTCCTGTACCTATAATGCTGTCCCAAGTTTTCATCTGGTATGTGTAACGTTGTCCCAAGTTTTACCACCTGCACGTATAATGTTATCCCAAGGTTTCCATCTGTACGTGTCTCAACGTCTACCCTCGACTTCTCCATCCAACGTGATTTTCAGCTGCACTGTTATCAGCTGTTTATTTCTAATGGACTAAAGCCGCCCCCCCCCTTGCCCCTGCTTACGCTAATACAGATTCCCTGGTACTTCTAGTGGGGGTTATGTTCTGATAAACCACCGTTAGAGCGAAGAAGCCGTAAATCGAAAAAAGACAACAATGGGAGTGATGCGCGTCAAGAAAAAAAGACAACAATGGGAGTGATGCGCGTCAAGAAAAAAAGAAAACAATGGGACTGATGCGCGTCAAGAAATAAAGAGTTGACTCCTCCTTTGAAATATGAACTTGATATACAATGGATAAACAAGAAAGCGTTGTTACTAACACGCACTGTGTGTCTATAATTCATTCATTCATTTGCATGTCCCTTGCGGAACTTTGCCTCCCTAACAGCACTCCTGCAAGCCTCTCGGTTGTAAGCAAGATACCCTGCTGCCGCTGATGCATCCATTTGCAGATCATCAACGATATCTTGTATCCATCTTCGCCTTGGTCTTCCTCTCTTTCTTTTTCCCATCATGTTCCCTTCCAAGATGGTCTTCTCTAGACTATCATGATGATTAATATGTCCAAAATATTTAAGTTTTCTTTGTTTAATCCTCTTTACTAGCCAGCCTTCTTCAATATTAAGTTTTTGTAGCATGGATATATTTGTTCTTTTTTGTGTCCATGATATTTGAAAAACTTTTCTGTGGCATTTACATTCAAAGGCATTTATGTGTTTCTCAGTTGTTTTGTTAAGTGTCCAGGTCTCACAGGCATATGTTGCGATGGGAAAGATACATGCCCTTAAAAATCTTATTTTTGTGGTTCTGCCTGTTCCTCTCCACAGCTTCTTTGTGTTTATAGTTAATATATAATAACAAAACTAATTTAACATATCACACATCACATTAGCGTTAAGTCGAATGATCGAAACGGAGGACCATCTGTACAATATGACGAATTTCTGACGGGGGAAAAAATGCACATTATCCATGAAAAAATCTGCCATCAGCCGTGACAACTGGGAATGAAAGTAAACAGAGCTGAGTGTTAGAAAAAAAGATGATAGTGAGGAAAGTGGGCAGAAACAAGAATGGCAGAAAGTAAGACGAGCATATACAAATGAAGAACACATAATAATTCAATATTTTGTTTTTCAAGGATCACGTACAAAGACAATACAGCAGATAAAAACAGGGGGGGGGGGGAAACAGATAAGAAGCTAAAACAATTAGCTGTTTTTGAAAGAAAGACTGGCACAGAATGACAGCTGTGAAGAACTGGCCACTTCAAACACAAATTCATTCTTCAAAACTATCAAAGGTGAACCACGGTGAAGGTCATCTAAGTTTCCTCCTCCTTCTTCTCCTCTTCTTCTTCTTCTCTGCTGTGATAATCTTGAGCCTTCGTGCCGGATGAGGAGTTGGTTACAACGACGCCTGGGGAAACAAGTGTCTCGACACAATCTATCAACATGGAGACCAGCGTGACCCACGCCACGTCAGCCAGCCTGAAGGAGAAAAGCTTACTGAAAGGCAGGATAGGGTCTTGACCTCTTTGCTATCAGCTTTTTTTCCCTTGTTAAAAATGTTAGTTAACTTGTCAAACAAAGACTCACCGTTTCTTCTGTTCCTGCAAGCATGGTTCATACAGGAAGCTGTAATCCAATGAATGTAAACTTTCACTAACTTACGATTGGTCAAACTTCAAGCACGTGACGTCGATGACGTCTGATCTTGCTAGTATCGGTCAGCAGTTGCTATTGGAAGCACAGTATGGCCACAAATATCTATACCACTCCACCGTACTGAAATATCTGGTACCAGCGTTTATACTTTTGTGCACAAATAAAACACTGAATACTCTTACAATGAAGAGACACAATGCTAAATCTTCTAACAAAAGCTGCAATAAAGAAGAAAATATATACATCGCTAACGGGAAAATCTACAAATTCCTCATTGCTGGAATTCAAGTGCTGTCGAGATAAGAGAACTGGGAACATATGGACAATCTCAGCCAGTAGATAAAAGAGTGAAGCAGAAGAGTGGACGAAAAACTCCTCCAAGTAAGTGTAGAATGCAGTTAAAAAGTGTGGGGGAGGGGAGGTGGGAGAGAGAGCCTCTTCAAAGCTAAAAATCAACAGACATCAAGGACAGAAGCAAACTAAAAGCAACTAACTCGGAGAACAAAACAGTACAATTTTTTTAATGGGTGTGTTCACGTAACTACTCGCCGCTATCTTGATGGTCAATCTGACAAACGTCTTGTTATCTAGCCGGGATGACTGCTTTAGTGAGCCTGGTGTTTACCTTGTCAGCGATATCCCTGGCACATCGTCGCATCGGCTGCCTTTTCTTTAATTCTCATACTCTCCATTATTATCATCTCTAGGCCATCATGTCATTTAATATGAACAAAGACGGATAACTGTTTTTTTTCCCCTCTTGATGGAGTTGATGAGCCACTTTTCATCTCCATTCAGCTCTTCTAAGATGTTTTCGTTGCTCCCTGTATTCTTTTAACTTATTTCAATGGCTCTTCTATGACATCTCACCCAGAGATGTGCCATCCTCATTGCTATTTCTTCCATTAAAACCACAAGAACCCGAAGGAAGGTAACACACCCGAATGACAACTAATAAAAGTAGCACTGTATGCGAGCAACATGAGCCGAGAAAGTATACAATTCTGGGAGTGTAGAAAATGCTAACTATAGAAAGCTCCCGAAGCTTTACTTCCACTGACTTCATGGAAAACTAACAACACTATATTACAACCTATCAAACTTTACTTCCACTGACTTCATGGAAAACTAACACTATATTACAACCTATCAAACCCTTACTTCCACTGACTTCATGGAAAACTAACACTATATTACAACCTATCAAACTTTACTTCCACTGACTTCAGGGAAAACTAATAACACTGCCTTACAACTTATCAAACCTTTACGGTCAACAAAAGTCGAAACTTTATTTCCACTGACTTCATGGAAAACTAACAGTATCTTACAACCTATCAAACCCTTACTTCCACTGACTTCATGAAAAACTAGAAACACTGCCTTACAACTTATCAAACCTTTACGGTCAACAAAAGTCGAAACTTTACTTCCAATGACTTCACGACGCTCATACAACCCATCAAACGTTAACGCCAATACGGGAAAAAGAAAGCGACGTAACAAACATCCAACAATACAGAGGCACCGAAAATGTTCTAACGAAACAACGACCAGTCCTCGCTTTCCGACGCAGTTCTGTTCCGCCAGAAAGCGAACTTCATAGCGGGTTTTAAAGCATACAAATAAAGTGAAGTGACTTTACAATTTGTATATAAACTTTCAAATAAATAGTTTTACATTAAATAAATAGCGTATACTCCAAATATATTTATAAGTTTACAATAAAAATGCCTACTACTTCAATGATTGGACCAAAAATAACACTCGTAAATCGGGGACTAGCTCGATAATGGCAAAGAACGGTCGCGTTTATTAGAAAGCGCCCAGCACGTGGTTTTGTTATTATCGAAGACGCGCAAGAAATTGATGGGGAAACACTAAACCAAACTTATTCATAGATTTCGAGGAAACTCACTTAACAAGCACTTGTTTAGAACACACACACATTTTAAGGCCATCTCTGTTAACAAAACTCCTCTTTATCCCGAGCCGAGCAAGCAAACAGCAACCACCCCGTGACAGCCCCATCATCCAGCAGGGGAAACAAATTCACTTGTCACATCCCGGGGGGCCGCGACTGGTTTCACGTGACCCTTTGAGGTAAACTAGAAAGACAGTTCAATTTTCAAATGCCTGTTCTCCTAAAGAAGCAGACCTCTTTGTTGAGAGGGGGGGACGGACAATAAAGATAACAGCGCTAGGTAGAACGACATGAATTAGAAGATGCAATGCTCCTTGCAGGCATGCGGCGTCTGTTCTGTTCACTGATGATGTGCTGGAGTGTTCCAACTCTGGCAGTGCCTGAAGGATTACAACTGTACGCAGAAATCTGCAGTCAGGCCTCATCTAAATCAACTACTTTTTGCCGGCTTACAGAAAACTGGAGGGGGGAGCCAGCAGTAAGGGTGAATAGATTAGCTTTACCCTTCAGATCATTTAAAATGTTTTTAACACGCTTGTAAGAAGTTAAGTTTAATAAAACAAATTATATTTTCACAATAACCTCGCGTGCCGCAAAAAAAAAAAATGCCTCGCGGGCCGCCACCTGGACACCTCTGTGCTATATCAATACATTCCTCTGTATCTGTTGTGTGGTAAAAAGAAAGGTAAAGGTAATCCTCTCATGCCTTAGAGACACATAGGGATATGGTGTTAGTGCCCATATTTTCCTTGACCTGTCAGCACACTAGAGGGTGATATGGTCAGTATCACGCCTGGCCGCCTCTCCTTCCCCAACTCCAGAAGAAGTCGGGTACCCATTTCTACAGCTGGGTGACTGGGGCGCCTCCGGCCGGATTCGAACCCCTGACCTTCGCCATGAGAGACCAGTGCACTAACCACTTCGCCAATTGTATGATACAATAATTATCTATGGGTCGGTAAGACCTATCCAAATCATATCCATACATTGAGTTTTATCCATCCGTGCACTGGACACAACTGTTCTGTTGATCAATTTGCTAAATATCCACATAGGTCGATGTGATATATTCGTCTGTTACGTAGATCAATGATCTATATTCATCCGCTGTATGACATCTTTCTTTCCTATATGCCAATGTGCTAGATCAATCTCTTGTACAACTTACATACAGATGTATGTATGTTTTCGCTGCTATACGGTCGCTAGGGAATCTGTCCGTTCTGGTTCATCACAGTGAAACTTACTATCGTTCTGTACTTTCTTTTCACCGTAAAAGTACAAGTATTTTATTTGAGTATCGTATGACATCTTCATTAAAAACAACTGGGCAACAGTACTTGACAACTTCCGCCTCAGCCATCCCCTCAAGTGGTTCACCATGTTCCACTGCTTGCAGTAGCCTCGAACACGCTACATTCTTGCACAACTTTTCGCCGAAAGAGTTCGTCTAAAAAATCTAAAGACCTTCTTCTTCTTCAAGTGCCGTGTCTATTATTGAACGATAATATATTTACAGCCAACACGAAGACGTCTAGTTGTCAGACCAGGATGCTTGCTTTCGGGAGTGTGGTGTTTAGAGTTACAGCGACGCCCTGAACCAGTCGGTTCCTCTGTCGTCTCCTCTCTTGTTCAGCCAGAATAATGTCACTCATTTCTGTTCTCTCTAACGTTCAGCACGGCCAAAAGCGTCCTTCTCTTGATTTGGACGTTAAGCCAACTTTCATCAACATTCAGCTCTTCTAGCATGCTTTTGTCTTTCCTTTATATACTCCGAAGGCTATTCTTTAAGATCACATTTCCAAAGGTATGATCATCTTCTCATGATGCCCTGGAAAAGACCTGAGAACTAGAACCGACCAGCCACGGTAGTTAGGCCAAATATACAAAGTCCAAGTCTTTTTAAATAAAACAAAGAATATCCAAGCATGCAATGGTCAGATGTGTTTCCAAACTGTGCCAGATTACTAATAAACAAAACCTGGAAGTCCGCTGGATTCTCTCTGACAAAACATCCAAACCTAAATAAACAGAATCCTAGCTCCACAATTTATGGTTTAACAAACACAACGTGGACTTAGAAATCTACGCTGGAACAAACACAATGGCAATTCTGAGAAACTAAACCTGTTGACATCAGACCAAAGCACTCTGTATACGACACAGGACTATCACGACGACACTCCCTCCACACAGCAAGCACCTGCGCCTACATAAACTGACCTGCAACGAAACAAACTAACCTGCTCTAGCTAGCTCACAAGAAACGTTACATGTAAACATGTTGGCTTCCCAGACACTCTAAACATTATCATAATCCATGAAAGCCCTAGTAATTACGCAAATACCGTCTATTAATATCCAGTTCTTCGAGAACTAGCCAGTTCTAAACGCCAGCATCTCACGACTCGTTGTTCTGTTCAGCTGTCACGGTTTCGTCCAATAAAGAGTTGAGAGCCACAAAGAGTTGTACTTAATGCAAATGAGAGCCAATTACGTTCCAAACGGTGCTATGCCTGGACTAACGAAGCTGGCAGGCAGGCACCAGGTTACTGGTGGGGAGGAAATGGAATCTTGTTGTTTAGAGGTCACGCTAATGGCTAACTAACGTGCTCACCAGAATACACCAGGAGGGCCAGCAAGGGCAGGTTTGGGGGAGGGGAAGTGTTTGTGCTTTATGGAAAAAAATCGGCAGAACAGGCAGACTAACATGCTGGTAGGCAGACAGAAAGACTGACAGAAAGAAAGAAAGAAAGACTGAAGAACATATGTCCCGGATAAACCTACTGTTTTGCTGTTTGAACAATTTTAGAACATCTAGTTACGACTTGCAGTCTGTGGCTGGCTGAAGTTCTATACCTTCGTGTGATCAAATCTTGTAGAACCAAGATATGGGAAACACTGTCGCACAACCAACATATAATCGCACGCCCCAACACTCAACCACTTGCCTCCTCCTTTCAACGCCAAAACTTACACGACTAAGGGAGCTAATACTTGCCCCGGGAGGGGGTTATCTCCCCGCCTTCCAGTTATCTCCCCCTCCTTTTTAAACGAGGGAACACATCTGGAATGACTAATTCACACAAAATTTGCCATGTTCACATTTAAGCTTAATATCCCATAAAACTGATAAGTGGATTTTCTTTTTCATAAACGGAGATCTGGAGTGTCTGTGTAAAATTCCATTCCAATGTAGCGTCTAGTCTGTGTCAGAAGTAGAAAACATCTTAGAGCTGCTGGCCAGCCCAGCCATGTTGGGGTACATGTTAGACTAATCTTATCTGTTGGTGTACTTTGGGGGGGGGGGGGGGTGTCAGGGTTTATCACGCAGGGCTCCACGGAACTGTGATATTCTGGAAAATGTCCTAAATAATTACCTGACAAATAAGCGTTATATATGTTATTTACGTTTCCATGTTATATACAGGGAAATAATGTTTTTCCATGTTAAATACAGACAGGTAATACATTTTCCTATGTTACAGGGAGGTAATATGTATTCCATGGTACTTATAGGGAGACAACACATTTTCCTATGTTACAAACAGGGAAGTAATACATTTCTCATTCTATACAGAATAAGGTAATATGTTTTTAATTCTATACAGAGAAGGAAATACAATTTTTCATTCTATACAGAGCAAATTAATGTTTTACATGTTACACACAGGAAGGAAATACTTTTTCCGTGTTACATACAAGAAAGTAATACTTTTTGCATTCACACACAAAGAGGAGGTAATATGTTTGTTTTTAATTTCCATAAAGGGAGGTTATATGTTTTTTTTCGGTTTCCATAAAGGGAGGTAATATGTTTTTGTATTTCCGTCCAGGGAGGTATTAGGTGTTTCCATTTTGATCACAAGGGGTAATATTTTTTTTTCATTTCCCTATAGTGAGGTATAGTTTTACAATGTGATAGATGAGATAATGCGGACGGAGGAACGCTATGACAGCCAGACACACAGGCACACATGACAGACAGACAGAGAAAATTTTGCTTTTAAAGGAAGAAGAATTGGACACAAAGGTAAGTCTAACATTCTACTCTTTACCTCTCAACTCAACTTTCGTTATAGCGCATTCGTTCAACATCAGAAGGGAGGGGGGAGAGATAGGGGGGAGAGAGGGAAGGTGAGGGTAGGAAGCGTGAGAGAGGGGGGAGGGAGAGAGAGGGGAAGGGACTGGGGAGAGAGAGGGGGGGAAGGGATTGTGGAGAGAGGAAAGGGAGAGAACGAACGAACTTTATTTTCAATGGGCTAAGAGTGAAAAGGAGTAAGGGGAGAGAGAAAGTTACCGAGATAGCGGACACGGACACACACACACACACACACAGAATACATGGAAAACACACGAACCGTTAAGACACACAGGCCAAGCACCGTGCCACAGCAGCACGTCATCTCTCACCATCTCGTGAGATAACACCAGATAACGGCCAGCACAAACCGAGGGCTAACATCTTTGATGAAATTAAAGCAGGTGCTGACAGCGGTACGTGTGGAATGAGAGCTCTGCCGAGGATGTCAGGACAGCACTGCCGAGCTAGCACTGGTCATAGAGACAGATCTGGCAAAGGTTTGCTTGAAATAGTCATGCATGCTTGTATGTGGCAATGATTAACCACAGCGAAGGAGTCATAACAGCAGATATCTCTTTTCTATGGCATCACGCGAAGGCTAGTATTCTGGCCCACTTCACAGTGAATCAGCGCAGAAGAATACATCCTGGCAAACCTGCGGCCCGTTAGGAAGTCCGTATAAATCTCTCTCTCTCTCTCTCTCTCTCTCTCTCTCTCTCATGGAACCTTGGACATGGCCAGGTAAAAACCCGCAGACAATCTTGGCAATCCCCTACAAAATCTCATGATCAATGATAGAAGGGGAGAGCTTATAGAGAATGAAATTTCAGTGATTTGAAGGGGAGCACTTATAGATAATGAAATTTCAGTGGCTGAAGAGGAGTACTAAAGACAATGAAATTTCACTGGTAGAAAAGAAGTATTAAAGAGGTTTAAATTTCACTGGTAGAAGACAGGTACCATAAAGAGTGAAGTTCCAGTGGTAGAAGTACTAATGAGGTTTAAAGTTCCAGTTGTGGGAGTACTAAAGAGGTTTAAAGTTCCAGTGGTGGGAGTACTAAAGAGGTTTAAAGTTCCAGTTGTGGGAGTACTAAAGAGGTTTAAAGTTCCAGTGGTGGGAGTACTAAAGAGGTTTAAAGTTCCAGTTGTGGGAGTACTAAAGAGGTTTAAAGTTCCAGTGGTGGGAGTACTAAAGAGGTTTAAAGTTCCAGTTGTGGGAGTACTAAAGAGGTTTAAAGTTCCAGTGGTGAGAGTACTAAAGAGGTTTAAAGTTCCAGTGGTGGGAGTACTAAAGAGGTTTAAAGTTCCAGTTGTGGGAGTACTAAAGAGGTTTAAAGTTCCAGTGGTGGGAGTACTAAAGAGGTTTAAAGTTCCAGTTGTGGGAGTACTAAAGAGGTTTAAAGTTCCAGTTGTGGGAGTACTAAAGAGGTTTAAAGTTCCAGTTGTGGGAGTACTAAAGAGGTTTAAAGTTCCAGTTGTGGGAGTACTAAAGAGGTTTAAAGTTCCAGTGGTGGGAGTACTAAAGAGGTTTAAAGTTCCAGTGGTGGGAGTACTAAAGAGGTTTAAAGTTCCAGTTGTGGGAGTACTAAAGAGGTTTAAAGTTCCAGTGGTGGGAGTACTAAAGAGGTTTAAAGTTCCAGTGGTGGGAGTACTAAAGAGGTTTAAAGTTCCAGTGGTGGGAGTACTAAAGAGAAGTTCCAGTGAGAAGAGAAGCACTACAGAGAATGAAGTTCCATGCCTTGCTCAAAATGCTGTTATCAGAGTCAAGCGATGGTGATCAACGTTCAGTGTCTCCGCATAGTTCTGTCCACTGATCTCAAAGTTCTCCTAACCCAGCTAATTTATGTCCGTCTTTTTTTTTTAATATGTTGTCCGCCCATCTATATGTTTGTTATTAACGATGATGATAGCTGTCAGTTATGCCAGTCCTCATAACCCGGATAATACACAAGGAAACGCGACGACGTAAGCTATGAATAACTCACGATTTCTAGCCAGAAAGGGCTTTGAATATGCTCAGCTAAACCCGCGCTTCAAAACATGGCAGACTCCCCCCCCCCCCCCGTACACAGTCATGGCCTCGCTATGTGCATGATAAACTGAAGGTTGTTCCCATGTTATATCAGTTAAACGAAATGGTCTGCGAATTTTCAAGAGCTGGATACACCAAATGGTGGATTACATACTCTCTAATACAGTACATTGGTAAAGAGTTTAGCGGAGTCAACTTTACCTAGAACATCTGGCAGAGTTCTCTCTCTCTCTCTCTCTATCGCCGAGTTTAGTTTAAACATTCAATCGTTCGTGGTAAGAAAATGGTGAACACAGACATGAATCTACTGGAGGCGTGGCATGCGTGCGTTTATAAGCATAAAGTACTCCTGTGTCCTGTGTGTGATATGTCTGTGTGTAAGGAAGAAATGGAATGAGCTGAGCTTACAGAATGATTAACACATATGCAGAATGATTAACACATATCCAGAATGATTAACACATACGCAGAATGATTAACAACCCCAGAAAATTCCAACCAGTGAGTGAGTGAGTGAGTGAGTGAGTGAGTGAGTGAGTGAGTGAGTGAGTGAGTGAGTGAGTGAGTGAGTGAGTGAGTGAGTGAGTGAGTGAGTGAGTGAGTGAGTGAGTGAGTGAGTGAGTGAGTGAGTGAGTGAGTGAGTGAGTGAGTGAGTGAGTGAGTGAGTGAGTGAGTGAGTGAGTGAGTGAGTGAGTGAGTGAGTGAGTGAGTGAGTGAGTGAGTGAGTGAGTGAGTGAGTGAGTGAGTGAGTGAGTGAGTGAGTGAGTGGCACACCTATATTATACACACAGCTTTGTGAAACATCCGGATGTACTGATGGATCGAGGAATAAACTGAAGGGTCAACGGAAAGACTGGTGAGAACATAACCCTATCATATAATCCTTCAGAACAAAATTAAACTCCGACACCAAGAATAAATTTATGCACAAAAAGTAATTAATATCTTCCAATTTAATACACACTTAAGAAAAATTACAAGGATATGCCACATAATCATACAAAGATAGACAAAGATCTGTCAAACAGTCATACAAAGATAAGCAAAGATCTGCCACACAATCATACAAAAGTAAGAAAAGACCTGCCAAACAAGCACACAAAGATAAGCAAACAATCATATACGGATAAACAAAGATTTGCCAAACAATCATACACCAGTAACCAAAGTCTTGCCAAACGCTCAGATATCAATTAAGCAAAGATCTGCCAAATAATCATACAAAGATATGCAAAGATCTATCAATCATATATCGATAAGCAAAGATCTGTCAATCATATACCGCTGAGCAAATATCTGCCAAAAAGTAATCAATAAACAGCTTATAAACATACAAGAGTTAAATAAGCTTACCAATATGGTAATACACAGTTACAATAAAAAAAAACAGCAATTAATCAAACTGCTGAACATTTTTCCATTTTTGAGTAACTCGGTCATTTCATAATCACGGTCAACATAATCTACAGTTAACTATAATCACAGCTAAAAATTTGGTTAACCGCTTCGAAATCGCAAAATCTACAGTTAATCACTTCAAAATAGTGATGAACAAAACCTACAGCTAACTATGTCACTTATAACCACAGTCAACAACTCATTCATTCATTCACTTGCATGAACTCTGCGGAACTTTGCCTCCCTAATGGCTCTCCTGTTGTGAGCAAGATGCCCTGCCGTTGATGCATCCATTTGCAGATCCTCAACGATGTCTTGCAGCCATCTTCGCCTTGGTCTTCCTCTCTTTCTTTTTCCCATTATGTATCCTTCCAAGACGGTCTTCTCTAGATTATCATGACGTTTAATGTGTCCAAAATATTTAAGTTTTCTTTCTTTAATCCTCTTTACTAGCCAGCCTTCTTCAATATTAAGTTCTTGTAGTATATATTTGCTCTTTTTTGTGTCCACGTTTTCAACAACTACAGCCAACAAAATCTGAAGTTAACTCATTTACTAACCAACACCAACAAAGCCTACAGTTAACCAACACCAACAAAGCCTACAGTTAACTTACTCAACAGAACCTACGATTAATTTACTCACTCAATAACCACATACAACAGAACCTACAGTTAACTCACTCAATAACCATGTACAGCAGAACCTACAGTTAACTCACTCAATAACCACGAACACCAGAACCTACAGTTAACCCATTCAATAATCACGTACAACAGAACCTACAGTTAACTCACTTAAAAACCACGTACAACAGAACCTACAGTTAACTCACTTAAAAAGCCACGTACAACAGAACCTACAGTTAACTCACTTAAAAAGCCACGTACAACAGAACCTACAGTTAACTCACTTTAAAATCCACATACAACAGAACCTACAGTTAACTCACTCAAAAACCACATACAACAGAACCTACAGTTAACTCACACAGGCTAAATCTAACTGGAGTTCCCCCTCCCTGGCGCCTTTTCTCTCTTAAACAGGGAAGGATATCGGAGGAGCGATGAGGTTAGACAAATAGCTAAGGGGCCGCGAGCTGGGTCGGCCTCGCCACTTCCAGACGTTCCCAGCGCGTAGACTGCAAGTGGAACTGGATTCTCGTGCTTTTTTTTTTGGGGGGGGGGGGGGTTGTGCGAGGCTGCTATAGGATTCCTTTGCGTGAGACGAGACTCTGAGATGAAGGGAGAGCACGGCGAGGCGGCTCAGGTGGTGGCTGCATTAGCCAGGCCATAAACTTGTCAGTTCTTGCACTGAAGGATAAAGGTGTTAGGGAACCTGCCATCATGGCAAAACAAAAGTTAAAAAAAAAAACTGAACTGGTTATTTTAACGTAATGAACATATAATGCGCACATAGCAATTATCTCGCCTCCGGCCACGGATATGATGATGCCACTGCCCGAACAGCCTTGAGTAAGGGAGAGACATGTTTTTTTTGTGGTACAACGTGCTGCCATACTTGCTTGTTTCACCCACTTGCAGAAGTAATGGCACTCTATACTGCGCAGTCCCCATAGTTATGTGTTGCCTATATCCCAGACTCTGAATTTCTTCTGGCACGAACAAATGTATGCAACAATCCACGCTTCATTCGTCTTGGCCTGTGTCAGCGTTTTATTTCTGTGCTGTATGTCATTTGTAAATGATGATGAAAGTTGTACTGGAGGGCGACTGATGGCAGAAATTTTGCGACGAGACCTGAAATCATACCAGAGCCTGGGGAGGGATATCTGGCGGCGAGGCCGAGGATTAAGTCCTGTCTGGAGGCGTCCCAGGTCACCCACATGTAGATATGGGTACCTGGTTCCTCTAGGGGCAGGGAAAGTAATGACCACATCACGCTCTAGCGTGCCGACAAGCCAAGGAAAATATGGCCACTGACATTATTATCTTCCAAGTCTATCTGCCGCATGGCAAAGGCTTATCTTCACATTTTACTTTAGGAAAATGTACCAACATTTCAGGCGGGACGTAAACCTTGTTTTATACAAACATCTTCCGGAAAAAAACAAGCGATGGGAATAAAGACGACAGTACGAGCCAATATCTGCGAGTATGAGCCAGTAGCAGGTGCTATCTGACCAGCGAAACATTGGCAGATTCTGCAAACAAGATAACGCTGATGAACAGAATCCAGCTTACATAACTTTTTACGGTATATACTCATCCTTCAATGAAAGGGGCGACAACTAGAAAGGTTAGAGAAATTAGAAATGTTTACACTAGTACCTTCCCTTAGAAGACCCCTAGCGACTGTAACTGATATTACAGAATGAGAGGAAATCCCCAAGTCTCCGAGTTTTATAACAGAAAAAAAAAATCCCTTTCTTCCCATTTTCATCTTTCCCTCCCATTTTCCTCTTGGGAGGAGAGGAGAGAAAAACTGAAAAACAACCCAAGAGTTCTATATGAAAATTTCACTGAACAAAATCCAAGCAAAGATCTACCTCAGTATGGATGTTACAGTATGGCATGAAAGAATCAACTTTTGCAAAATACACTTGATACACGAAAATCTCAAAATCCCATCAATGGACTGTCTGTTATTGTGTGCATCTGAAACTATGGCAATATATATTATTTAAGTGCGGGCGCACACAATCCATATACTGTAGTGCTTTATTTCATCTTCTCTCACCTCAGCGCTTAACACACCGACTCCATATTACTTCCCCTTTAACCGTGTTTTCTTCCAGTTTGTTCCCTTCGATCGTGCATGGGGAGTTGGGTTGGTAGAATCAGTGCAACTGAAATGGTAACTCACAATAACGCTGCAGGTGATCCGGTATAGCTAAGATATCTAGCAGAATAAATGTAACAAATGTAAGGTGAGTTGGGGACATACTTAAATCCAAACACCACACCAGCAGCCCCATCACATTTATGGTTAACGTACGCAATTTCTAGACATAGGTTACACAGTCCACACTGAACACTGTGCAGTTAGATTCACAGCACACTGTGTAGACAGTTTACAGAACACGGCGTAGACACACGTTACAGAACACGGCGTAGACACAGGTTATGAAGACGCACGTTACAGAACACGGCGTAGACACACGTTACAGAACACGGCGTAGACACAGGTTATGAAGACGCACGTTACAGAACACGGAGTAGACACAGGTTATGAAGACACACATTACAGAACACGGCGTAGACACAGGTTATGAAGACACACGTTACAGAACACGGCGTAGACACAGGTTATGAAGACCACAGGTTACAGAACACGATGAAGACGCACGTTACAGAACACGATGTAGACAAAGGTTACAGAACACGATGAAGACACAGTTTATAGAACATGGTGTAGACAAAGGTTACAGAACACGATGAAGACACAGTTTATAGAACACGGTGTAGACACAGTTTATAGAACACGGTGTAGACACAGGTTACAGAACACGATGAAGACACAGTTTTCAGAACACGGTGTAGACACAGGTTATAGAACACGGTGTAGACAAGGGTTACAGAACACTATGAAGACAGTTTATAGAACACGGTGTAGACACAGTTTACAGAACACGGTGTAGACACGGGTTACAGAACACGGTGTAGACAAGGGTTACAGAACACGGTGTAGACACAGGTTACAGAACACGGTGTAGACAAGGGTTACAGAACACTGTGTAGACACGGGTTACAGAACACTGTGTAGACACGGGTTACAGAACACGATGAAGACACAGTTTATAGAACACGGTGTAGACACGGGTTACAGAACACGGTGTAGACACAGGTTACAGAACACTGTGTAGACACGGGTTACAGAACACGATGAAGACACAGTTTATAGAACACGGTGTAGACACGGGTTACAGAACACTGTGTAGACACGGGTTACAGAACACGAGTACTGCTGCACTTGGATTCTGTTGGCCGAGAACAAATTAGGCCAGTAGTTTCCTGACATTTTCCTGGTCCATGACTCCTGTAAAGATAATCCTCTCATGCCTTGGAGGCACATAGGTCCATGACTATTGTAGCCAAGAATAATTCGTAACAGAACTTTAAAATCTCTTATCTTCTACCTTCCCACCCCTCTCCTTCCCCCCCCCCCCCCCCTTTATCCTCTTTTTTATCAACTTGGTGTTAATGGTTTTTTTTTAATCCAAACATCCAATTTTTAGAACTTGGGCTCTTTGTAAGATCTGAAAGCTCAAATCATTTTTTTTTAAATTTGCTAAGTTGACCGTCACATGAATCTCTCGATAGGCCTAGGCTGGAGAAAGCGATAGGTCAAGCGTCTACTTCTGGGGTGCCAAACTTCCACTAGTCTCATGTGCCACAAAAGGTACGCAGAAATCGAGTGGCAGGCTGCATATAAACCATCTATTCCTCCCCCCCCCCCCCCCAACTTACACTAAAAAAAAATTTAACTGAGAAAAGATGACAGTTATGCGTGAAGCTAATGTGACTTGATTGTTGTATTCACTTAGCTTTCAGGTATTTTACACATTTTTTAACATGTTTTGAAGAAAAGAAATGTTCAATTTTTTGCCAAATGCATTTTCATAATAACTTCACGAGCTGCCAACTGGCCGTCCCCTGGGTTACTCTAAGAGATTCGTGTTACTGCAAGTGTTTCATGCTACAAGTGGAGCCAACGCACACTTGTAATACAGCTTACACTGTATAAAGACTTAACACCAGCGGACAGATGACTAATACATAGTCTGCAAACACGTCCCTGCTGGAGGGGTAAGCAGATCTTGTTGGCGGGTTGGCATCGACGACGGGTTGTAAGAGCTTTTCCTGGCTGGAATGATGCACTTTGTTGCGGTTTCTACACCCTCTGTCAGGGGAGAGAACACCTCGTTATTTCTGTCAGTTTACGATAACGGTGATCTCCGCTAGAAATTGCATACGAGAAAACAACAGATTTTTTAAAACTGAAAAATAGATGAAAAATTAAACACTTATCTGTTGTGTTTTTTTTTTTTTGTATTTGAGCCTTTAAAAGTTTTTTTTTGTTTGTTTCCCGAAATATCTGATAGCTGTGAGTTCTTCGTTGATAATCTGCAAATGGATGCATCAGCAGAAGGGCATCTTGCTTACAACCGAGAGGCATACAAGAGATGGGGAGGCAAAGTTCCGCAAGGGACATGCAAATGGCTGACTGCGTTCTTCATTTATACATGCTTATCTTACTTTCTGCCCACTTTCCTCACTCGTTCTATCTTTTCGTAAAACTGAACCATACACCTCCATCAACTCCTTCACTACCAGTACCAGTACTACCGCGGTCGTCATTTCTCTTATCTCTTATATTCTTCATAAAAAAAGAACCCGTAGCAGCTTCTAAATAAACCCATCTGGTCGTGACGAGCTATTTCTTAGATCTACAGTTTAAACAAGTTTTTTTGTTCGCCATTTCTCTGAGCACCGCCCAGCCCACCCGTGATGCAAGTTTTCAGTGCACGCCAAACTCTGATTACAAGAACAATGCAAGGCCGAAAATCACATCAGCTGTGCAGTGCTTTCTTACACACGGACAGATGCAGTCTATATACGTTTGTGGTTTTATGCTGGGGTCATAACTAGCAAACGGAGATTGGCTAGATTTTTTTTTTAATTCATAGCATGATCTGCGTTCCATTTATTACTTTATTTCCAGTGAGTGGTCCACAGCTGTTCTCGGTTTTCTTCACGGAGGTTTTCAGGCTTGAAAGAGTATCCACGGCTGTTCTCATGCTTAACAGTGGTCCACAGCTGTTCTCAAACTTGAAAGGGGGCCCCCACAGCTGTTATCAGGCTTGAAAGAGGGCCCACACTTAGTCTCATGCTTGAAAGAGGGTCCACAGCTGTTCTCAGTCCGGAAAGTAAGACCACGGCTGTTTTTTTTTTTAACGCCGTAAAGGTAGCTGAAGCCAAGCACAGCTAAGAACCACTGACCTAAAACAAAGCTCACCATTTCACTGCTCCGTAGCTTCTCTCCTCGCATCCCCATCCCTGTTGATATTACTGTGGGAAAACCGATCCGTGCGTTTCTATTTAGGTCATCCCACTCCTCATCTTCTCCGAGAGATGCTGGTCTGGAGGGTCGACACAATTACGGTGACCAGCAAAATCAATTAAGATACCCAGATCTTACCACATAGGTTCTCAAACCGGGCAGATCTTACCACACAGGTTCTCAAACCGGGCAGATCTTACCACACAGGTTCTCAAACCGGGCATGTGCCGCCGCGCTCTCCCACAAGGAAGGAACCAACCTAGGTCACTAGTTCACGCAGAGAATATTAGACAACTGTGAAGATTTTTTTTATTATTTTGATATGGGGGCCGGGGAAGGAAAGGAGAGAAGATGAGGAGGAGGCTAACACTGGTTTCAAGGGTTCTCGTCCTCTGAAGCCATTTACTCAACACTAAATCAGCAAGAGACAAACAAGAGGAACATTAACAAACATGAAAACCACCATGAAACCCTCCAGCACGTAAGAATCAGAGACTAATTATTTCATGACCTGAGCGTCGCGAGGCAATTACACGTTAAGAGATTTCTCTCTTCAAGAGCTTTGCTTCAAGAGATGTCAACGTCACTGCCTGCCTTTACTGTACAGGAGGTCTATCTACGTGTGACGCCCTGACCTACATACCTTACAACAAGCATCACGTCGGGGGCTGTGAGTGAGCTACGACTCGGTTTCTAACTTCTCCATAGCAGATTTAAATGGCGGGCATCTCTCACCACCTGGAGGAAACAGCCGATTCCCCGCACACTGTCCAGGATGAGGGTGATAGCAGAACAGCATGTTTTCAGGAACAACAGCGAGAAGATAAGGCATGGTCTTGACCAGCACAAGATTCGCTGGTCGTGGCGAGTGCAGAAACCGGTGACAGCGTCACTCCATGCAGTGATGGCGCTAAGAAGTTGTTGAAACCGGTAAAACTGTACCTGTGTTTCGCCTTACATGAAGTACTTTCCGAAATATTGGTCTTCTCCTTATAACATTCGGTAGATGTAAGGTAAGCTAAAATTCCTGTTTCCATGTCATTAGGGCACATCGGGGATACGGTGTTAGACCCGTATTTCTATGACCTTCGTCACATGAAAGTGTGATGTGGTCACTATCACGGCTGGCGGCATTTACCTTCCCAGAGTTCTCTAGTACCTATTTTTACAAGCTGCCTACAAATTGAGCATCATCATCCTGCTGGCCTGATTATCCTTCAACCGATTTTATTGCTTGGTTTTTTTTTAACTAGGTTTCTGATAATATACACCGATTACGGCAACCGACGGCCGCCAAAAGTTTCGGTTTTTCCTTTTTATTAATCGATAACTTACCAGCAGTTGCAGGTTAACGCTATCACTAAATCCATGTTCTCGTAGTGTAGGAAATATCAAGACGTTATCTGGATGCCTCAAACATTATTGTGCTGCATCAACGGTTCTCAATATTTTTCATCTGGCCCTGGACCCCGTCCTGCCTTGAGTACAACTATAGACCCCTCGGCCCCCCCCCCCCAAAGAAAAACTAAAAATACAGCAATAAAATTAACGCAGATAATGTTAACCCAGAGACCTTCAGGAGAACTGTTAGGGAGCTAATGACTGACTGTCTGAGATGATGCTAAGAATTTTTTTTTTCAAATCGAGCCTAATCCATTTGGTGGTCCGTGGATCCCCTAGGGGTCCAATGATCCCTGGTTAGTAACCACTGTGCTAGACAGACAATATTATTATGAGGGCTGGGAAAACCAGACTTGGTCACGAAAAAGTCCTCATCTCATACTCTCTAGAACAAGGATGTCCCGTTGGTGGCATTCTCTTTCACACCTTCATTCCCGTTACTCCCCACTATAATTACTGCAAATTACCCTGACGTTCTCCACCAACCCCTACCTGCAATCTTTTGAAAAAAAAGTTCTTTGCCCACTCTTACATGGCTTATCGCAGTAAGCAGTAGACCGCTACGGAATTACCGCGGATAAGTATATTCAAACATAAGTACCATACATGCAAGTGAACTATGTGTTTCCCCAGTACAGTTGTGCTTGGATCATACATATAAAATATGTGCAACTTATGCAGGGCAGCACTCTGACAAACAAACAAAAAAACTGGCTACATGGTAATACATGATAAGCAGGTTATTTAAATGCTGCCAGCTTGTGTGACTTAAAAGCCAAAGCTTATAACCAAAACAAACAAACAAAAATGATGGAACTTACAAGTGGACTGGTCAGAAGTTTGCCGAAGGTCATTTCTCCGGCCCTGGACCTAATCCTGATGAGCTTTTTCGGTCTGTGTTGACTGGGGGAATCCACGGAGGACTCCGAAGTATCACTTCCAGCCGGTCCCACTGAAGATTCTCTGGAAGGGCTGCTCGTTAGCCGAGCTGGTGCCCCGTTGTTTACTCCATTAGAAGCACTCATCTTGGAACGTGTCTAAAGCAGCGCACAAGTTCTGGGGGGTAAATACACCGCTTTATCTATAACCAGCGAATCTCGCACAGCTGCGGAGAGTAGAACTGGTCACCAGCTTCACTCCAGATTGGTCACTCAATCAAGGCTAACATTCCACACCGGACAGTTTCTGCGGAATCCTCTCCTATCACACAAGTCTTGTAGAATGATCCGTTCAACGAGCTTTTCAGAGCATACAAACACCAACCTCTTAAGGACAAGATCAGATAGTAGTATGTAAATTTTTTTTTTAATTATTAAGCTTTTCTTATGTTTGTCTTTAAGCGGAAACTTTCTGTCACTCCTAATTTATTCATAGATTAACGCAGCTGATTATTGGTTTATATTTTCAGTCCTCCTTGTACCACGACTGAAGTGTGAAAGATATAATACACGATTTAATACACAAATTGGCAACCAACATTTTATCCGTTATTTATCCGTCTGTACACAACTTAAGTTATTTCCTTAAGAAAATCTATACTTGAGTCCTGGCAAAAAACTGAACCAGGAAATAGTGGCACAGGATAAAGAATGATTAAAACAGCGTATAATTTTGGTCTTAGACCCTAGCTTAAAATTAGACGGTCAGTAAAAGTGATACATAATTGAAAAAAGTTAACACGAAAGTTATGAATACTAAAACACATCGTCAAAACAGCAGAATAATTCTTCGCCTTCTTTATCTCTGCTCAGACTCTATGCTCATCTATTTCGACAAAGAGACGGATAGCCACCAGGAATTCTGCCGACAGCAGGAGTCCTCCATGCATGCCCCACATGTTTCCCGCTTATGCGATACTCTCCACCATATCAACACTGTATCGCTATAAACCTATGTCCCTACAGACTGCGTACATCACTACAGAACATGAAACTGATGTCATCAGTCTCTTGATCCTGCGCTGAAGGATTAGATCGGAACTTACGACTTGATCTGAGTCAGATTTCGGCAAAGAAAATAGAGAAAACATAAGGTAGTATGTTGATCTGCACTGTAATTGTCATGTGAACTTTTTATCTCACGGAGCGTAACATACGAAGATGAATTCATCCAGCATCATAAATGCAAAACACTACGAAAAATCCACTTAAATATATTCAAATCAAGAGTTACAGTTTAGACGAAAGATACACCAAATACCTGGGACAGTTATAAAAACAAACGAAGAAATGGAAAAATACAACAGATGCCCGGGACAGGTATAAAAACAAACGAAGAAATGGAAAAATACAACAAATGCCCGGGACAGATATAAAAACAAACGAAGAAATGGAAAGATACAACAAATACCCAGGACAGATATAAAAACAAATCCCCAAAGAAGTTTAAGAACAAGGAAAACTAGTTAAAATGATAAGAAAAAAGACGAGTCAACATTTCTTGGACATGTCATGAGAGAAGTTAGAGAACCTAGCAACGACTGGACAATTCAAGGGGAAAAAGAAAGAGAGGAAGACCAAGAGAGAAATATCTCAGTGAACTGACCAAGTGGCATGGGAAAAAAAAAGAAAAGCATCTAAACTAATCAGAAACACCAAGGACCGCAGAGGATGGTGATGAATGATCGTCTACGCCATCCGACACATAATAATAAATAATAATAATATCAAAAGAAATGAAAGAAAGATCCTGGGAAATGCTATAAATACCAAACACAAACAGAAATCAATGAACACTGTTTCAGCATTAACATGCAAGGAACGCTAACACGCTGGGGAGAACGCACCGACGACCAGACGCTGACAGAAACCCACAACCATGTCCCTACCGTAAGCCAGTGAAATGACTGCTCGCGGTATGCGAGACGCAATACAGGGGTCGGCAAACCTTCCTCCACTTACAGGCCGGATGCCAAGCTTACGACTGGCTGTCGGACCACACTTATCTCTACAGCTAATACATGAAGGAATAACAAAAATAAAGAAGCATAGCTTGATCTGTGTTATACAAACATTTATTGCTTTTTTTTTCAATCACGATAATAATAAACATAATAAAAATATAATAAATCAGGATAATAATAAACATTATAAAAATATAATAATAAGGATAATAATCAACATAATAAAACTATAATAATCAGCATAATAATAAACATAATAAAACTATAATAATCAGGATAATAATAAACATAATTAAACTATAATAATCAGGATAATAATAAACATAATAAAACCTGCCGACCCCTGCTCTGAGATATCGAGAATATAACGTGCTGTGGCGTATCCGTCAGTGTTTCCCACAATGTGTAGCGTTATATTACGAGCCTCTTCGATATGTGACCAGGTCTCATAGCTAAAGAAAGCTAGAGAGGGCCACGTGACAGTTTCAAGGGTTTACAAGTCATATATGCGCCCCTAGACACGTTATCCGATCTCCATGCGGTCCTTGGCAGCAGGAAGATGGCGGATGTGTTCCCCTCAATCTTCTGCGACTAACGTTTCTGAAAGGCAATGAAATCCAGCTCAGCACACTCCCGATTCTACTCGATGTGTATCAATATCTTCTTCACGAAAATCAGCTGCAAAAACTCTCATGTTTTCACTTACAACTAGCTTATCAACCAACCAAGATATACTAAACATACTAAAACAATGGACCACGAAGAGTGATGATCCAGGTGTGTGGGGTTTTTTTTGAGAGGGGAGGGGAGTAGATGAGAGAAGAGCGGGGACTAGGGGAACGGGACCAACTGGGGAATGGCGCATCAAAATCAAAAGAACGAGTGCGTGTGTGTGTGTTTTGAGAGAGAGAGAGAGAGAGAGAGAGAGAAGCGCTGAGGGTGTTACCTGCGAACCAAGGTGGTGACAGACCGCAAAAGTTTGGGAATCACTGCTATACTCTATATATCACTGTATCAATATATAAACACTATGTCACATTATCACAATAGACCTATACTCTCCACCACATATCACTGTATCGCTATAGACCTATATCACTATAGACTGTGTACATCACTACAGAACTGGCGCCATCAGTCTCTTGATCCTGCGCTGAAGAATTAGATCGGAACTTACGACCTAACCTGAGTCGGAACGTAAACAGATCTGTCCGGACTGCAGCGACGACCATTACATCACTATAGATGGTTTGCCACTTTACACAATATAAAATCGTGAACAGATAAGACTCGTTATTACCCGCCAGCTCGTTAAGATATCTTTCTCTTGGTCGCCTTCCATGTGGCTTTTTCTGTGATTAACAAGCTCTCCTACCTCCCTGTGGCATTTTTCAAAGACGAATCACTTTTGCCATATTTTCTTTGTGTTCAGGGGCGTCTAAGTGATCAGTGCACGGGTTGGCACTAGCACCATACCTTTATGTGCCTCAAAGGCATGACACTTCTACCGTTACCTCTTTGTATTCATCAAATATGAGTTTCACATCGATTCAACTATAGGTTAATTGTGAGTGGCGTAGTGGTTAATGTGATTATTCTTACAGTAAGATCTGTGGTTCAAGCCCGGGCGCCCCAGTCACCCTGTTAAAGAAACTGACACCGTGCATCTTCTGAAGCTTGGAAAGTTACGGTTTACAGCATCACCCAGTCGCATGGAGACAGGTCAAAGCAAAAATAAACACTAACCACGATATCCCATGATGCCTCTACGATATGACATTTTTGTGTGTGTCGTTTTTTTTCCATTAGAAAATTTCATTAAGAAACACTAATACACAATATAAAGATAGTCCTCATTAAGAAATACTAATACATAATATGAAGATAGTCCTCATTAAGAAATACTAATACATAATATAAAGATAGTCCTCATTAAGAAATACTAATACATAATATAAATATAGTCCTCATTAAGAAATACTAATACATAATATAAAGATAGTCCTCATTAAGAAATACTAATACATAATATGAAGATAGTCCTCATTAAGAAACACTAATACATAATAGTCCTCATTAAGAAACACAAATACATAATGAAGATAGTCCTCATTAAGAAACACGAATGCATAACATAAATATAGTCCTCATTAAGAAACACTAATACATAATATAAAAGACTGTCCTCATTAAGAAACACTAATACATAATATAAAGACTGTCCTCATTAAGAAACACTAATACATAATATAAAGACTGTCCTCATTAAGAAACACTAATACATAATATGAAGATCAATATCCTAGGAAAAAGAGAATATACACCGCGGCTAAAGACTGGAGATATCAGAAACCGTGCTACATCCTAGCTCTAGATTTATGAAGCGCGGGGCTTTGAGAATTCTACACAAAACCTTTACCCACGTTAGAACATTTTATCATCCGACATAAACGAATTCGGGGAAGACAGGAAGAGACAGAACCGCTGGCCGTGCTAGCCGCTGTACGAGAAAAACAAGAACACACCCTATCCTTTAGCAGCTCGCAAAGTCCTCAAGCTCTGTTCTGTAACCACTCGAGTCGATGAACACACTTAACCCGAACCAATGGCGCTCAGTACTATTTTATACTTATAAGAGGCTTTTCTGGTTGGTCTGGTCGTGAGCCAATGTTCGCATTGTGATGTCTTTTGTGTCAACGAGAAAGAGAGATTACCCCGACCCAAGCGAAGAAAGTTTCCACTGATAAACATACTCGTAGGAACAGTTTCCATTGAAATACATACTCGTAGGAACAGTTCCACTGAAATACATACTCGCAGGAACAGTTCCACTGAAATACACACTCGTAGGAACAGTTCCACTGAAATACATACTCGTAAGAACTCTTCCACTGAAATACATACTCGTAAGAACGCTTCCACTGAAATACATACTCGTAAGAACAGTTACACTAAAATACATACTCGTAAGAACAGTTACACTGAAATACATACTCGTAGGAACAGTTCCACTGAAATACATACTCGCAAGAACGCTTCCACTGAAATACATACTCGTAGGAACAGTTCCACTGAAATACATACTCGTAAGAACGCTTCCACTGAAATACATACTCGTAGGAACAGTTTCACTGAAATACATACTCGTAAGAACGCTTCCACTGAAATACATACTCGTAAGAACGCTTCCACTGAAATACATACTCGTAAGAACGCTTCCACTGAAATACATACTCGTAAGAACAGTTCCACTGAAATACATACTCGTAAGAACAGTTCCACTGAAATACATACTCGTAGGAACAGTTCCACTGAAATACATACTCGTAAGAACAGTTTCCATTGAAATACATACTCGTAGGAACAGTTCCACTGAAATACATACTCGTAGGAACAGTTCCACTGAAATACATGCTCGTAGGAACAGTTCCACTGAAATACATACTCGTAAGAACAGTTTCCATTGAAATACATACTCGTAGGAACAGTTCCACTGAAATACATACTCGTAGGAACAGTTCCACTGAAATACATGCTCGCAGGAACAGCTTCCACTGAAATGCATACTCGTAGGAACAGTTCCACTGAAATACATGCTCGTAGGAACAGTTTCCACTGAAATGCATACTCATGTACAGTGAAGACAAACTCTTGCTAGTCAATACCCAAGTGAACATATTACAACACACGCCTACAATCTGATAGGGGCTAGACTTAGCGGCGTTTTTTAATACCTGGAGTGGAAGCATCAATGAGGCTTTCTGTCAGACTCCACGACTTAGGAAAACATCGATCGCTATCCCACTGGTCCAGGTTAAGTGGCACAGCAGTCTGTTTACAAGAATATCGTGGATAAAGTCTGAAAAAGCGGGTCTTGAGCAGATGTGGTTCACTAATCCTGACTCTATTTGTTCAAAAGACTACTTCTAAAGTAAGTTCTGGCATCTTGGTAAAAGCCGCAGTAACACTGATTCTAAAGTAAGTTCTGGCATCTTGGTAAAAACCGCAGTAACACTGATTCTAAAGTAAGTTCTGGCATCTTGGTAAAAACCGCAGTAACACTGATTCTAAAGTAAGTTCTGGCATCTTGGTAAAAGCCGCAGTAACACTGATTCTAAAGTAAGTTCTGGCATCTTGGTAAAAGCCGCAGTAACACTGATTCTAAAGTAAGTTCTGGCATCTGGTAAAAGCCGCAGTAACACTGATTCTAAAGTAAGTTCTGGCATCTTGGTAAAAGCCGCAGTTACACTGATTCTAAGTAAGTTCTGGCATCTTGGTAAAAACCGCAGTAACACTGATTCTAAAGTAAGTTCTGGCATCTTGGTAAAAGCCGCAGTAACACTGATTCTAAAGTAAGTTCTGGCATCTTGGTAAAAGCCGCAGTAACACTGATTCTAAAGTAAGTTCTGGCATCTTGGTAAAAGCCGCAGTAACACTGATTCTAAAGTAAGTTCTGGCATCTTGGTAAAAACCGCAGTAACACTGATTCTAAAGTAAGTTCTGGCATCTTGGTAAAAGCCGCAGTAACACTGATTCTAAAGTAAGTTCTGGCATCTTGGTAAAAGCCGCAGTAACACTGATTCTAAAGTAAGTTCTGGCATCTTGGTAAAAGCCGCAGTAACACTGATTCTAAAGTAAATTCTAGCATCTTGGTAAAAGCCGCAGTTACCAATTTTCTGCCTTACTTCATGGCAGTGTTACAAAACGTTCCATACAAAATTGCTGGGCTCGCAGTTTATGTTAAGATCCTACTAAAACTTTCGTATTTACGCAGCTAAAGAAGTTCTACAAGATACACTTCATAACATTACAAAAGATCATAAAATACCTGCAGATATAACTGAACGACACCAGAAAATATTACCAGAAATAAAAATGACAAGATGTGTTACAGGCTACTAGATATGCAATAATTAACAGGTTACAGGCTACTAGATATGCAATAATTAACAGTTTACAGGCTACTAGATATGCAATAATTAACAGTTTACAGGCTACTAGATATGCAATAATTAACAATTTACAGGCTACTAGATATGCAATAATTAACAATTTACAGGCTACTAGATATGCAATAATTAACAATTTACAGGCTACTAGATATGCAATAATTAACAATTTACAGGCTACTAGATATGCAATAATTAACAATTTACAGGCTACTAGATATGCATAATTAACAATTTACAGGCTACTAGATATGCATAATTAACAATTTACAGGCTACTAGATATGCAATAATTAACAATTTACAGGCTACTAGATATGCAATAATTAACAATTTACAGGCTACTAGATATGCAATAATTAACAATTTACAGGCTACTAGATATGCAATAATTAACAGTTTACAGGCTACTAGATATGCAATAATTAACAGGTTACAGGCTACTAGATATGCAATAATTAATAATATTTTGTATACAGAAAAAAAAGACAGAAACAATGTGACAATTTGTACATTATATACCAGGTCTCACTTAATCTATATGAACAGTCACCACTGCAGAAAACTGAAGAAAACCTACATTAAAACCTAAACAATCCCAAACCATCATTAAAATCTACACCACCACAAAGTAACAAATTACAGATCTACATTGTTTTAAAAACAAAAATCTAATAAGAGTTCTTGAACAGGTTTCATAACACGACATACAACGATTTAAATAACAACAACAAAAAAATGGCTGAAATGACACAAAATTTAACTGTGTATGTCACAAACTGATCACAAAGAAAGTAGCAAAAACATTCGAAAAATCAACACACACACACACACAAAAAGAGAGGGAGGGGAAAAAGTGACCAAGAGAAGGCACAAACCTGACCATAGACATCATAAAACCAGAAACGGATGTACCAGGTCTTGGTGCTGCATCTAATGGCACTGATTGAATGAGAACACGAACACACACACACGGTACGGCACGGCGCGTTAAATGGAGCTCATACATCTGTACTAAACATTTCTGTAAACCTGTTAGCCTGTATCTTCAGCGGATTTCTTCACACGTGTTACCTCTAGCAGTTTATATTCAGGAGGCCATCCTGTTTTAATCTATGTTACGAGAGAGAGAGAGAGAGAGAGAGAGAGAGAGAGAGAGAGAGAGAGGCAGTAGTAGTCACAGCAGGAAATCTCGAGGGTAAAAGACGCTCCAAATGACTAAGAACGAAAGCATTGCATAGTTACCTAGGCTAGGAATGTGTCAGATCATATCAAATGTGCTGGGAAGATTTGTGTTAGGTTGGGGGGGGGGGGCCCACCGCCCGCGCGGAATGGGCTGGGGGGGGGGGGTGTTAAACATGATCATCTTCCCAACGCCCAAAGCATCTTATCTATTTTTAGGAGACATCTGAGAAAATCTCTGAAACATTACAGAAAGCTTTATGGCTCTGATGACCCTCGGGGAAACAAATCTCAAGTTCCCCGGAGCAACACAACGTGACCTACTCAAAAATAGCGCAGACAGGCAGACAGACAGACTGACAGACAGGCAGACAGACAGACAGACAGACACTTGCTAGAGGTGTAAGGTGATAATGCCTTCACATTTCTAGACCACCACAACATACGAGATAAGGATGCCAGCACCTGTCTTCGCTATCTATGTTTTCCTAGGTGTACCCCGGGTACCCATGCTGGGTTGACCCCAGTGCCGGTCGGTTGGAAAAATTCTGCCAGAGCGCGAAATCGAACCAGGGACCTTCTGGTCGGGAGGCGAGCGTACTAACCACTACACTACCGACACATTATAGTCATGAAAAGATAATGGCTACGTTAATACATTTTGTAGAGTGATGAATGAAAGATTATTTTTTTTAATCTTCAGGTGTTTCTGAAATTGGCAGAAAATAAATGATATGACTGATGATTTAGTGTCCGTCCGTCCCGTCTTTCCCCCCCCCCCCACCCACCCACCTTTCGTATGTTGACCTGAATATACTCTCAAATTTCATGGTTAAAAAATGACATGAAAATGCTAACTCTATTCCTAAATTTCTTTCCATTTTGCTCCTCTCTCTCTCTCTCTCCGTCATATACACTTTATTAGACTAGGAGTTAACCTAACAACTCTTACCATGTTCTTTCTTATAACGCTTATTTATTCTTCTATCCTAAGAACGTTTATTCAGTCTTCTATCCGAGAGTTCTTTCTTAGAACGTTTATTTAGTCTTCTATCCGAGAGTTCTTTCTTAGAACGTTTATTCTATCCGAGAGTTTTTTCTTAGAACGTTTATTTAGTTTTCTATCCGAGAGTTCTTCTTAGAACGTTTATTCTATCCGAGAGTTCTTTCTTAGAACGTATATTCAGTCTTCTATCCGAGAGTTCTTTCTTAGAAAGTTTATTTAGTCTTCTATCAGAGAGTTCTTTCTTAGAACGTATATTCAGTCTTCTATCCGAGAGAACGTTTATTTAGTCTTCTATCCGAGAGTTCCTTCTTAGAACGTATATTCAGTCTTCTATCCGAGAGTTCTTTCTTAGAACGTTTATTCAGTCTTCTATCCTAGACTTCTTTCTTAGAACGCTTATTTAGTCTTCTATCCAAGAGTTCATCATTAGAACGTTTTATTTGTCTTCTATCCGAGAGACTCCCCCATGCTTCTCCTGCAACAACGGCTGCCAGATTTACATGCAACTACAAGCCAGAGTTGATGACACATTCCTCCAAAACACTACATCTGTATGTATTAATAACATGAGTGCCGATCGATAACTAATCTCATTATCTTGGATTTTTTTTTCTTCCTTTTAAACCACAGTGCTAAATACCTACAGTCTTGCTGGTACCTTCTCGTCAGCTATATCTGGATCTCTGTATACACTGATACTGAATGACAAGATGTCAGAACAGAAATGTCAAATTACTGACCCTTAGAAAATAAAGTTCCTTCGTATTTACTTAGTTTTTCTTGTAAACAAAACTGGCCACTCAGATTGATTGTTTTCCCCCCTCCAGCTAATTAGTACCGCCTTCTAAGAAATATGGACAAATGACCTATGCGATTGATTGTTTTTCCCCCTCCTGCTAATTAGTACCGCCTTGTAAGAAATATGGACAAATGACCTGTGCGACTGATTGTTTTTGCCCTCCTGCTAATTAGTACCGCCTTCTAAGAAATACAGACCAATGACCTATGCGAACATTTAGTTTTATATATATATATATATATAGTCTCCGTTCCCTATAACTGGAATGTCACATTTCAAGATTTTATTGGTTATTTTCCCGCTACACCATGCTGCACGGTGAACAGACATGGATCCTGATTTTCTGAAGACCAATCAGCGATGACCTTCTTCAATTCTGAAGGAGACCTGATTACTCAGCGGCGGAAAGGCACTGATTCCTATAACACCGTCGAGACAAAACAACCAGCTTCCTGCAGCGCTGAGAGGTGATGTAACAGGGTCTTGATCCCCCCGGGTGGTTAGCTGGCGATAATAACTGCGCCATCTTCCTCGCCGTATCACCTTCATCATTTCAGCTGACTTAACGAGCCTACGGGATTATCAAGCTCCAGGGAAAAAAAAATATACAACTTTCCCACGCTATGAAGTAATTTCACACATACTAGCAAAACGCAAAGTGGATTATAATAACAATAATACACAGTTGAACAGATCAAAATCTACCACTGTACCACAGAACCATATACAAACACAACAGATGGCTGCAGCTTTTCTCACATTCTGAACCTCTATTATCTGTATTTCGGATCTCTTGCCCCCAGAAATGCGTGCGCCCATGACTCCCGTTATTTCAGATGTGGTACGCCGCTACTTGCTCACACGATGCTGGCCCGCGCCCCAACTCTCAGACTCTCGCTGCTGAAGCTCCTACTTCAGCCCCGCCCGTTGGCGAAAAACAAGGACAGCGTGAACGTGTTAAAAGGCCTGTCGTCACGTGATGCTGCGGGGGATGCCATGGGTGCAGCCAAGTCGGAGAACACAGAATTTAGGCAGACAAGTTTTTTTTTTTTTTCCTTAAAGAAAAGTAAACAACACAAAACAAAAAAAAGAACATTCAGAAAAGAAGATGTATAGCTGAAGGTCAAGGTAACGCGCTAGATTGACGGCGCTGTTATCACGCTCACACCTAGCCAAGACCCTATCCTTTCTATTCCCTTTCTATTCAAGTGCTCCCTTTAGCAGGCTATTGTGTGTATTTGTATATTATACACGAGAGACACTTCAATGAAAACAAGTGAAAGACCGAGCCGCAAGGACAGCGACTCTATTTAGAGCAATCCCGCCCTTGCTGGAGCCAAAATGAAATCACAGGACGCCACCAAACGAGACTGAACCTTGTAACGTAAGCAATGTCTGCTGTTATTGTGTTCAATGACTCATTCCAACATCGCCAGAAGAAGTCTTGTAAGAATCTACGCAGCAAAATGATTCCCAGCGAGCTCCGTGACAACATCACTCTGCTTCCAGAAAGATTCATGCAGCAGAAATGCTGTTCTACAGAAAAGTATGTGATATAACATGGAGAATGAAATGAAGAAATGTGCAAGTTTTATACAGCTCTCAAGTACAAATATATGATCAGAGAATCCCAAAACAAGCTATCAAGTGGAACACAACAGGCCAAAGAGGCAGACCGCGTGAAACTCTGAAGAGGACATTATTAAGAGAGGCCAAATTAACAGGCATAAAATCCCTTGATGAGGCTGAAAGACTCGCCGAAGACAGGAAACATTGGCGAACTACTTTGCGAGCCCTATGTGACGTTTAACGGCACGGAAAGGATATAAGATATAAGATAAGAAGTACAAATATGAACTTCTCAAGGAAATAAGGATGAAGAAAACAAAATACTTTTGCCATATCAAAAGACATAATAACACAATGAAGATCAAACTTGAAGGAAAGATGGAGAGGTAAAAGAGCAAGGGGTGGACAGATATGTACATGGAGATAACATACGAGAACGGACAGAACACGGCCTGGCTGAGTGCACCATCAAGGCAAGGGAGCGTGGAAACTGGAGATTCATTACCGCCAGCCTTTGTTCTGAAGAAGGCACATGATGATGATGATGATAACCGCTTCCAGAACTATTATCTAAGACACAAAGAATTATTACTCTGTCAAGTAGGCTCCGCTCTGGGAGTAACATTACTCGGCAGCAAACACTCCATATCCTACTCCAGCGGTTCTCATTTAACAGAAGTCCGCAGACCCCCCTGCTGTTTAAAAAACCAGGCCATGCACTCCCCCCCCCCCCCAATACTCTGGAAAAGTTTCGCATCTGTAAGGTAGCTATGTTCTTTAAATGCAACAGAATTTTCACAACATGTACGTAACCGTTAACGCTACATTTCACTACACTAGCCAAGCACAGTACAAACTTGGCGAATTTTCAAAATAGCAATAACGTAGTTAAGGGGACAAAAAAACAGACAGCAATTCATATTCCTAACAAATGACGAGAATGTGAAATGTGTGACAGCTAACCAAGCTAAATATGGTCACGAGAAATCATGACCTCTTTTTATACCGAACATTCACGTCCACGTCTGGTTTAATATTTCCTATTTTTAAATCTCAAATCTGGATCACCATCAAGCCAATTCTTGTGCCTGTTCTTCGTGTAACACAATGTGGAAAACGTTTGTTCACAAAGATGTGTGGAACAAAATGGAACGAGATGTTTCACCGCTTTCTCACCAACCATCGTATAATCAGAAAAAAAAACAACTTACCCAGTCTGCATTTGGGTGTGTGTGAGTGTGGCTGTGGGGGGGGGGGGGGGGGGTTCGTGGATCACCAACTGGGAACTACTGCACTACTCTATACATATTTTAAAGATCCTCACCGCTGAAGATAAGTTAGAACTTATCATTCAACAAAATCCTGGATAAACGGGTTGGTGTGTGCTTGCAGGCATAGGTAAAAGAGAAGGCCACGGCGAAAGAGCAAAGTTTCTGTGTGCACAGATAAGACAGAACACTAAGAGAAGAACAGGAAAACGGTTATTGAATATAAAGACAAGAAAATACCCAGCATAATACGAGATATAAAAGACCAAACATATCTACACTAATAATTTAAGTATATGTTTTTATAAAAAACTAAATATGTAAGTATATAAAATATACACCAACATATCTACAGGGAGTTCACTACTGTAGAGCATCGAACATTTATTCATTCATTTGCATGTCCCTTGTGGAACTTTGCCTCCCTAACAGCACTCCTGTAGGCCTCTCGGTTGTAAGCAAGATGGCCTGCTGCTGATGCGTCCATTTGCAGATCATCAACGATGTCTTGCAGCCATCTTCGCCTTGGTCTTCCTCTCTTTCTTTTTTCCCATTATGTACCCTTCCATGAGGTCTTCTCTGGATTATCAAGACGTTTAATGTGTCCAAAATATTTACGTTTTCTTTGTTTAATCTTCTTTACTAGCCAGCCTTCTTCAATATTAAGTTCTTGTAGTATGGATATATTTGTTCTTTTTTTTTGTGTCCATGATATTTGAAGAACTATTCTGTAGCATTTACATTCAAATGTATTTATGTGTTTCTCAGCTGTTTTGTTACGTGTCCAGGTCTCACAGGCATATGTTGCAATGGGAAAGATGCATGACACTAAACATTTTATTTTTGTAGTTTTGTTTGTTCCTCTCACAGATTCTTTAGTTGTTTTACTGTCTGAAGAGCGACAGATGTCTTCCTTTTAATTTCCCTCATTGTATCTACATTATTAGTTAGCAGTGATCCAAGATATTCAAAACTCTCCACTTCTTCCAGTTTTTCCTCATTGATACATATATCAAATGCCTTGTTTGTTTTGTCAGTTGTCATCAATTTAGTTTTCTTCGCATTAAGATAGAGGGTTTACTCTTCATTATTCTTACTGACTGACATAATTAGCTTTTCCATTCCTTTTTTTTTTGTGTTATGGACAGTAATACTGTGTCATCAACATATTTAATCTCTGGTATTTCATAACCTCCAATTGTTATGGCATCGTAATATTCTTTGCCTACATCGCTAACACTCCTCATTATATTTTCAGTATACAAGTAAGGCGACAATATGCACCCCTGACGGACCCCTTGTTTTACGTCAAACACTGATGCAATATTCAAACTGAATAAGACTAAAGGCCAACCATTCACAACTGTCTACCTGCGTCAGGTTAACCAGCCACTCATGACCAACACTGAACACTGATCCAAATGGGAAGACAAGCAAAGTCATAAAAAAAACTACGCCAAGCCGAAGTAGGATATGTCAGGCGGAAAGGCGGAGATATTTAACAGCCGAGCTGCAAACCTGGATACAACGAAATCAACCGACAGACTTTGGAGGACGAACACAGAGGACAGCAGTGTCTTCTGAGACTTCTGAGGACGAACACGGAGACTACAGTGTCTTCTGAGACTTCTGAGGACGAACACGGAGGACTACAGTGTCTTCTGAGACTTCTGAGGACGAACACGGAGGACTGCTACAACAATGTATCGAAATGACCTTTTTAATGTGAGAAGAAGCTTTACTGTTTAACGATACGATACTTTGCTTTGCTTTTCAGGCTATTTTTGTAGTACGAGAGGCGTTCAAAAAGTAATGGACCGTGTCGTTTTTTTTCAGCTAATAATGAAGATAGAGGCGTGAACTTTTGCACACTTTAAATATAGCATGGGCTGATTGTGTGAACCAAATTGCACCACAACTGGCCAAAGAATATGACTGCCCTAACCGTTGAAATGGAGCGTGTTTGCAACTTGCGGTATAAGCAGCGAATTGTGATAGAATTTCTCACTGCAGAGAAGGAAACTGTTGTGAACATTCACAAGCGTCTATGTGATGTGTATGGAAGTTTTGCAGTCGCCAGGAGTACAGTCAGTTGCTGAGTTCAGAGAATCAAGGAATCAATAAGTGGAGATAAAGAGCTGCATGATCAAGAATTGTGAATGTTATGCCGAGATGAGAGACAATCAATTCGCAAGCTTACATTAAGACACTGAAAACACTCAATCAACGTTTTTGCAGAGTTCGGCAGCACAAGAATCCAGCAGACCTGCTTCTCCTTCGTGACAATGCATGCCCTCACATAAGTCTGGCATAACGGGAAGCAATCACCAAACTGGGTTGGACTGTACTACCCCATCCATCCTATAGTCCCGATTTGGCACCCTCTGTATTCCATCTGCTTGATCCACTTAAAGATGCACTTTGAGGGGTACGATATGAAGATGATGAAGAATGATTCAACCAGTGAAAAAATGGCTACATAATCAAGAGAAAATCTGGTAATGCAAGCTCTTGTTTCGCGCTGGCGTAAAGCCGTACAAGTTGATGGGGATTACGCTGAATAATACCGATGGTTACATGACATATCCATGTATATTGTGTATAAATTTCATGCTTTTTTAATAAACAGCTCCTGAGAAAAACGCTGTAGTTCATTACTTTCTGAACACCCCTCGTAACTATTCTCTGATCATTAACACTTTGCTGGCAGGAAAGACGAAGTAGTCACTGAATTCGATTATTAAGAAAAGAAGTTGGCGATGGCTGGGGCGTGTACTCCGAACGACTGCTAACTCATTACCAAAAACTGGCACTGAAATGAACACTTCAGGGAAACAGGAGTAAGGGTAGACCAAAGGAGACGTGGATCAGAACAACAGATAAGAAGATGAGTAACAGAACAAATAAATTGGGTGGGGGAGGGGGATGTCGAAGGACGTGCGTTTGTGGGGAAACTCTTGCGGAAGTCCAATATGCTAAAGGTTAGGGGGGAGAGAGAGAAGAGAGAGAGAGAGAGAGAGAGAAAAGAGAGAGAGAGAGAGAGAGAGAGAGAGAGGAGAGAGAGAGAGAGAGAGAGAGAGAAAAGAGAGAGAGAGAGAGAGAGAGAGAGAGAGAGAGAATGATTTTCTGTTCTCCCTTTTTCTGTTCCTATTTTCGTTTTGTGTATGTGTTGTCTGTCGAAGCTGAAAAGCTACAAGTCTCACACTGTTACCTTGTTACACGCATAAATCTTATTCCTTCCTTTGCGTTAACCTTCACGAAAAAATGTACACACAACATTAGGAGATAAAGAACAACGAATGAGAATTACACTATCTGGAGGTACAGAAGCTGTCTACGAAAATACAATCCTGAAGTGAGAAAAGCGAATGATTACGGACAGAAAAAAAAAGGACCATGGAGAAAACTACTCCAGCAGGCGGATGTGAAAAACCTGATATTGTTTTTGCTTTGCTTTGTTTTATAGCTGGAGGAAGAAGCACTGAATACTCATCAAGTTCAAAGAGCACAGGCAAAGGTCAAAAGGCTTTTTTTTTCCTGTCACGTTAGAACACGCTAACAAGGCATTTCTCAAACTTGTCACTATGAAGGACCCCTGGCTGGTGTCAAGGACCCACCTTATAAAACTTTAATGGCCACAGCTCTGTACGCAGGGGGACTGGTCAACCATAGTTGTAATAATACAATAAAGAAAAAAATTGTCAATAATCTTTTCTGTAGAATATTTGTCTGTGGGTCTGTTTTATAAACGACATGTACTTCATTATTACGTTGTTTTTTTTAATCTGGATCTGTCGTGGAAGTCTTAGCGACCCCTCCAAGACTGTTAGCACTGCTCTAGCAGCTCCTTCGATTACCCTAAAGCTCATATCTGTAACGGTACGAACTATTTGAGAAAGAAAGGTTTTAAAACAACAAAAAACAACGAAGAAGACAAAAACAGAGCTGTGGTTCCATACCTTTCTTCAGGTCATGGACCCCTGGAATCAGTGAGTGGAATCTCAACTGACAATTTACATTCCCCAAAAAAAACTCTTATATATTCGTATTTTGAGAACGTTGTACCTGGCCTCTTTACGATGCATGAGAGAAAGAGAGAGACAGAGAAAGAGAGGCAGAGAGAGACACACACAGAGAGAGTGCTCGATAAATTCATGATTTAAAATCTCCACTTCACAAGCGAAGCCCAGACTGGGGAAAAAAGCAGCAGAGAAAGTGTCGAGACTAACCAAACATGCTTTTCTGTGTGATCTTACTGTACGCAAGCCTCTTTTTCCCAGGGAACCTGCCAAATTTATACCTCACATCATACCCACAAAGGAAACATTGTTTCCAAACTTGAGATCCTGCTAATCCTTCTCTTTCAGCGGGTGTGTTCCTACCGGCCACAATCAGGAAATCGTGATGTTCGCAAAGTGCATCAGTTGCTCTTCTACTCAGCAACAGAAAATGAGGCGCGTGTACGGTTGGTCGACTATGGGCTGCATTTCACTCCCAAGGCTGTAAGATCCACGTCATTAGTTTATCTGGTGCTGTCGTTTAAAGCACAACGATCCTGTACTGTAACAACGTTCCTGGTTTCCTGGGCCTCTACAAGACCCAAGATATACGCAAGTGCTAGGAGGGAAACAGCCACCAGTGATAAAGCGCAGCTATCTGTATGGCGAGGCACACTGAACTGTGCTATACACAATGAATGCCAGAGAAAAACTGTGCTAAGGTCCAGTCCGACAAATAAAGAGCCAAGACAGCTCCATGCAAGGGAGATAACCGTGAACAGACTGGCAAGGGGGACAACAAAAAATTGGCTGGTCAAAGGAAACGTTTTATTGATGACGTGTTTCCAGGTCCACTAACTCTCTTAACAGTGCTGCCGGGTCATGGGATCATCACATTTACCTCAATGACCAGGCATAGACCAAATAATAACAGTTCACTTATCTGCATGTCCCTTGCTTGCGGAACTTTGCCTCTCTAACAGCACTCCTGTAGGCCTCTCGGTTGTGAGCAAGATGCCCTGCTGCTGATGCATCCATCTGCAGATCATCAACGATGTCTTGCAGCCATCTTCGCCTTGGTCTTCCTCTCTTTCTTTTTCCCATTAAGTAACCTTCCAAGACGGTCTTCTCTAGATTATAATGACGTTTAATGTGTCCAAAATATTTAAGTTTTCTTTGTTTAATCCTCTTTACTAGCCAGCCTTCTTCAATATTAAGCTCTTACAGTATGGATATATTTGTTCTTTTTTGTGTCCATGATATTTGAAGAACTCTTCTGTAGCATTTACATTCAAAGGCATTTATGTGTTTCTCAGATGTTTTGTTAAGTGTCCAGGTCTCACAGGCATATGTTGCCATGGGAAAGATGTATGCCTTTAAAAATCTTATTTTTGTAGTTCTGTCTGTTCCTTGTAATAACAGTAGCTACAGTAATATAACCATGGAGTTATCACAATTACTCAATGACCAAACACAGACCAAAGTAATAGCAGTAGCTGCAGTAATATAACCATGGAGTTGTCACAATTACTCAATGACCAAACACAGACCAAAGTAATAGCAGTAGCTGCAGTAATATAGCTCACGAGGAGATATAACCAAGGATCGTTCTTGTCCTTTTAGTAAAAAGCAAAATGAAGGCATTCGTCCATACTCAAAGCATCTGCTCAAGAAAGCAAGGCTGAATGTAATTATCACAATCGCCATCAACTTGTGCCATCTCATCAGCGCTGTACAGAAGGAGTGAGTGAATGGTTCCAGATTGAAACAGGCGTGAAACAAGGTTGTATACTGTCTCCCTTGCTTTTTTTTTCAATTACCATAGACTTTATAATGAAAAAAAAAATATTGCACAGGTAAAACACAGGTAAAATTGGTAACGGGACCCAACTGGAAGATCTTGATTCTGCAGATGACATAACTCTTATCAGTGACAATGTGAATTTTATATATGTATATATATATACACAAACACACTGTCTTCATTATCTAGTAAAATAGGACTTGAAATTAACAAGGAAAAATAAAAAAATAAAAGTTTACATTAATCAAGAAGGAAAAATATACATAGAAGAAACAGTTGCTGAAGAAATACGCCAATCTGCATACCTCGGCAGCTACATAGACCAGAATGGTGACACCAGAAAGAAAATCATTTTTAGAATTGCAAAAGCAGCAACGACCTCAAGAATCTTGAGAACATATGGCATTCACAAGTTATAAACATAAAAATCCAAGCTAAGATTATTCAAGTCATATATAATATACATCCTCATTTATGAATGATGAAGTTGGACAACAACTAAAGAAATAGAAAACAAATTAGACTCTTGGAAATAAATGCCTAAGGAAAAACTCGGTATAAAGTGGAACGAATTCAAGAACAACGCAGAGATAAGGCAGATGAGTGAACAAAAACCAGTCTCATGGGTGATCAAGAAAAGGAGATGGATATATTTTAATCACGTGATGAAAAGAAACAGTCAGGGAATCTCAAAACAAGATATCAAGTAGAACACAACAGGTCAAAGAAAAAGAGGTCGACCACTTGAAACTCTAAAGAGGACATTGTTAAGAGAGGCCAAATTTATAGGCATAAAATCCCCTGATGAGATTGAAAAGCTCACCGAAAACAGGAAATCTTGGCGAACTACTTGCGAGCCCTATGTGACGTTTAACGGCATGGGAAGGATGTAAGATTTACGGTGTACAGAGCTGATCTCCAGTGATTTACAGGAAAATAGGAGACCATTGTATATATGCGTATGTGCGCGCGTGCATGTATGTGTGTAAAAGGCCTGTTCCCATGCCATCAGGGCATTTTGTGGACACGGTGTTAGACCTGTATTTCCAAGATCTTCGGCACATGAAAGTCTGATGTGATCAGTATCACGTCTGGCGGCATTCACCTTCCCAGATTCCTCTGGTACCCAGTTTTAAGGCTGGGTGTCTTGTGCGTGCGTGCGTGCGTGCGTGCGTGCGTGTGTGTGTGTGTGTGTGGTATAAGAAAAAATCCCCACTTCAAAGTTCCGAAACCACCCCCCCCCCCACACACACACACACCCACACACTAGAAGAAAATGATAACAACCTCTCCTCCCCCAAAAAACAAAACTAGTATCACTGATATTCATACACCTTATTCAAATATCCCTCCTCTTTTCAAAAGCAAGAGAAAGAAGTACACTTTACAAATTAAGAAACAAACAAACAAACAAACTGACGCCCCCATGAGCTCCACGTGAAACATTTGTCAAGTCAAAGCCCATATATTCCCGAGCTATCTGCCACACGCCGACATCAGCAGTAAACAAAGCTGAAACTCTATCTCTGTCTCTCAGTCGCACTCTCGTGTTTGTGTGTGCGTTTGTTATCGCGAGTTTGCGAGCCGCCATAAAATAAAAGGAAGTAACAACTTGAGACGATGAGCACAGTTTCCGACATCCACGACGTTTTGTGTACATGTAAACAAGCAGAAATGGCCACTTCTTATTCTTTCTTTCTTCCAATCCATCCATCCATCATATATATATATATATATATATATATATATATATGTAGAGCATGATTTAAGACGGTGCATTCAGATTGGGGTGGGGGTGGAGGTCGCTTTCAGTCTGCCCCACTGCCTGGCTTGTCAACACTTGCAAAGTACGGCACACGTGACATCTTGCGCTAGGTACATGTTCCCCGTCTCTGCGGACACTGGCGAGAGACGGGACATTGACAGTGTCAAGTCCGTTATAGTCAGAGCGAGGCGCAGTTCTCTTTCTTTCTTCCATGCGTGGCTTCCGAGCTAATTGTTTACTTATAAAACTGATTTTATGGGGAATATCAGTAATTTGAATATCAGTTCATTAAATACGTTTTAATTTAATACCCAGGCATCCGTATTCACAAGACAGGCAGTCGTGTGCAAGTAACTCTTCTCATTCTGGACAATCAGCCGGGGGGGGGGGGGGGGGGAGAGGTTGCTGAAGGCGAGGAAAAGAAGCGGGCGAACTGGTGGGCATATAGAATAAAATGCTTGGATGGAGACTAGATGGGCTAGTGGACAAACCAAAGAGTGGATGAAGGCGTTGGTTGTTGGGTTGCTGAATTTATATGCATATATAAATGGCTGTGGAGCATGTGAAACAAGCATTGAGAACTTAAATAATTTCATGTGCCACAACCAGTACCGGCCCTCCTTGGCTGAATCGCTAAGATGCACTTGGAAGTGCAGTGCCAGTTGAAACATCACGGGTTCGGTTCCGGGACGGGACAGAAAAAAATACAAAAAACTCAGAGGGGCCTACCCCCCCTCCCCTTAAGAGTGTCAGGACCGAAACACTTGTCTGGGGCGGGTAAGTTCTTCCTCTGATGATCTGAAGTAGTTGTGTTGTTGTTGTTCTGCTCTCTGCAGTATAGAATTCTTCACATATAAGACTCTTTTGAACACAAATGCATAAGGAAAATACTCCGTATAAAGTGGAACGAATTCAAGAACAACAGAGAGATAAGGCAGATGAGCGAACAACAACAATATATGTATATATGAGGGTCATACCGAAAAAAATCAGAATTTATAGATAGAGAAAATATAAATGTGTCACTTTAACCTGCATCATTTTCTTCACTTTTCAGCATAATCTCCATTTATCTGCGCACATTTTTCCCATCACTCTGCAAGTTTGAAAATACCCCTCCCGTGTAGAATTCCGTTCCAGCTGACCGACGGCACGGACGCACTGCTTTCTGGACGTTCTCTCCTGTGGGACCCAGCTGGCACAGACTTTTCTACATCCTAGGGTTTCAATCATTTACTGTACTGCACTGTGTCCTATTCCAAGATTTACAGCTATTCCAAGATTTACAGCGATTTCAGATACTGTGGCACGTCTGTCTTCTTTAATGATGTCGTCAACCCTTTCCACGTTGCTTTCAGTGGAGGCAGTTCGAGGGCAACCACTGCGAGGCATATCTTGGATGCTCATGTTTCCATCCGTGAAATGTTTCACCCACCTCCTAACACTGCTAGCACCCATACACACATCTCCATAAGCAAGCTGAAGTCTTTGGTGAATTTCAGCAGCGGGTATTTCCTCTTTAACGAGGAACTCAATAACAGCACGTTGGCGAAACGAAACGTCAGCGCCCGCCATTTTGTTTATACTGGGCGCGATCACGTGACATGACGGTGACGTCATGTGACATCTACTTGAAGTGGAAAGGATGCAGTTACGGTGATAGGTTTATATGTTCTCTGTGTATAAATTCTAATTGAAAAAAACATTTTGCTCGCGACTTTCGGTCTCACTCATTCACTCACTCACGCACTCATATATATATATATATATATATATATATATATATATATATATATATATATATATTATATATTATATATTAACCACTTCGCTACTCAGGGGCCCATTTTCTCGTATGTATCCCCGGAAATATGATGAATGTTATGCCAGCACCGTCATATAACATTGAGAATATCACAACAGAATATCATGTATCATTTAGAACAAGATGTGACATCATTTATAAAACAGAACAATAACAAGGTGTTAACATCATGCATCACTCAGAACAGCGGTTCCCAACTGGTGGCCCGAAGAACCTGTAGTGGGGGTCAGTGAAAAAGCTCACGGTCCTTTTTTTTTAAACTAATTTTTATTTTCAAATGTTTAACAACCGATTTGTCTGGGCCAATCCTGTGTGAAGGAAAGAACGGGATTTTTTTTTCCCGCACATTTTTCTGATGCGCGAGGTTTTGTTTCCTCGGTGACAAACTTGACATGACGGCGCCCAACAGTAGGGCACTTGCGAGAAGAACAAAGAGGATGCCAGAAAGAGGCTGCCCTTTGATGTTACTGGCACCTGGATGAAGTTTCGACAATGAAGTTTGTATTGCGGTTTCTTTAACGTGTAGTTTAGCGTTTTAATCATTAACGGTTACCTACATTTTCTGGGGGGGGGGAGAGAGAGAGAGAGAAAGAGAGAGAGAGAGAGAAAGAGAATCTTTTGCATTTAAAGCACACAGCTTGAAACTTTTCCAAAGTATGGGAGTCCGTGGCCTGGATTCTGAAACAGCAGGGTGTCCGCGGACTTTTGTTAACTGAGAACCACTGATTTAGAACATGAACAAGGTGGGAACATCATGTATCATTTAGAGCAAGAAAACTATGAGAACGAGTTCCATACAGCTTGCCCGCCGTTCAGCCTCCGCTCAGAGCTTCAAGTCTGCAACGACATGGGAGGACCAGCAAAGAACAATCGTGTTAATGATAACCTACACATGCTGTACCTAATCAGGACGCAGGTGAGCGGATATCGATGTGGTCATCCAAGCAGCCCTTCATGTTTCATTTACAATTTCCTCAAACAACTCAGAGAAGCTGTGGAGTGGAAATTCCCACGGATTAATCAGTTCCGGAGACATGAACAGCTACTAAAAATGATAACGACATGCTACGGATGAACGTCTGGTGAAAAACTTGTAACGAAATCATCACACTGGAAGTTTGAGAGGCTGCACGATCATCACAGTGGCTAACTTAATTCACGATGCAGGACCTACAGAAGAGCCATTCCCACGTCCCTTGCCCCATTAGAGAGCAAGTAGAAACACTTTACGCCGACACAAACTATAATACTGCAACATTCGTGTTACAGCGAGAACTACTGAGTGCAGGGGGCGATAGTGTCTTGACCAGCCTAGATCAGCTGGACTTCTGAATGTGTTATTTCTGACAAACTGATCCTGGCCCCCGCCCACACACACGCACAACATCCTCTGGGCGTGACCGTATATCATGAAAACTCGCGTACAAATTAGCTACACGTAAATGTATTTGTGGAGAATAAAGCCAAGAACAGGGACGATTGGAGAGTCTTTATCCGTGGCCTATGCTCCCTAGAGAGCGAAGGGCAATGATGATGATGATGATACGTTTTTTGTATACAGCCTTAATGATCAATCCCAAAACTGTACTGTTACCTTTCAAGCCGTATTTAAGCCGAAGTACATTAGGCCACAGAAAACGTACTTAAGCCGAAGTGCATTAGACCACAGAAAAACGTATTTAAGCCGAAGTGCACTAGACCACTGAAAAAATGTATTTATGCCGAAGTGCACCAGGCCACTAAAAAAACGTATTTAAGCCGGAGTGCACTATACCACAGAAAAAATCGTATTTAAGTCGAAGTGTATTAGACCACAGAAAAACGTATTTAAGTCGAAGTGTACTAGACCACAGAAAAAACGTACTTAAGCCGAAGTGTACTAGACCACAGAAAAACGTATTTAAGTCGAAGTGTACTAGACCACAGAAAAACGTATTTAAGTCGAAGTGTACTAGACCACAGAAAAAAGCGTATTTAAGTCGAAGTGTACTAGACCACAGCAAGTCCCGGGTCTGCGTCATATCAGTAGGCTGTATAAATATCACATCATGCCTTACTTCACAATTTCACCAACACAGAAAACAGAAGTCTCTTCTTGCCATCGTAAATCTTTAACAAGCCGGGTATCATTCACTGCACATTTCAAAGACTTGCGTATCACTACAAGTTTCAAATACTCGTAAATCACAGCACACTTAACTAGCTCCACATCCAGGAAAAATATTTGTAACTACACGCGGAGCTTTCAAGAAACAACGACAAATACACAAAATTAAGTATATTCGTTTTATGAGGTGGGAAAAATCTTGAAGGCGGTAGATTTACCGATCCTAGATTCCATCAAGAGATCACTGACCAGTCTATGGGCGGGCTGTAGATACAGCACGGAGAGACGGTAACGTATAAACTTCTAACAAACCCTCGTGACCGTAAATCGATACAGAACGTGTGCTACAAATAACCATGACGTCAAATTTCTGTACTGGGGGATGTTCCACGAGACAGACTGAAGTTATATTTTCAGCACGTGACACACAAAGTGGGTGTTCACATGGCTGAAGGTCCTGCTGGAGAACTGACACGGCCATCGCTGCCAGCAAAGATCCTATCCAGCATCAGGGACGGGCAACATGTTGGTTGAGAGTTTGCTGAGAAGGTTCCACCTAAAGTATGCTATAAGAAATTATGGAAGCAACTATTTCACTGCAGATTTGACTTGACGCTCTCGTTACGATGGCACGATTCGACACCTCGATTACAAGATATTCACTACTGATTCAACTAGACCCTTTGATTACAAGATATTCACTACTGATTCGACTAGACCCTTTGATTACAAGATATTCACTACTGATTCGACTAGACCCTTTAATTACAAGATATTCACTACTGATTCGACTAGACCCTTTGATTACAAGATATTCACTACTGATTCGACTAGACCCTTTGATTACAAGACATTCACTACTGATTCGACTAGACCCTTTGATTACAAGACATTCACTACTGATTCGACTCGACATGTCGATTACACGATTCTCACTATTAATCTGACACAATACCTCGGTTACAAGATCTCCACTACGGACACGAAGATCTGCTTAATCCGTATTTTAAAAAAAATCCCCAACAGAGTGTGCCTCACATCTAGACCCCCGCAGACAGCTCTGGCTGTGTAGGTCTGCAAACGTTGTACATCCTTGAAGTCCATCATCTCAACTCAGCACCGTGTTCCCGCAGGGGCAGTAATTCGTACAAGGAGCCGTTTGAAGCGAGTTATTCATCCTGTCAATATGGATAAGTCTTTCAATAGGCAGTTTTTAGTAATGAGAAAACGCACTCTATTCTCAAAACCTTGACTTCTCATCTATAGTCAGTCTATGTTATAGTCCGGAGTTTGTGATTCTATTATTGAGGAGCATATTTCCTGCAATTAAAAAAAAAAAACCCTAGGACATTGAAAAAAAAAAAGGCTACAATTTCCAAACCCCCATATGGTGGATAGATACAGAACAATCATTGACAGTTCACTCACAGTCATTACATCTATACAAGAAATACTAGTACAAAAATTATATTGTGAGCATTGAGAAACAAAAAGGCACAGTCTCTGATATCCATGCGCCTTATAGTTCTTTACCCAGAATACAGTTTGGAAAATATAGTTCCAGCCACGAAGCTGTTGCAGAACCGCGAACATGAACATGTAAAAGAACGAAATAGAAAGAGAAAGCAAATACACTGTGAGTAAGGCGAGAAGCACTGGGATCTTCCATTCAAGTTAGCTTAAAACGCATGCTCACCTGTGTACACACTGCTCTTCCTCGGACGGAATCGAGTTCCTACAACGACACCAACTCCGTGAACCCGCCATTAAAGTGGTTCCACAGATCGAGGAGTATTGTGGTAATGTTTTGGTCGCAGTGTCGTTATCGCCAGCTGAACATTGGTAACCGTGCTACACACTGGGTAAAATGGTTATCGGATTGGAGGGGGAAGTGCAGACAGAAAAGGGGGGGGGAGAACAGTGAATCACAGCTGTCCAACATCTTATCCCACCTCCTCCTGGTGCTCCTTGTAAAAAGTCTCTAACACTTTTTTTTCAGTCTGACTAACATGGTGGTGTCTGCTACAAGACCTGCAAGATGGCATTCCAGTCACTATAACCACTCCTCACCCTACACGATGCGTCGGCTACAGGAGTATCACCGCTTTGGTAACAGAAAAAACAACAACAACAACAACAGATAAGTAATTATCCCTGACAACCATAACACATTCACAAACACTTTCCCTCTTAACTTTCCACTTCATCGCCCATACTTTGCTAGTGAACACCCAACGAATTCGCTCTATTGTTAAACAAAACCTGTGCCTTGTTCTAAAAACAGCCAAAACTTGATACATGAGGGGGGGGGGGGATCATCTAATATCTACAAACATGCAAAAACACGTGACGGTGATTAAAATCAACGGCCTTCATAACACATCTCTCTGTCTGTGTGTGTGTGTGTGTGTGTGTGCGCGCGCGCGCTGTTCTAAATCGGGAACAGAACGCAGAAGTTTATCACGGCCTCAATTTCATCTCCAGTTTTTAACAAGGCCAGGAAATGATCTCCGCGCACAAAGGGTTAATAACTCGCTAGACCTGTCTGGCATTCTGCTCTTTATCTCTCCCCACGTTGATAGCTTCCTCTCACTCGTGTGGGGTATACATCATCACTTTATACAAGGCTCTCCACGCGTAAAGCTGCATTAACCATAATTAACCCATGAGTTATTTTCACAAAAGCACTCGCACAGAATTCCATGAAGTAAAGTGGAAATCAAACTGTAACAATTTCACAACTTGTTAATTTATCTGCGCGCCAAGCAGCGAAAACACCACGACAACTGCAGCATGAAGAAAACGGTTCACATACTTCATGCTTACTTCCGGTCCGACGAAAATGACCACGGGTGCACCCAACTCTGATAAACGGCATAACACGTCCCACATCTTCTGCCGTAGGTGCGGCCAGAAAGCCTTACATATAGTCACAAGAAAACACGTGATAGATGTGCATATCCAACTCCTCGTCTAAGGCACTATAACTGGTCCAAGAAAGCCCGGATGAGGAGGACAACAGGTCGAGACATCTTAAGACGTTTCACGAATGGACTGCTTCCAAGAAACAAGTCCGCTGCCCCAGCTTCATCTGTGCTTGCTACTAACTAAAAAAAAGTAACAGTTTTCTGTCCTTAAAAAAAAAATAAACTGCATACTTCTTCCAACAATGCTTGTATATAGGTACAACTTTATTATTATTAACTTCTTCCAACAATGCTTGTATATAGGTACAACTTTAAACTTCTTCCAACAATGCTTGTATACAGGTACAACTTTATTATTATTAACTTCTTCCAACAATGCTTGTATATAGGTACAAATTTATTATTATTAACTTCTTCCAACAATGCTTGTACATAGGTACAACTTTATTATTATTAACTTCTTCCAACAATGCTTGTATATAGGTACAACTTTATATTATTAACTTCTTCCAACAATGCTTGTATATAGGTACAAATTTATTATTATTAACTTCTTCCAACAATGCTTGTATATAGGTACAACTTTATTATTATTAACTTCTTCCAACAATGCTTGTATATAGGTACAACTTTAAACTTCTTCCAACAATGCTTGTATATAGGTACAACTTTATTATTATTAACTTCTTCCAACAATGCTTGTATACAGGTACAACTTTATTATTATTAACTTCTTCCAACAATGCTTGTATATAGGTACAACTTTATTATTATTAACTTCTTCCAACAATGCTTGTATATAGGTACAACTTTATTATTATTAACTTCTTCCAACAATGCTTGTATATAGGTACAACTTTATTACTATTAACTTCTTCCAACAATGCTTGTATATAGGTACAACTTTATTACTATTAACTTCTTCCAACAATGCTTGTATATAGGTACAACTTTATTACTATTAACTTCTTCCAACAATGCTTGTATATAGGTACAACTTTATTACTATTAACTTCTTCCAACAATGCTTGTATATAGGTACAACTTTATTACTATTAACTTCTTCCAACAATGCTTGTACATAGGTACAACTTTATTATTATTATCCACAGCGTCTACTCGCTTATCCCAGTGATCACGGTGATGTTACGGGTAAGGACAAAGCTTTCGTCAAGTAAAGTAAATGAAACTACCTTTATTAAAAAAAAAAAAAAAGTAGCCGTCTATTTCTTGCTACTGTTGTCTCACTGAGCACTAGACATTTGCATGAGGATCATGTGTATGTTTGTCTGAGGTATCCCCACTTGTTCAGGACAGGACTGGCTGGAGAACCTCTGCTGATGCATTATACTCCACTGGGAGCACAAAGCGATGATGATGTCTGTGTCTCAAGTTTGGTGCCTACAAGAGACTTTCTAAGCGTGGAATTTCTATGTCGTGGCCTCATTTCCTTTCCGGGTGTCACGATGTTCACTTCGTTCAGACAGCCACTGATGGCTTGCTTGGCTTTCAAACAATTTTTTTTTGTGGAGGGTGGGGGAGGGGGAGGAGAGAAGAGGTGCTAGATGGCTAAGTTGATTTATGCGCTGTTCTCTCGTGGCTAGACGGCTGCTCGTCCTACCGGAGTCCGTGGTTAAGTCCCGAGTAATTCTCTTCCCCACACCCCCCCCCCTTTCTTTCTCTCATGTCTAAAAGCGCTTTGTTTACTATTTTTTCCAAGGTCTAATCAAACAATACTGTGCTTGGTTACTTTACTTAGTAACGGGTAACAACGTTTGAAGGATATAACGTAACTGATTTCCTGTGGCAAATAAATGATACAGTAACGAAAATGATAACCAAGAAAAACAACAACAAAAAAAGCAAGAAAAAGATACACGTGGATGAACATCATCATCATCATGATAATGAAACTCCTTGGCCACGTAATCGAGAAAGCAAGAAACAAAACAAAACAGGAAATCCGCTGTATGATGTCAAATGGAGCATGATGATGATAATGATGATAACGAGGATAACAGAGAAAATAAGCTTGCTGGAATTCCAGCCTTCTCAGCTCTACTGCGGCTGAAATGCACTGAATGTATACCGTTTCAGCATAAAAGCTACTGCAGCCAGAAATAAACATAGAACGAGACCGTCTTGAGATCAAACCTCTTGCAGTTTTACATTGACGGACAACGAAACACTGCGGGTCACTGGGTCAAGGTTTCTATTCTAGAAGCCATTAAACACTTTTGAAAAAGAAAAACAACAACCAAAGGTGGTGTGTCTCTAAACACATGCAGTGCTTCTACCTTGTAACTTTCTTTCCGTCTGCATTCTTTTATAGCATTTACAGCTTCATGATCTACCTTAACATTAAACCCTATCTCCTGGACTGTCTTAGATAACCCTAGAGCCTGTTGTCTGCTTCAGTCAGTATCATAACGGGCCTGAGAACCTACACTGTGTGTGTGGGGGGGGGGGTGATGAAAAGAAGGGAAAAAAAGAGAGGATGAGAGAGAAGCAATCTCTCACAAGCGGTGATGCCCTCTGTTAAACTCGTTAAAGTCAGATAAGGAAGAAGAATCGGCGGTTTCTCTCAGCCTGGAGATTTCGTCTTCCGCTGAACTTTACACCGTGTGGAACAGGAGTTTTCTAAAGACTCCCTACGTCCTCCCCTCCCTCCCTCCCCTGATCCAATTTCTGGAGGTCAGAGAAACAAATTTTAAAGTAAATGAAAAAAAAAAAAAGGTTGAGAAGTTCCTAGTCTAGGAGGGTGCCCATCTTTGCTCACATGAGCAAAGATGTATTGTTATGGTTATTATCTCTCCAACAGCTCACAAGCAAAGATGTATTGTTATGGTTATAACATCTCTCCAACAGCTCACAAGCAAAGATGTATTGTTATGGTTATTATCTCTCCAACAGCTCACAAGCAAAGATGTATTGTTATGGTTATAACACCTCTCCAACAGCTCACAAGCAAAGATGTATTGTTATGTTTGTCTGAGGTATCCCCACTTGTTCAGGACAGGACTGGCTGGAGAACCTCTGCTGATGCCTTATACTCCATTGGGAGCACAAAGCGATGATGATGATGATGATGATGATGATGATGATGTCTGTGTCTCAAGTTTGGTGCCTACGAGAGACTTTCTAAGCGTGGAATTTCTATGTCGTGGCCTCATTTCCTTTCCGGGTGTCACGATGTTCACTTCGTTCAGACAGCCACTGATGGCTTGCTTGGCTTTCAAACAATTTTTTTTTGTGGAGGGTGGGGGAGGGGGAGGAGAGAAGAGGTGCTAGATGGCTAAGTTGATTAATGCGCTGTTCTCTCGTGGCTAGACGGCTGCTCGTCCTACTGGAGTCCGTGGTTTAAGTCCCGAGTAATTCTCTTTCCCCCCCCCCTCTTTCTCTCATGTCTAAAAGCGCTTTGTTTACTATTTTTTCCAAGGTCTAATCAAACAATACTGTGCTTGGTTACTTTACTTAGCAACGGGTAACAACGTTTGAAGGATATAACGTAACTAATTTCCTGTGGCAAATAAATGATACAGTAACGAAAATTATAATCAAGAAAAACAAAAAAGCAAGCAAACGATACACGTGGGTGAACATCATCATCATGATAATGAAACTCCTTGGCCACGTAATCGAGAAAGCAAGAAGCAAAACAAAACAGGAAATCCGCTTTATGATGTCAAATGGAGCACTGAATGTATACCGTTTCGGCATAAAAGCTACTGCAGGCAGAAATAATCATAACATGCTATAGAACAAAACGAGACTGTCTAGAGGTCAAACCTCTTGCAGTTTTACATGACGGACAACGAAACACTGCGGGTCACTGGGTCAAGGTTTCGATTCTAGAAGCCATTAAATACTTTTGAAAAAGAAAAACAACAACCAAAGGTGGTGTGTCTCTAAACACATGCAGTGCTTCTACCTTGTAACTTTCTTTCCGTCTACATTTTTTATAGCATTTACAGCTTCATGATCTACCTTAACATTAAACCCTATCTCCTGGACTGTCTTAGATAACCCTAGAGCCTGTTGTCTGCTTTAGTCAATATCATAACGGGCCTGAGAACCTACACTGTGTGTGTGGGGAGGAGGGGAGGGGTGAAGAAAAGAAGAAGGGAAAAAAAGAGAGGATGAGAGAGAAGCAATCTCTCACAAGCGGTGATGCCCTCTGTTAAACTCGTTAAAGTCAGATAAGGAAGAAGAATCGGCTGTTTCTCTCAGTCTGGAGATTTCGTCTTCCGCTGAACTTTACACCGTGTGGAACAGGAGTTTTCAAAAGACTCCCTACGTCCTCCCCTCCCTCCCTCCCCTGATCCAATTTCTGGAGGTCAGAGAAACAAATTTTAAAGCAAAGGAAAAAAAAAAAAAAGGTTGAGAAGTTCCTAGTCTAGGAGGTTGCCCATCTATGCTCATGGTTATAACATCTCTCCAACAGCTCACAAGCAAAGATATATTGTTATGGCTATAACATCTCTCCAACAGCTCACAAGCAAAGATGTACTGTTATGGTTATAACATCTCTCCAACAGCTCACAAGCAAAGATGTATTGTTATGGTTATAACATCTCTCCAACAGCTCACAAGCAAAGATGTATTGTTATGGTTATAACATCTCTCCAACAGCTCACAAGCAAAGATGTATTGTTATGGTTATAACATCTCTCCAACAGTTCACAAGCAAGGATGTATTGTTATGGTTATAACACCTCTTCAACAGCTCCGAATCAGCAGCTACTCACCCCTCACGCTGCGGGGAAAGATTCAAAACAAACTCTTTCTGTCGGATGGGAAGTGGATTCCCCCCCCCCCCAACCCCCTCCAGTTCCCAGAGGAAACAACTTTTTTGTGACCCCCCCCCCCCTCTTTTCCATGCTAAGTTCCTTGTTGTATTTTTTGTAAATCCACATGTCTGTTGCATTTATTATTTATTACATGTATTTTACAGTCCAGCTATACAGCAGTATAGGGACTGATGTTATATTTCTCTTTTTTATATCTTTTCTTAAAAACGCGTCTTCTTACCTTTTCTGTTAAACAAAATCTGGCTGTACAGTCTACAAATGGAGAGGGAGACAGAGACAGAGAGAGAGAGACAGAGACATTTCCTGCTAAACTTCAGGATCAGTGATGTAAGAAAAAAGTGTGAATAATAGTGTCTAAAATGTCAAGTGTCTAAAATACTAAGTGTCTAGGATGATGTCTAAGATACCAAGTGTCGTGGATAGCAAACATGGCTGCAGAGTAAGAGAAATGGCACTACTGTCAAAGACAAGTCCTTGTCTGGCAAAAATAACAAGTACCGACAACAACAAAAAAACAGTTTCTGGTACTTGACAGATGCTCAAGTTTTCTGCGAACCTTGTGTTGTAAGTTCGCTACGATAATACCACAATCATCAGGATCTGAATAAGACAGTGCAGGCTACAGACCCATCTACACAAACTGAATGCTGCTCAAATTCCAGTCCCCACATGCTAAAACTATCTCCGGACTCTAGAACACATCCTTTAAACCTCCACTTGCCACATAGGTCTAAGAGCCAAAAACCCGGTCCCTGGAAAAGAGCATGGATCTGTGTGGCACATAATAGCTGAACGTGTGAAAATAAACGCAGAAGAAGGAAAGAAGATATCTGCACTTGATCTAAAACTACACCACCGTCTACCAGGATCCAAAATCCCAAGATGGCAGTTATAGAGAAAACATCAGTAACTATCAGCTTCTTTCTTCCTTCTCAGATGTGGCTTCCAGCTTCCCTAATATAAACCTTGGGATTAGATTCAGACTCAAGACAACCATAAACTGGGCTGATTCTTGATGATGGTGAGTGCTTTTCAGACTCCACTGTTTCCATGTCAATAGCTTGTATTTGCTTGCCCTACTGAAATGTGACCAAATTTGCTCATTATAATACACTATTAATTGCTGTTTCTGGGAGGGGGGGGTCTATATAATTTTTGTATTTTTATTGATTTGGCTTCAGTGTAATTTATATTGGCTTCAGTGTAATTTATACTGATATTCCACTGCTGTTGTTGGTTACCCCTCGTCTACTTTACTGCCCTGTTTCCTGCAGGCACATAAAATCCATTGCTGAGGATATGGCCTCCGCGATTTCCTGAGAACACTGAGGCAAGCAAGTTTAAGGAACGGCCACTAACCCCAAAGTTTTATTATAATAAGAATGGGAATCTTGCTCACCTAAAAACAACATAAAAAAGTAAGATCCCATTTACAACACAGACGGCAGCTGCGGAAGGTAGGTCTAACTTTTCAGTGAGCTGAAGCAGACTACGTAAATATGCCCTCTGCCAGATGGCTAAAATGAAATCATTATCTTGCCCTCCATAAAACAGCTATGAACAGCAATAAAATCTACCAACGGAGATGGCTTAGGCAGCGTAATGTAAACAGAATTAATGGTCTTCAAATCTAGCACTAAACTTTTTAATGGAGACTGCAGAAAAAAAAGGACCCACACAGATCACAGAATACCGCTGTCTTATGTTTGACTACCACTGGTGGGGGTCTGGAAAGCTCTAGCCCGACCTGACATGATAGCGGGCTGTCAGGCAGCTTCTTGCCTAAGGGTTTACAAGGGATGTTAACAGAGGAAACGCGTTAACACAAACTACATAGAATCAAGACAGATATGATTCAGTTTAATATTGTTTAATCAGTACCGTGATATCTGCACGATGGAGTGCTTTGTTAAGTGTCAGTGCTGTCACATTTCTAGGCCACAACAGCCTTGTGGAGGCAGGGAGGCCAGCACCTGTCCTTACATGGAAACTCCAGGTACCTATTTCCTGAGCCCGTGGTGGTCAGTTTAACAACCACCCCACCCCCTTTTTTTTAAAGCGCGGAATCAAACTAGGGATCTTCTCATCGACAGGCACGTGGTATGCCATTAATATCAACAAAATTAATATTACCTGGTCAAACAACACAACTAAAAATAAAATTATTCTGCACAGCGTGACCGCTTTTCTTATAACTTCTTGTTACGAGGCACTGCAACAATAGTGATAACGTCACAGCCTCAACTGACGCAAGCCTAAGGGATGACAACGATGAGATGATTGCCCGCGTAACACGCTGGCTGACCACAGCAACAGCTCAAGTCCTGGAAGACAGTCTTTTGTCAAATAACCCAGCTAGGACATCTCATGACGCGTCGTGCAAACTGAACATACAAGGCAGAGTAATTCGTTGAGACCGGTCGTCGAACAACATCAATTACGTTTATTCAGTGGCCCCGGGGCCCACCCAGCCTCTAAAAAAAGGGTATCAGAGAAATCTGGGAAGGTAAATGAGGCCAGGCGTGATACTGACCACGTCAGACTTTCATATGCCGAAGGCTGTGGAAATAAGTGCCTAACACCTTATCCCCGATATGCCTTAATGGCGTGGAAACGGGAATTTTACCTTTTTTCTTAACCTCAGGATGATGATGAGTCAACGATGGTGAAGAACATCAAGGCATATCAAACTGTTCAGGACGATACGGAGATAACATTTCCGTGTGAGCCACCAAATAATATGAAATGTAAACCGAACAATGACAATCCGGCCGCTGTAATTCTCACGGCTGGGTATAACCTACAGTACAAGGCTACATCTTCACAGTACGAAAACTCAGACTCTATTTACAACTCACAGACTCCCAAGTCCACCCTCGCACTTTCCAAACACCCTCAGACCTTTCCAATGTTCTCGTGCGAAACATTCCTGCATGAAGTAGATGAGGATATCAGAGGGTCAGGCCTTCACCGAGTATGACCACAGATGTGAACAGATCTAAAAATTAACAACAAATCTAGAAAGTGACAACTCACTGAATCAATCCTGAAAGTAAATCTAGAAAGTGACAACTCACTGAATCAATCCTGAAAGTAAATCTAGAAAATGACAACTCACGGAGCCAATCCTGAAAGTAAATCTAGAAAGTGACAACTCACTGAATCAATCCTGAAAGTAAATCTAGAAAATGACAACTCACGGAGCCAATCCTGAAAGTAAATCTAGAAAGTGACAACTCACTGAATCAATCCTGAAAGTAAATCTAGAAAATGACAACTCACGGAGCCAATCCTGAAAGTAAATCTAGAAAGTGACAACTCACGGTACCAATCCTGAAAGTAAATCTAGAAAGTGACAACTCACGGTACCAATCCTGAAAGTAAATCTAGAAAGTGACAACTCACGGTACCAATCCTGAAAGTAAATCTAGAAAGTGACAACTCACGGAACCAATCCTGAAAGTAAATCTAGAAAGCGACAATTCACGGAACCAATCCTGAAAGTAAATCTAGAAAATAACAGCTCACCGAACAAACCTAGAAAATAACGACAGATCTAGATAGTAACAACTCACTGAACAGATCTAGAAAGTAACAACTAACAAAGCACTGACCAATCCATGTTGTAGAAATATCGCTTAGGCGAGATTTAACGAGTCTCTTAATGAATATGGAAATTTCTGCTGTTGTCTAGCGTGCCTGTTTGCAAGTTCAATCCATTTGTGACGTTTCTTTTATGAAACTTTAAGTAAACACTCTCGAAACGATGTGGAGGCGAATTATCGATATGCCTGCCTGCCGTTTTTTTTTTTTTTTTTAGAAGTTTACAAAATACGATTTTTTTTTAAAACACAGGGTTTTTTAATTCCGCTATTTTTCCGTAAATTACATCTTTCATTGTGTAATTCGAGATTTTTCTTCTCTGAATATTCTCAGACATCTTTGAAGAACGCAGCAGTCTCCCTTAGGTTGATGTCATCGCCACACAGCTTGGTCTGGACTGTTATTGGTGGTTGCCATGTTTACCTTCTTTTGTTCCTCATGTGAAGGACAGTCTTCCAGCAGATGCTGGGCTGTCTTGTGCCACATATGTACTCATCAGCTGTGCCTGTCTTCAGCTTGTTATAAGTGTGATATCCGTTTGTTGTACATATCTTCAGCTTGTTATAAGTGTGATATCTGTTTGTTGTACATATCTTCAGCTTGTTATAAGTGTGATATCCGTTTGATGTACATATCTTCAGCTTGTTATAAGTGTGATATCCGTTTGTTGTACATATCTTCAGTTTGTTATAAGTGTGATATCCGTTTGTTGTACATATCTTCAGCTTGTTATACGTGTGATATCTCAAGTCTGTTTTGCCTGGCTACTTGTTACACATATGATATATCTTGTGATATCTCAGTCTGCCGAAGCCAGTGTGGAGTCTTAATAGTCTGGTCTGTTCTTCTCTATCCAGTCAGAGACAAGGTCAGTCCTATGATAACCTCGACGCTCTTCTTCCCCATGGCTCTGATCACTATGTTCGTCACAAAATATGCTCGTCTAGATCTCTGATCTCTCCAGCCCTCTTCACCAATGAATCACGCTCCTCATTCCCTGTCATGCTGCAGAGGTATGGTAACCACTGAATGAATCTGAGATCTGACTGTTGGCTGCCGTGCTGTTACACAAATTATAAAGCTGAGCAAGACATCCGTCACTTCACGGCTGCCCCTAATACGTCCACCCACGCATCCATGTCACGGGGCGATGATCGACCAGAATTCATCGCCTTTTGGCCTCAAAGAGGCAGCGGCAAGAAATTCCATTTTTTTTTTTTTAAATTGTGTGCCCAGTCTTTGTTTGCCACTCTTGCTGTGTTGCAGTGCTTTCCGTTTTTGGCTTCCACAGTTCTTCACCAAACAGTATTACGTCTGTTTTTCTCTTTCCTTCGGGAAATATATTAAAACGTACCATACTCACTGAAGAATAATATCCTGATTAGACAACACAACGTTTTCGTACTACTGTAGCTATTTAAAACAGCAATGTTCTTCTTCTTCTTCTTCGAGGTTGTTGGTCACATCAGATCCTGGTCCCTGTCGACATGGCAAAGCCCCCAGCCCTCTCCAGATCCTGGTCCCTGTCGACATGGCAAAGCTCCCAGCCCTCTCCAGATCCTGATCCCTGCCGACATGGCAAAGCCCCCAGCCCTCTCCAGATCCTGACAGGAGCCCCAGAGCTTTTGCCCCAAGCCTGTGTCCTCTGGCCATGTCTCACCCCTCAGGTCCGCGCGGTTTAGGCACTCTTGAAGGAGCAACGCTCTTAGAAGAGCGGGACACGTGAGCGAATGAACATACGAGGTCTGTTCAAAAAGTATCCGACCTTAATTTTTCCCCGCAGAAACACATCAAGCACGGGAGGTGATATCCGGCATCAATGGTGCATTGCAGTAGTTATTCCTGGCAGGGTGGCAGTTGTGACCGATAGTCTGTTCCTCTTCGTCTATCTCCTACACTTTGACCTGTCCGGCCTTGGAGGTCCATTTGGTAACCTGCTCTAAAGCTGACCCAGTTTTCATAAGTTCAATAAATCCTTCTTCACGCCATCTTATCTGATGTCATACTCCTTATTGTTATAAGTGTGATATCCGTTTGTTGTACATATCTTCAGTTTGTTATAAGTGTGATATCCGTTTGTTGTACATATCTTCAGCTTGTTATACGTGTGATATCTCAAGTCTGTTTTGCCTGGCTACTTGTTACACATATGATATATCTTGTGATATCTCAGTCTGCCGAAGCCAGTGTGGAGTCTTAATAGTCTGGTCTGTTCTTCTCTATCCAGTCAGAGACAAGGTCAGTCCTATGATAACCTCGACGCTCTTCTTCCCCATGGCTCTGATCACTATGTTCGTCACAAAATATGCTCGTCTAGATCTCTGATCTCTCCAGCCCTCTTCACCAATGAATCACGCTCCTCATTCCCTGTCATGCTGCAGAGGTATGGTAACCACTGAATGAATCTGAGATCTGACTGTTGGCTGCCGTGCTGTTACACAAATTATAAAGCTGAGTAAGACATCCGTCACTTCACGGCTGCCCCTAATACGTCCACCCACGCATCCATGTCACGGGGCGATGATCGACCAGAATTCATCGCCTTTTGGCCTCAAAGAGGCAGCGGCAAGAAATTCCATTTTTTTTTTTTTAAATTGTGTGCCCAGTCTTTGTTTGCCACTCTTGCTGTGTTGCAGTGCTTTCCGTTTTTGGCTTCCACAGTTCTTCACCAAACAGTATTACGTCTGTTTTTCTCTTTCCTTCGGGAAATACATTAAAACGTACCACACTCACTGAAGCATAATATCCTGATTAGACAACACAACGTTTTCGTACTACTGTAGCTATTTAAAAAAGCAATGTTCTTCTTCTTCTTCTACGTTCGAGGTTGTTGGTCACATCAGATCCTGGTCCCTGTCGACATGGCAAAGCTCCCAGCCCTCTCCAGATCCTGATCCCTGCCGACATCGCAAAGCTCCCAGCCCTCTCCAGATCCTGATCCCTGCCGACATGCCACAGCCCCCAGCCCTCTCCAGATCCTGACAGGAGCCCCAGAGCTTTTGTCCCAAGCCTGTGTCCTCTGGCCATATCTCACCCCTCAGGTCCGGGCGGTTTAGGCACTCTTGAAGGAGCAACGCTCTTAGAAGAGCGGGACACGTGAGCGAATGAACATACGAGGTCTGTTCAAAAAGTATCCGACCTTAATTTTTCCCCGCAGAAACACATCAAGCACGGGAGGTGATATCCGGCATCAATGGTGCATCGCAGTAGTTATTCCTGGCAGGGTGGCAGTTGTGACCGATAGTCTGTTCCTCTTCGTCTATCTCCTACACTTTGACCTGTCCGGCCTTGGAGGTCCATCTGGTAACCTGCTCTAAAGCTGACCCAGTTTTCATAAGTTCAATAAATCCTTCTTCACGCCATCTTATCTGATGTCATACTCCTTATTGTTATAGGTGCAGAAGTTGAACTGGAAACACTAGTTAATGTACACTGACAGTTACATTACGGACTTTCCTGGAATACAAAAGTGATTATCTTAACTAACTTCGGCATCCGAGTGACTGCATAGCTAGATGGCATTCGTTAATGCACCTGCCTCACCTGCGGAGGTTTGTGGTACAAGTTCCCCCGGAGGCTCCCCCAAGTACCCAGATGTAGAAATGTGTACCCGGTTCCAGGATCAGGGGTCCAATGTGTTGTCAGGTCTAGGAAAATATGGACAGTAACACTGCATCCGCTAGCTTTCTCTATGGTATGAAGGAAAATATGGACATTAACACATTGTCCGATAGCTTTTTCTACGGCATGATAGGAAAATATGGACACTAACACCATATCCACTAGCTTTCTCTACGGCATGATAGGAAAATATGGACACTAACACCATATCCACTAGCTTTCTCTACGGCATGATAAGACTATAGTTTTGTTTTTTTTTTAACTGACCAGGTCTTCGTAGATTACTTGAGATGTACCCAGATGTTCCAAGTTCTGAATTCGTAACAGCGCTGTAACAACACAATCCAGGGGCAGGTTGAAGACTGAAGTTACTAGATGTCTGCTTTATTGTCTAGGTACTAAAGTCTCCCAGATGTCTGCTTTATTGTCTAGCTACTAATGTCTCCCAAATGTCTGCTTTATTGTCTAGCTATTAAAGTCTCCCAGATGTCTGCTTTATTGTCTATCTACTAAAGTCTCCCAGATGTCTGCTTTATTGTCTAGCTACTAAAGTCTCCCAGATCTCTGCTTTACTGTCTAGCTACTAATGTTTCTCAGATGTTTGATTTATGTCCAGGTACTGATTTTTTCCATCTGTCTGCTTTATTGCCTAGGTACTAAAGTCTCCCAGATGTCTGCTTTATGCCTAGAGATCGATAGATAAGACATTGTCGCTGTACCAAAATGTCGCAAAACGAAAGGCGCAATCTGCTAGTAATTTCCCAAAGCTGGTGAATCTGATTACAAAATGATCCGTCACAAGCTTTATTACAGCAACTGATGCAAGCTTTATTGTAGCAACTGATACAAGCTTTATTACACCAACTGATACAAGCTTTATTATACCAACTGATACAAGCTTTATTATACCAACTGATACAAGCTTTATTATACCAACTGATAGAAGCTTTATTATACCAACTGATACAAGCTTTATTATAGCAACTAATACAAGCTTTATTATACCAACTGATACAAGCTTTATTATACCAACTGATACAAGCTTTATTACAGCAACTGACACAAAGTTTATTGCAGCAACCGACACAGAAAGTTTATTATAGCAACAGACACTAAGTTTATTATAGTAAAAGGCACACAGTTTATTACAGCAACTGACAAGAAAAAATTATTTTTTTTAAACGCATCGAAAAAAAAAACTAGGCCAATGTTTCTCAACTCTTTTCGATCATTCCCCCTCCCCACAAAAAACACTTTTTATTAATTAAAATTTTGTCCACCCCCCCACCCTTCCTCCCCACTTTCTGCACCTAATTAAAACAGAAAAAAGTACTTGACCTCATTCAGTCCAGTCTCACAGTATTCAGACTTCCTTCAGAACAAAGCTATCAAAACTATGACCAACCACACAGTATGGCTAGCGGTTTAGCCACTTTAACCTTAGGTACATGACAGGCGAAATGACGCCACGAATGTCAGCTGCCTCCAGTATTAACAATCCATGGCAGGTCAAGACCCTATCCTGCGAAAATTTTGTTTCTTACGGCAACATGTTGTCTCGTATCACAGAGAGAACAACGGTACACAGTTTCCTTCACAGCAGTGGAGCTTTCCAAGAAGTCTGTTTCTTAGATCAACACTAGAAAGGCATTTAATCCACTCCCTACCCTACAGAAGACCATATTGGAAGGATACATAATGGGAAAAAGAAAAAGAGGAAGACCAAGACGAAGATGGCTGCAAGACATCGTTGACGATCTGGAAATGGATGCAACAGCAGCAGGCCATCTTGCTCACAACCGAGAGGCCTACAGGAGTGCTGTTTGGGAGGCAAAGTTCCGCAAGGGACATGCAAATGAATGAATGAATGAATGAATGAATGAATGAACCCGGCGCTGTGTGTGAAATATAAAGCACTTCTCTCCATCACACCATCAGCTCTCACCAACTTCAAATTCGCAAAACCTGAAGCATTATCAGAATATGGATAATATAAGCAAGAATATGTGAATAACTGAAGGGCAGGGTACCTTTAAATCAACACTATGACCAGCGTGGACTGAGAGAAAGTAGCAGACCTCAGCTCTTTTTCTTCACTGATTTATGTACGTGGCTTTTGCTTTAAAAAGTACTAATTTTTTAAAAAAAACTTTAAAAAAAAACTATTTAAATTCGACGCTAACATATATCCAAAATCTAAACATGGCGTTATTTCTCGGCAAAAAAAAGGGAAAGTGTTTATTATAAACCTATTTGTGTAGTCTTGTGACTTCAGGCCAGGCGTTTTAAGAGTCACATTTTCACGTGTCGAAGGTCATGTAAAATACGGGCCTAAAACCGTATCCCCAATATGTCTTAATGGCATGGAAACGGGAAATTTACCTTTACTTTTTACTGTAAGAGTTAACTATATATAAACATAACAACTGAACGCAAAGAATGACTTGAGTCCCATGGATGTACTTACGAAGTGATCGAATATAACAGGAAGAATTACCTGTGGTAATGTTAAACTCTGGTACATAACTTGGCTGCACTGAAGGTATTTTTTTATATCCTTCTGCGGTATAAATCTCAGGCACGAATAGAAACCAGATGTCTTAAGGGCGACACTGTAAAGCCGTCAGGTATCTCAAGGATAGAAGCCCCCCAACCATGAAATAAAAGATACTAGGGGAGAAGTCTTGCAAGAACCGGACGCTGGATACGTGAAATAAAAAAGATAATCAAAGACAAGTAGATATTATGAGTCGAGAAATACACACATTCTTAAATAAGAGAAATACAGGAAACACACGCTAAGAAAATACGTATTCTTCGCACAAAATACAGGAAACAGACGCTAAGAAAATACGTATTCTCCGCACAAAATACAGGAAACACACGCTAAGAAAATACGTATTCTCCGCACAAAATACAGGAAACAGGCGCTAAGAAAATAAGTATTCTCCGCACAAAATACAGGAAACAGGCGCTAAGAAAATACGTATTCTCCGCACAAAATACAGGAAACAGACGCTAAGAAAATACGTATTCTCCGCACACTCTAGCATATCTACAACTACATGAGAAGACAAAACTTACAAAACCTAATAATCATTGGAAAACTCAAAAAGGGGGGGGGGGGACAGGAAAGCAGAGCGAAAACGTCTTAATGGGCTGGCCAAGGGGAGAATATGAAAAGAGGCCAGTGAATGCAGAAACCAAGGACTATGGCAAAATGGAGGACTGATGTACGGTAAAGCAGATATTGTACTCAGACCATCGTGAGAGAGTGTGTGTGTGTATGCGGGTAGGGTGTGCTAAGAGTGTTAGGCTACATCAGTGATTCTTCAGTTGTGGTCCATGGACCCACAGGAGATCCACGAAAGAATTTTTGAGAGTCCATGGGCCAGCAAATCCAATGGACTTGATTTAAAACAAACAAACAAATCTTAGCGTCACCCGGGTTCTATTAATTGCTTTATTTCTAACAAGGAGCCGGCAGCTGTTCTCAAACCAGCAATGGGGGTTCACATCCAGCAAAAGATTAAGAACCACTGTGCTTGAGAGAGTGGCTGGCTGGGAACACGTGCTGGCAAGAGAGTATATTAGTGTGAAAATATTTAGTGCAGAACTGCTTAAGACAATGCGCTAGGGCCTGAATTTGTAGGAGAAAGGACAAGGCAGGCAGTAAAGGAGAAAACAACGAATAAAACATACTACAGCGTGGTGCTAGCGAGAAACTGTACAGAACAAGAGTGTTCACAAAACTTGCACTAGAAACGGGCGGGAGGGACGTGGAGGGGATGCATGTAATGGTAGAATCATGTAGGAGGAAATGTCGTGTTTGAGAATGAGGGCGTGTGAATATGGTGGAGGGCAAACTAAGAAAACGGACACAAAACTACAAGTGTACGTTAAGCACAATTAGTAACTCTCTCTCTCTCTCTCTCTCTCTCTCTCTATGAAAGAATGTGATCATGCAAAGCAGCTGTCGCTCTGTTTCCATCTGTCAACGAGGTGGGCACCGAAGTATCAAAGCAGTTAATGTACTCCTCTTACACAGCAAAGGCAGGCTGCTCGAATCTGATCGGAGATGCTCCGGTAACTAAGCAGCAGAAATAAGTATCTGGCTCATCCTGGAGCTGGATACGGAAAGGTACCTTAGAGTAATACATGCCGCATCACGTACTGGCTGTACTGCGTCTAGATACAAGGGTCTGGCATCTGCAAAAGGTTGGGAACCACTGACCCTGTAAATTAATAATTCGAGCGAAACAGGTCTTGTGCTGTCTCCTTCTTCATATACTGTTCTGTGTTGAGGGGACAAACAAACATCTTGATAGGGCTCGATGATTTGCTTGATATAACGGGATATTTAATGCTTCTGTTATTTCCTCTCTCCATCTCCTGCGTGGGCGGCCTCTTCCTCTGTTGCCTACAACTCTCTGTGTGAATGTTGTTGTCTGTGCGAAACACGTACCACGCTGAAAAATTCCATTCTTCTGGTCCTTGGTCTCCATGAACTTTCACCCCACCAGACAAATACGTGCCTACTTTATAAACAACATTCATGAACGAAAACCTGACAAAATATCGCTCAGAACGAAACAGCAGGGACAGATACGTACAGACCACTCTGTTACGTAGAAAAGACTACCAGCCCAGAGAGAAGACGAGCTACACGGGGAAACGAAGGAACACCAGTTCATAACCCCATCAGAGATAGGATGTCAGAGTTATAATATCTTCACCAAAGCGTTGCTTCGTGCCATGGCTGTGAGGTCAGGGTTCAAGTCACGGAGTCAGAAGAAATGTACCATTAATGTTTTAGTAATGAGTCAGCCAGGGCTGATACTAGAAAAATAAGAGAGACAGCACAGAAAAATGGCTGCAGTCGGCGTCGGACTAGAAGTAATGTAGGAACCGGCGCTGGACAGGAGCCATACTGTAGAGAAAAGAAAAATCGAAGAGTTTGGCCTACTGTCTCCACATTCCTAATTACTAACTTACATGAATATAAACAGAAAGAGAAAAAAAAACGATATCGGCAAAAACTTACACACATGTTGTTATTGTAAACGGCAAGAAGAACAGCAACAACAACAACAACTGACATATATCTCGACAGATAAGGTCCAGGGTTGTGTAGAGTTGCTCAGTCAGACCTTCCACCACCAACTCGACAGATAAGGTCCAGGGTTGTGTAGAGTTGCTCAGTCAGACCTTCCACCACCAACTCGACAGATAAGGTCCAGGGTTGTGTAGATTCGTTCAGTCAAACCTTCCACCACCAACTCGACAGATAAGACCCAGGGTTGTGAGATTCGCTCAATCAAATCTTCCACCACTAACTCGACAGATAAGGCCCGGGATTGTGTAGATTCGTTCAGTCAAACCTTCCACCACCAACTCGACAGATAAGACCCAGGGTTGTGAGATTCGCTCAATCAAATCTTCCACCACCAACTCGACAAATAAGGCCCGGGATTGTGTAGATTCGTTCAGTCAAACCTTCCACCACCAACTCGACAGATAAGACCCAGGGTTGTGAGATTCGCTCAATCAAATCTTCCACCACTAACTCGACAGATAAGGCCCGGGATTGCGTAGATTCGCTCAATCAAATCTTCCACCACTAACTCGACAGATAAGGCCCGGGATTGCGTAGAGTCGCTCAGTCAAACCTTCCACCACCAACTTGACAGATAAGGCCCAGGGCTGTGTAGAGTCGCTCAGTCAAACCTTCCACCACCAACTTGACAGATAAGGCCCAGGGCTGTGTAGAGTCGCTCAGCCAAACCTTCCACCACCAACTTGACAGATAAGGCCCAGGGCTGTGTAAAGTCGCTCAGTCAGACCTTCCACCACCTAATCTTTGTGGTCGCTGACTCATATAACAGGTTAATTTACTTGGACCACATTCACCTGCAAGTCCTGGCGTTGAAACGAACGACTCTACCTCCACCCCTCATCCCTACCCCCAGCGATGTTTTCACACAACATACACATAATAATCTGTTACAAGCCTTGGCCACTGACATTAATATTCCCCATGTACATGTTTTATTATGCCCCCGTATCTGCCGCAGGTCACAGACATAAACAGAGGCGGGTTGGGGAGACTTCATATTCAGTGAGTCATTCTGACATGCTAAATATAAGGATGTCTGTATTCTCGGAACAAGAAACATGTTACACGAGGCTACGTGTGTAAGGTAGGTGTATTTCCCTGCGTGCGGTACGTGTGTACAGGTGTATTCCTACACATGCGCAGAGACGTGGCTCTCAGTCATTCTTCTGCGCGACCCTAAACCAGCAATGGTACATCTTTATCTTCTTCTTCTTCTTCTTTCGCTTCTACCACCAAGACCGCCCTGTAATCCTAATGAATTTACGCCTGTGGTCCTCGTTAAGTCCCGCGGTCCCCCATGTAGTCCCCGAAAGGAAGCAATGGTACATGACCCGCAAAACCATGAATGAGACTTTGCACTGAAATTCAACAAAAATATCAAATAAATACTACATCTATGCCTTCAAAATGATGCACCTTGTCCACTAACCACATAAAAACTGTGTATAATGTTACATTCTAAATAATCCAACATCTGTGAAGATAATGGGCGTCTTGGTGGCAAAGCGGTTAGTGCGCTAGTCTCTCACGGCTAAAGTCAGTGGTTCAAATCCACCCGGGGACGCCCCAGTCACCCCAGCTGTAGAAACGGGTACCCGGCTTCTTCTGGGAATGGAGAAGGAATAGCGGCCAGGGCTGGTGCAGGTCACGTCACTGTCTAGTGTGTCGACAGGTCAAGGAAAATATGGGCACTAACATCATATCATTATGTGCTTCTAAGGCATGGCAGAAGGGTGGATCAGAAGGTCTCTGGTTCGATTTCGCACACGGGTGGATTTTTTTTTTTTTTTTGCGGAACGACTGGAACCGGGATCAACCCAACCTCCGGAAAAAAAGATGGGTAGTTTTTCCAAGAAAACAAAGACAGAGAGGACAGATGGCGGCCTCCTTACCTATCTCAAATGCTGCAGTGGCCTAGAAATATAAAGGCATTAACACTTCACGCCCTAAATGTCACGGGACACAGACCATAAAAAATGGAGTAAACAACAGAGTACCCCTTAACAGAAACAGCGCCAGATTTACCAGATTTAGCCGTCGAAAGCACTACTGAACTGAAACAATGCCCGGCTGGAATGCTAAAGTTTCACATAACAGAAACAATATCCGGCTGGAACGCTAAAGCTTCACATAACAGAAACACAATGTCCGGCTGGAACACTAAAGCTTCACATAACAGAAACACAATGTCCGGGGAAAAAACATCAAAAGCATCACATAACACAAGTACTGTATGATCAGAATATTAAGAAACACTACAGAAACAATGTTCATTTAAACAAATGAAAAATACTTATTAACAGTAAATTTACACTAACTTTTAGTTAGAAGACAAACTAGAATAATTGCTTAACAGTAAAGTTACATCAACTTTTAGTTAGAAGACAAACTATAATAATTGCTTAACAGTAAAGTTACATCAACTTTTAGTTAGTAGACAGGCTAGAATAACTGCTTAACAGTAAAGTTACATCAACTTTTACTTAGAAGACAGACTAGAATAACTGCTTAACAGTAAAGTTACATCAACTTTTAGTTAGAAGACAGACTAGAATAATTGCTTAACAGTAAAGTTACATCAACTTTTAGTTAGAAGACAGACTAGAATAACTGCTTAACAGTAAAGTTACATCAACTTTTAGTTAGAAGACAGACTAGAATAATTGCTTAACAGTAAAGTTACATCATCTTTTAGTTAGAAGACGAACTAGAATAATTGCTTAACAATAAAGTTACATCAACTTTTAGTTAGAGGACAAACTAGAATAATGGCTTAACAGTAAAGTTACATCAACTTTTAGTTCGAAAACTAACTAAAAAGTACCGTGTACCAGTGAACTTACAGTCACTTCCAGTTAGAAGAATAACTAAAAAAAAACATACTGTCTAACAGTAAACTTACACTAACTCTTAGAAGACTAATCACAGAAATCAGATAACGGAACCCAAACAACGCAAACACCAGCAAGCTAAACACACACAAGGAAAGTGAAAGCTAGCTCTGCTGGGAAAGAGAATCATCGGTCGCGTTTGGGATACAACAAACACAAACATTGTCCAAGTGGTGGTGGTGGTGGTGGAGAATCTCCACTAGCAACACATACTCTATTTGCACTCACTTCCCCTGCAAGACTAACACATTTTTCTGCATGTGTCAGTACAGTCAACACCATCATAAGTACATCATCGCGGGGAATACACCCACTGAAAGAGCCTCCCTGAATATTCCCACCATTAAAAAGAACATTCCAACCCCCACACCACGTCGCTCCCTGCCTCTATTTGCTTTAGCTGATAGCGAACTCTCCGGGAAATCATTTTCAAACAAAATGTGCAGGTAGCTTTGGACATCTTAATCAAAAGCGACAACCAGGTATTAACTTTAATTCTGTTGGTGGATTAGTCATTTTGCTCTGGTTAAATGCTGGATCTAGGTTTTCTCCTTTCCCTCCTGCTGAACCAGCTAACCAACACTGTGGTGCGGACATTGAGACAAATCACTGCGTCGAAAATGACAACAGTACGAGGTGAATGTGGACTGGTAGGTGCTTTCATTAATTCTCTGAGCTGCTGATCTCCAAAAGCAGGCTTCTCAGGTGGCTCCACTGTCGAAAGCAAAGCACTGATCCCTACTCAGATCGGCTAAAATTAAAAATATGCAACACCGAGTTTCCATGAACATGGTGGATACACTGAACAGGGTCTTGGCCGCATCCCGTTAGCCTGACTGTAGTTATGATACTGGGTCTTTGCTCAATTACCACGTTTGCTAAGCTAAAGTTACATCAACTTTTAGTTAGTAGACAGACTAGAATAATTGCTTAACAGTAAAGTTACATCAACTTTTAGTTAGAAGATAAACTAGAATAACTGCTTAACAGTAAAGTTACATCATCTTTTTGTTAGAAGACGAACTAGAATAATTGCTTAACAATAAAGTTACATCAACTTTTAGTTAGAGGACAAACTAGAATAATGGCTTAACAGTAAAGTTACATCAACTTTTAGTTCGAAAACAAACTAGAATAATTGCTTAACAGCAAAGTTGCATCAAATTTTAGTTAGAAAACTAACTAAAAAGTACTGCGTACCAGTGAACTTACAGTCACTTCCAGTTAGAAGAATAACTAAAAAAAAACATACTGTCTAACAGTAAACTTACACTAACTCTTAGAAGACTAATCACAGAAATTAGACAACGGAACCCAAATAACGCAAACACCAGCAAGCAAAACACACACAAGGAAAGTGAAAGCTAGCTCTGCTGGGAAAGAGAATCATCGGTCGCGTTTGGGATACAACAAACACAAACATTGTCCAAGTGGTGGTGGTGGTGGTGGAGAATCTCCACTAGCAACACATACTCTATTTGCACTCACTTCCCCTGCAAGACTAACACATTTTTCTGCATGTGTCAGTACAGTCAACACCATCATAAGTACATCACCGCGGGGAATACACCCACTGAAAGAGCCTCCCTGAATATTCCCACCATTAAAAAGAACATTCCAACCCCCACACCACGTCGCTCCCTGCCTCTATTTGCTTTAGCTGATAGCGAACTCTCCGGGAAATCATTTTCAAACAAAATGTGCAGGTAGCTTTGGACATCTTAATCAAAAGCGACAACCAGGTATTAACTTTAATTCTGTTGGTGGATTAGTCATTTTGCTCTGGTTAAATGCTGGATCTAGGTTTTCTCCTTTCCCTCCTGCTGAACCAGCTAACCAACACTGTGGTGCGGACACTGAGACAAATCACTGTGTCGAAAATGACAACAGTACGAGGTGAATGTGGACTGGTAGGTGCTTTCATTAATTCTCTGAGCTGCTGATCTCCAAAAGCAGGCTTCTCGGGTGGCTCCACTGTCGAAAGTAAAGCACTGATCCCTACTCAGATAGGCTAAAATTAAAAATATGCAACACCGAATTTCCATGAACATGGTGGATACACTGAACAGGGTCTTGGCCGCATCCCGTTAGCCTGACTGTAGTTATGATACTGGGTCTTTGCTCAATTACCACGTTTGCTAAGCTAAAGTTATATTACAAGTTCTTAGCTTACTCCGTTAATCAAACTGAAGTTATATTACAAGTTCTTAGCTTACTCCGTTAATCAAACTGAAGTTATATTACAAGTTCTTAGCTTACTCCGTTAATCAAACTGAAGTTATATTACAGGATCTTGGTTTCCCCCGTCAGGCATGCTAAACTTACAACACAATATTTTGGTTACCCCCGTTAGCCATGCTAAACTTACAACACAATATTTTGGTTACCCCCGCTAGCCATGCTAAACTTACAACACAATATTTTGGTTACCCCCGCTAGCCATGCTAAACTTACAACACAATATTTTGGTTACCCCCGCTAGCCATGCTAAACTTACAACACAATATTTTGGTTACCCCCGCTAGCCAAGCTAAACTTACAACACAATATTTTGGTTACCCCCGCTAGCCAAGCTAAACTTACAACACAATATTTTGGTTACCCCCGTTAGCCATGCTAAACTTACAACACAATATTTTGGTTCCCCCCGCTAGCCATGCTAAACTTACAACACAATATTTTGGTTACCCCCGCTAGCCAAGCTAAACTTACAACACAATATTTTGGTTACCCCCGCTAGCCAAGCTAAACTTACAACACAATATCTTGGTCCCCCCCCCCTCTGCATACTGAAGTTTTAATACAGGGTCTTGACTTTCCCCCCGTTGGTCCGGCTGAAGTAAATGCAAAATCACACTCCCGCGAGCAGCACTGTGACACCACAGCTTAGGGTTTTAACTCGCTGTAGTCCGCTAGCCCTGACATCTACACCGTCTTCCTTACACCACTCTATCCTCCACAGCAACTAAAGCCCCGATCACAATGAAGAACACTAAACTTCGTGATATGAGCATACAGATATAACTACGACAATGAAGTGCCGTTTACGTTTATATAAGTCCAGTCATTATCTGTTTTTGTTGGGAATAAATGTTAAAACATTTCAACAAGAATCGCCGTTAAAACAGGACGGCGAAACCTGCTAAATCTGCTAAGAGGCCAAGCCAGGGCCCCCAACTTAGCGTTTCTTGTTTGAGTGGGCCAGACAGTTCAGACAGTTTTAATGAGCTCTGAAGAGCACAACAACCTCACCGTCACTTTGCCCCCCTGAATGAATGTGCATTTCTAAGGGTCTGAAGTTGAATGTTTGTTAAAGACGGCCGAGGTAAGTAGCTTTCCTCTATCTTGCGATGAAGATTCTGACAAGCGAAGCACGAGACTTGAATATGGGAAAGCTTGCCATGTCTGTCTACATTCGTCTTCTCGGCCAAGTAAAATGGACCATTTCTAAATCCATCAGAAATAGTTACAGGAAAAACTGCAAAATACTTTACCAGATGAAAAAGAAGACCTTTCAGAAATAATTCGCGGTGAAGATAAAATCTTCAGCACTCCACACCGAGATTGTGGGCGAGGGAAGAGCATAATCACTGCCTGGAGTAACCATCTCGAATAATCAACGAGAAGAAAGAAGACTTTCAGCTCGGCCGCCAAAGAGCACCCACTTCAAGACAGAAATATGCAAATCCTTCATTACAACAAGTAAAAAAGATTCGTCATCAGAACAAGTAACAAATTCTTTACCAGAACACGCTTTAAAAAAAAAAGTCTTCACAAATCCTTTACCAGAACATGCAAAAAAAAAAGATTCCTCACCAGAACAAGTAACAAATCATTTGCCAGAACATGTAAAAATACAGAATCTGCATTACAAAACAAGTAACAAATCCTTCACCGAACATGTAACAATACAGAATTTGTATTACAAAACAAGTAAATAAATCCTTCACCAGAACATGTAAAAAAAAAATCCTTCACCAGAACATATAAAAAATCATTTACTAGAACAAGTAACAAATCCTTTATCAGAACAAGTAACAAATCCTTTATCAGAACAAGTAACAAATCCTTTATCAGAACAAGTAACAAATCCTTTATCAGAGCAAGTAACAAATCCTTTATCAGAACAAGTAACAAATCCTTCATTAAAAAAAAATTGTAACAAATACTTTATCTCACGAATCCTTCATCACCGCAACTAGCACCAGAACGAACAACAAATGCATCAGAACAAGTGGCAACTTCATCATCATCATCATTAAGGAACACGCCATTATCTACTGAAATGATCATCACAGAAAACTGAACAAAGAACTGAAGCACTCATAAAATAAAACTTTCGCCAGAGACAACACAAAGGTTTTCCATCACAGGAATTGGGACAAAAATCATTTATCTTTTTCCCCGGGAAAACAAACCCACTTTCCACAGTAAACAATTTCTAATTCCTGAAGTAGGGTAAACAACAGCAACAACAACAAGGAAAAGAAAACAACTTTTCTGTTGAATAAATGAGGAATCCCCTGACTAGAAGATACAGCATACAATGCTCTGCTTAACAGATCTGTTGAGGAATTCTAAATAACAATCGAGCACGAACTAACTCGGTAAGTACATGGCGTGGAATCGAGACTTTCGCATACACATAAATTTTTAAAAAAAGAAACAATCAGGAGAAAGAAAAAAGGAAAAATGAAGACAATTTCTCAGAAGGAAGGAAGGAAGGAAGGAAGCTCTATCATACATAAATGCCTACAAAATATCGAGAATACAAGTTTAGCGCCGTCAGACTTTACCAGCATCAGCAAATTAACTGAAACATCTAAAGTTAACATAAAGTTATATACTCTGTACGCACGCTTTCGTACTCTTAAATAACAAGGAAAATCCTCACAGTCCTTATGTATGTGCACATGTTATTTTGCAAGCAAAGTGCAAATAATATTCCAATCCTCTTCGTACTCTATAACAATCACCAACATAGAATGCACATTAGTCGACGTTTTGTCCTTTAAAGTGACAAAGAACATAAAAGCACTTTCCTGAATCATTCCAGCCCTAATCCACTTACTCTGAGACACAGCGCCCAAAATGTACTACAGTACATGACACAAAAGCTAAGCTTGAACACTGTAATGTTTTGAGCTGGTAGATGGGGTACGAACTAAAGATGGGCGTGTTTTTGTATTCCTAGACAAACCGTGGAGACACTCTACCTGTGACGGAGCCGCGAATATTTATACAGTCAGTAACAGGGGTTTTCAAACCCTGCTTGCTTAGTTCACATGTATAAAAAAAAAACAAAACGACGGGAGCTGGGGCTGTCTGTGCTCCGGCGACGATGCGCAAACAAGCTGAACAGCCATGGGCAACACGTGTGCGATGTTTCAAAGGAAAAGCTGGTTAGCTGAACTGGCTGGCTGCTCTTGTAAAACATTCCTAATTCTCCTATATAGCGCCGAGTCCTTCCCTACTGCATCATCTGTCACGAGCTTCTAGGCCACAGCTACCCTGGGATCCTACAATAAAAACAGGCTCAGAAACTAACATAGACGTAGTCCTATCGGGCCACTGAGGAATCTAGGGAAAATGGTACTCTCTCTCTCTCCTCTCTCTCTCTCTCTGAACCTTAAGTGCCCAAGGCACATGGAGCTTTCGCAAGACTTTTTCCACAAACGCCTGTCCTTTGCCTTCCTTTCTGCTCTTGCCCAGGTGAGCCTTCTATTGGTCAACATCCTCTCTGTTGTTCTTCTCCATGTCTCCTTTGGTCTATCCTTACTTCTGTTACCCTGTGGTGTCCATCTTAGTGCTATTTTTTGTAACGAATCGGCAGTCATCCGGAGCACAGGCCCCAACCATCCCCAGCGTCTTTCCTCAATAATCACTGTCAGTGGCTTCATCTGCATTTCTGTCAACAAGATGTTGTTTCTTATGGTGTTTGGCCAAAATGGAAATGGAGCTAGCGGTCATATTTTCCTTGACCTGTCGGCCACACTGGATGACAAACATGGTCGACATGATCCCTGGTTGTCCTTCCTTCCCCAGCTCCTAACAGAGCCAGCTACCCATTTCTACAGCTGGAGGTCACTGTGATGTCTCCGGCTAGACTTGAACCACTGAACTCGGTGGTAAAGACGAGACCGCATAAAAACCTATTTAACTCGGAAGCTGAGGAAATGCTTACTTATCTAACCGACTAGCACCAAAAATACAGATACATGTACTTCTGTGTGCCAGCGGTAGCATGAACGGCCAAACATTTTGAAAACCCCTGCAGAGCACTCAGTTCAGCGCTGTAGGAGACTGTCAAACTTTCACCTTGTGAAAGTGCGAAGGTCGGGTAGTTCTTTTCCCCCAATAAAACAGTTGACAGTTTGACATTACACAGCTAACCTCAAATTAAAGTACACGTATATTCCAGCAGCAGTTTATAATATACTGTACAATTAAACGGCTGCTTGAAATGTACAACTAAATGGCTAGGCACAGAGAGTCTGACACACTGTTTTTATGACATTTTTCCTCTCTGAAGATTAATTTTTGTTTAATCCGAGATTATCTTTTGACGTTTATGAAAGCTGATTTGCATCTTTCTGTTCGGTGGCTTCTCTCCTGTGTTGATCCTAGCAACACAGTATTTGACCGCCGTGTTAGCAACAAACACATCACCTGTTCTTGTGCTTTCTTTCTTCCGGTTTCCTCTAAGCCTTGTACACTGATTCTACTCGCCAATACAACCTTTTTAGGAAGAGGAGGAGGAGGAGAATGAATGAATGATCTTTATTTTAAAAGGTTAAAGAATTAGGCGCGTAAGCCCGTCTTACATTCTGCCCTTTATCACTCCATCTATCAACAATCTATTTAATATAAGTTTTAACAAATAATATAATGCAAGATGAAACTATATTAAATATGAAATATAAGTAAAGAAGAAGAAGAAGAAGAAGAAGTTTTTCCTAATGAAGAGGCAGGACATACCTCACACATCATACCAACAACACAAATCTACTGCTGACTGAATAAGAGCGAGGGAAAAAAAACAAATAAAGACGCCATTTCACGGAGCCAGTTCTCAGTATATTACTCTATTTTGCTAACACCACATCCCCCCACCACTAGAGTCTTTCGTGGTCAGCACGTGCCTGGCCGTCTCTCCTTCCCCAGTTCTAGAAGAAGCCGCGGTACCCATTTCTCCATGGCTAAGACGTCTTCGAAGACTCGAACCACCAGCCCTCGCCTAGCAGGCCCGCTCTGTCGAAATTTCGCATTTCCCCTCCTTTCCTCTTTTGTTTCGCTCCTACACGTTTCTATGCGAATGATGGCAAAACGTCGAAACATTACAACCCCGTTCTTTCGTCACTGAACACAAGCAGCTTCCCTTTCGTCACTGAACACAAGCAGCTTCCCTTTCGTCACCGAACACAAGCAGCTTCCCTTTCGTCACTGAACACAAGCAGCTTCCCTTTCGTCACTGAACACAAGCAGCTTCCCTTTCGTCACCGAACACAAGCAGCTTCCCTTTCGTCACTGAACACAAGCAGCTTCCATCTCGAAAGCAAAAATGTTAACTGTCTCTTAACATGTTCGGATTACTTGAACTCTCTGAAGGAATGCTTCTCATTATTTCTATTTCCAGCATAAGATGGTCTAAAACTGGAACTAAGAACCAACGGTACGTGGTGCCAAGCGTGGCACGTGGAATCATTTACAATGCCGCCATGTTTGAATTGAAATACAGTTAATCATGATCTCCTAAAACATTTGAATTTTTAAATACATACGAACAGATAATTCTTTTAAGCTACTCCTGTTTTTTTCACACATCGCTAAAAATAAGAACGCTGTTAGGCATCATCATCATCATCATCAGGTGCCGTGCCGACTGGCGTTGGCTATTATGCTTCTCCAGAGTACACGATCCTTCATGCAGGCCATCAGTTCAGTTGGTGATCTCCTCTCACACCATCCCGTCAGACTGTCCAGTATCATTTCTCTTATCATTTCTGTTAGGCAGGGAAGATAATAAGACTGTACAATCTTAAGCTGAACAATGAACTAAAGGGAAGCAAGGATAAGGCTCCCACTAACTGACAATTATGACTCAGGTCAATAATAATAAGTGATTGCTCGTATTAATAATTTTAATACGGTGCTTTATGTTTGAGTTATTTAACTGTCTTCTTCAAACTACTGGACTTTCTGTCGTTAAAAAACTTGACAATTCTGCGATAAAATTTCAAAATAATGAGTACAACTTACATGTTGCACAACATAATTTTTTGTATTTGTTCCGATATTATATTATATTATATTATATTATCAACAAGTTAAAAACATAGTTAGTTCATGTGTTTCAATGTTTGTTGTATATAAAAGTATTCCGAGCTTAGACTGGGACTTCGAGAGACCTGCCAACATTACTTCGGCACAACGCTACTAAAAGCTTGTCAACCAGTGATACATAGCTAATACACAAAGCCACTGCAGTGAAGCTGTGATAACAAAATGCTACCAGTGGCTTCTCGTCGCACAGATTCCACCAGCATGCCAGACCAGGTCGAGTCTTACACCATCAAAGGTGCTCAATGAGGCGTAAAAATCTATTTCTACAAGCATCGCAAAGAAACACGAGGAAAGGATCTTGTCAAGAGTTCATCTGCCGGGACCTGTTAGCCGTACCTTCAATCTCCCCCCCCCTCCCCCGGGGGGGGGGGGGCACATCCCGTCTTTGCTCTTGGAATCTAAAGTCAAATCTTAAGCCCGACCAAGAAACCCCCTTAAGTACACGACTCGACACTCAATTTAAACACTTCCCATAAACAAATTTATTCAGTCTGACACGTGCTCTGTGTCTGACCCATGATTCACTTTGCAGCACCGCGGGGGACCAGATGAAGGTACAGCTTCTTCGGCGTAGCCCCCCCCCCCCCCCCCCCCCCGGGAAAGCAGAAGACACCAAAAGTACGAGAAGTTTCAGCCCGAAGTTTACACACATGCTACGTTGATAGACGGGATCTATAGGTAAACTAACGAATGTAAGAATTAAATAAGGCTTGAGTGACACGTTCAGATTACGGACGCACAAGCAGAAGACTGGCGAATGTAAGAATCACACAAAACTAAGAGAATATGTGAAGACTGGGGAAGAAAAACTGGAAGATGATTAGGTAAAAGGTAAAATGTCCGCTTCCACGCCATTAAGGCATATTAGGGAGACAGTGTTAGGACCGTATTTCCAAGAACATCGGCACATGAAAGTTTGATGTGGTCAGCATCACGCCTGACCGCGTGATCCAGAAGATGATTAGCGAATATAAATAATAAATAAGGCTTAAATGACATGTCACGAGCAGATAATCCACAAACGTACAAATTACACACAATTACGTTAAAATTAGGAACCTACAACCAGTGGATGATCTACGAACGTACGAATTTTACACACACACAAATGAAAGATACGTCCAAATTAAGGACGTACAATCAGTAGTTGATCCATGAATGTACGCATTACATAAAACATGAAATATACGTACAAATTAAGGACGTACAATCAGTAGCTGATCCATGAATGTACGCATTACATAAAACATGAAAGATACGTACAAATTAGAAACGTACAATCAGAACTTGATCTATGAAAGTACGAATTACACAAGACTGAGAAGATATTTTACAGTTATGGCGCACATCTACAAGAAAACTAACGAATGTCAATATGGAAGTGTTAAAACTTGTGACGCCGTGAAAAACCAGAACAGAGGTGGGGACAAAAACGCAATCTATATTCCTACTCGATACTTTTAAACCAGAGAACACACAAAATGACAGAAGACCAACAAACGTCGACAAACAGGCGAACGAGTGTTTCTTTAGCCGGGAAATAGGACATAAAGATGCACAGGGGACTTAAAAATAAGACACATAAAGATATTATATAATACAGTATATCAAGGAAGAGAAGAAGGCCAAGAGTACAATGGATACTAGTGGACTGACTAAACGGCATGGGAAAACAAAAGCATCTGAACAGGAAACACCAAGGATGGAGAAACATGATCGTCAACGCTATCCGGCAAGACACATTATTACTACTACTGTTATTATTATTATTATTATTTAGATTATTATTACATCCAAATATTTTGTCTGTTATATTGACGTATGTATTTTATATTGATGTATATATTTATTAAAAATTCGTATGTATGTATATATATATATATATATATATATATATATATATATATATATTACGTAGATTATTATTATTATTATTATTATTATTATTAAACACAGGAAATCAATACCCAGAAAAATAAAAAGTTACAGCCTACAGGAAGAAAATACTAACAGTAATTTTAATCTGGAACTTACCAAACATTTCACAGCACTTAGTGAGGTAGAGGAGACAGATATAGATGAATCATGGAACTCTTACAGCACAGCCATAATCACAGCAGCAAAAGCAAGCGCTGGATTTAAAAAAAAAACAAACAAACAGAAAATCACGGATATCGGAAAACACATAGAAATACATACATGAAAGATGAGCAGCCAAACCAGCCATGTTGAATGTAAAGACATATCTTGGAAAAGATTTGGCAAAAGCGACATACAAAAAAAACTGGCCAATAAATTTTTTTAAGTTCAGCTAGAAGAGATAAAAGAGAATACATAGACAATATGGTGAAAGAAGCAGAGAAAGCAGCAAAAACAGGAGACAGCAAAAACTTTATTTAACAAAAGAGGATAACATCCAAAGAAAGACCCGTCTTTAGCAAAAATGGCACTTTATTAACATCAAAAGCAAAAGTAAAGATGGGCTGAACACTTCAAAGAAATACTTAATCGACCACACCCAAAAGAAATGATAAACCTTGAAAATGACTTACCAATCCCACAACTAAATACCAACCTAGATGAAATTACACTGAACAAAACTGAAACAGCAGTGAACCTAATGGCTAACAACAAAGCTGCAGGTGAAGATGAAATAACACTCGAAATGTTAAAAGCTATTAACAGTGACCACGTTAGCCAACTACTGAGAATGTTTAATAAAGTCTGGAAAGAAGAAATGGTCCATTCTAAACGGAAAAACAAGGAATCACTGTTAAAATACAAACAAACAAAAAGGCAACCTTAGCGACTGCAACTGGCGAGGAGTAACCTTACTATTAGTTGTGTCAAAAGTATTTTGCAAAGTTATTCTGAATAGACTTCAAGACATAGTGGATGCTGTAATGAGAGAAGAACAAGCAGGATTTCAAAAAGGGAGAAGCTGTCTCGACCAGATCTTTACTCTAAGAATAATACATGAAGAACATATTGAAAAGCAAAAACCATTAATCCTGAACTTCATAGACTTTAAAAAGACATTTGATGGTATACACAGAGATTCATTGTGAATAATTTTAAGAATATACTGTATACAATCTAAGATTGTCAACATCATTGGAGACCTCTACAATGGATATGTTTTTGCAATCAGCACAAAAGAAGGAATGAGTGAATGGTTCCAGATTGAAACAGGTGTGAAACAAGGATGTATATTATCTCCCTTGCTTTTTGGAATTGCCATAGACTTCATAGTGAAAAAATGTTGCACAGGTAAAACGGGCACTGACTGGGTACATGGGACCCAACTAGAAGATCTTGATTTTGCAGATGACATAACTCTTATCAGTGACAATGGCAATTCGATGCAAGAAAAAAAAACAGATAACCTGTCTTCACTGGCTCACAAAATGGACTTGAAATAAACAAGAGAAAAAAAGATAAAAATAATGAAACTTCCCATTAATCAAGAAGGAAAACTATACAAAGAAGAAACAGCTGTTGAAGAAGTACACCAACCTGCATACCTCAGCAGCTACATAGACCAGGATGGTGACAACAGAAAGAAGTTAGAACTGCAAAAGCAGCATTGACCTTTAAGGATCTTGAGAACATATGGCACTCTAGTTTTAAGCACAACAACCAAGCTAAGATTACTCAGTTCAAATGTAATATCCACCCTCATTTATGCATGCGAAAGCTGGAAAACAACTAAAGAAATAGACAAGAAATCACTCTTTTGAAAATAAATGCCTAAGGAAAATACTCAGTATAAGGTGGAACGATTTCAAGAACAATGCAGAGATAAGGCAAATAAGCGAACAATCTGGCTTATGGGTGATCAGAAAAAGGAGACGGACACATGATGGTCATGTGATGGGAAGGAACAGTCAGAGAATCCCAAAACAAGCTGTCAACTGGCAACAGGTCAGAGAAAAGGAGAATGGCCACTTGAAACTCATAGATAGAATTTGTAATATAACAAGACACATACTTTTTTAAAAAAGTCTAAAAACCCTAGCACAGGAACAAGAAAGAGACATGAACACAGAACAGATGAAAGATATCAAGAGATGGAAAGAAAACAACTCAGCCCGACCCACGTGAAAGACAGAAACAGAACAAGCTGGGAAAGCATTGCAGCTATTCTCCTAGGAGAGACACAGGATGATGATAGCTTCTATTACAGACTTAATGCATACTTATTAAACGTGCACCAAACCCAGCAACAGAACTTAGGCTGTTAAATTTATGGCCATGGTGAGAAGACAAACGAGAATGGCATATTCTCATTTTTGCCTTTAGTCCTGACAGACCCTGATGGCCCTGAAACCACCAACCTCCTGTACTCTGTGGCTGACAGTCAGGGACAGGAAGCAGGCTACTGTGGCTTGACCTGAAGTATTGAAACTGATCAAAAATGAACGCTTCTGGATAACCTCCACCATCATGAGAATATGATACCACGCCCTGTTAGCTGAACTCGGCCTGTTATGGGGAGGACCAAGACACCAAGACATGGTAGACATGATCTTGGCTAGTTCTGGTTCGCTAGCCGGGATAGCTGCACTGTCCTTCTACAAATCATGTTTTGGTAGGTCTTTTCAAAAGTTTAACCATGTCCAATATTTCCTTTAAATAAATTTTCCAAAAACGTTCTACAATAAAACTACAGCGGCCTGGTTGAATGAATGGTTATGCTTTCCGTCCATTAATCCTGTGGTACCTGGTTCAAGTCCCAGTAACGGGAATTTTTTTCCCTGGTACCACCACACCAAAAAAGCCTCATGGTCCATCCAGCCTCTAAAAGTGAGCCCCAGAGAAATCTGGGAAGGTGAATGCGGCCAGGTGTGATACCGACCACATCACACTTTCATGTGCCGACAGTCTTGGAAATACATGCCTAACATCATGTCCCCAAAATGCCCTAATGACATGGAAATAGGGGTTTTACCTTTTTTTATCTTTACAATATAACCACAGTAATGCAATATTTCTGGCAACTGTAGAAACACTACTTTCGGGATTGCTACAGATCCTGGATATTGAATATATATCATCTCTTTGATATATAATCTGGGGCTCTGTGTAGTTTCAACTTGCTCCCATGTACAGGCAGCAGATAGAAAGCCTTCCCTAACTCTCAAGAACTACCATTTTAGGTAATCTACTCCACTCCTCAATGTAATTACACCAGATTGGAGATTTCAAACTGATATAATTCATGAAACTTTTTCAGTGAAGGCAGCTTGAGTCCAATACCCGAAGTTTATCACTAAACTTGAAAATCATTTCCGGCAAATTTTAATACAGGCTAGTATAATATTATATGTAGTGTCTGGCATGAACAGCTGATGGAATGTCTGAAAGAGATTAATGTTGCTGGCAAAGATATCAGAATAATAAGCAAACTATAGTGGGAACAGACAGAAGTTGTGCTGTCCAACACAAACTACTCAGCACCAGTTGATATAAAGAGAGGGGCCTGACAAGGATGTGTCCTTTCTCCGTGTCTGTTTAATCAAAGAAACTTGTCAGATGCCTGGATGAAACATTAATGGAACAGCAATCAATAACCTAAGACATGCGGATGACACCATGCTGATGGCAGAGAACTTGACCTACAGAATTCCCCTGGGAACAAATGTGTTAAGAACACACTTATCTTAACAAGTCTCAGTGAGACCGGGAACATAGATCTGATTGCTTAAAAACTGACCTATTTCTGGAAAATACTAGAGAGAAAGATGAGGTTAGTGCACTGCAATGTCTCAACATCATGGAGGCAAAGAGGAACATCTGGAGTAAGTAGCAGCAGGTTAATACAGTTTGGAGAGAAACTCAAACTATTTCAGAAACTACATAAAACTGGTGAATATGGAACAATGAATGTAACCATACAGAATATAAGGATATAACCATCAAGAGTTCTCTCTTTCTTCCACTTTCTAACTCTTTCATTGGTGAATATGGGACAATACAGAATATAAGGAGATAACCATCAAGAGTTCTTCCTTTCTTCTCTCTTTTTAACTCTTTCACTCTAAAACAACCCTGGCAGTGTTAGTAGACCTTGCACACACATGTGCTCAGAGCAATATTTAGACAGTCTAAAATGAAACATAGAATGGTTCTAACTTGGTCTACATTTGTAAATTATTGGGTAAGTTCTTTCCAGTTTCTTTCTATCAAAATTTCTCACGAAATTTATTCTGGCAGAAAATGGAAATTAATTCAAGTGTAACTGTAATCAGAGACTGGCACTCCAGGCATCCCCATATGTACTTGGTCCAAACACCAACTGAAGTGTGCGCCTGATTCATTCAAGTGTGAATTAATACTGCATGAAGTTTATTGTGAAATAAACAAAACAAAATCTCACAAAGCCTACTATTTTTTATGTTTGATGTCATCATCATCTCATGTCGTCTTCCCATGGAAGGCTGGTTGCAGTGAGCCTCAAGTCTGTTCTGCCTCTTGCCGTCGTAGTGCGCTTGGCCAAAGATGGTCCCTGTCTATCTCTTGACGTTGTTCCCGTCTATCTCTTGATGTTGCTCACCCATCTATGTTGCTGTTATTCTCTTGTTCTCTTCCTTTCGATCTTGCCCTCAAACAGACTCTTCAATATAGTTGTATGCTTCTTATGTATCCAAAATAACGCAGTTGCCTTGTTCTCATGACATGCCCCATTCTTCTGTATATCCACATTTCAATAAAGGAATGCTACAGCATTTTATGATATGTGTCCTCAACTGGTGTGATATTTGCTTTCACATAAGAATCCTCCTCATTCTGTCAAAGATCATTTTTGCCATTCCTATTCTTCTGTTAATTTCCGTTTCACATTTTCCATCTTCTTTTATCATGTCTCCAAAACTTTTCACCTGTTCAAGTAATTCTCCATTTATTTTATCTTTATATTTGGTATTATTTCCTTTCTGCTGATTACCGTAACATCTGTCTTTCTGATATTTATTTCAGTTTATGCTTTTTTTTTACTTTTGTTGTTTATTTGTGTCACTAGATTCTGTTATGTTACACAACAAACCCAATAAATGGATGAACAATATATGAAGCAACAACAAAAGTGCTTCCACGAGGCCTGCCCATGCAAGAGGTGGAGGAAGAAAATTACAGAGATATTCTATTATAGGAAGCAAACTGCTGGGCCCTATCAAAACATCCATCTGGTCCCTCAACGCCGAAAGGTTTATGACAAAGAAAAGACAAGACAAGACCATCTGGTCCCTCAACGCTGAAAGGTTTATGACGAAGAAAAGACAAGACAAGACCATCTGGTCCCTCAACGCTGAAAGGTTTATGACGAAGAAAAGACAAAACAAGACCATCTAGTCCCTCAACGCTGAAAGGTTTATGATGAAGAAAAGACAAGACAAGACCATCTAGTCCCTCAACGCTGAAAGGTTTATGATGCAGAAAAGACAAGACAAAACAAGACCATCTGGTCCCTCAATGCCGAAAGGTTTATGACGAAGAAAAGACAAGACAAGACCATCTGATCCCTCAATGCTGAAAGGTTTATGATGAAGAAAAGACAAGACAAGACCATCTGATCCCTCAACACTGAAAGGTTTATGATGAAGAAAAGACAAGACAAGACCTCAGTAAAGCATAAAATCCAAAACTCACTGACCTATGTGTTAAGGGAATTTACGGGATCAGAACAGAGAGAAGTACTGTAAAGATGCTGCTACGACAAACTTCCCCGCTTACTTCATTGTAAATGTCATAAAGCCACCATTTCTGGGTGAGATGCCCAACAACCCAGTTACGCACCAAATACATGATGAAACAAACAAAAATTAAATATCACTTCAAAGAAGAATTCTGGGGATATCAAACAAAGACTATGCAGAAAATTATACATTTTATGTGGGTCCATGAACTGGATTATAAATATCCGAAGATTTAAAAAAACTATGGTATTAAAAAACGTGCAATTTGTTTCTATGGTTACAAGTGAAATCAATTATTATATACCCTCAGTTAAGAATCCCTACTCTTAAGAACCCCTTCAGACTGCCTGAAGTAACAGGGACAACATAGTTAACAAGAAAAAAAGTCATAATTTTAAAATAATGCATGGGTAACACCGTAGCATTAAGTGGAAAAGACCTGAAAAAAAAATCCTTTGGCTTAATACAAGTAGCAAGAATTAGCAAAATCCCTCTCTCCACTCACCTATAAACAAGTGGCAAGAACTAAAAAACAATTCATCTCTCTCTCCACTCCCCCATAAACAAGTGGCAAGAATTAACAAACAGTTCATCTCTCTCTCCAACTCTAGACTAAACTGGTGCAATGAAAACCATGGTGTCACGCAATCCGCTTCAGAGACCCACCAAGAATACAGGCTAAAGCCCTGCGATACTCTGAACCCCTGTGGTCCTCTTGTGGATCTCGTGTGGTCCTTTCAGGGACCACACAGGAGACCACGGGACCTAACGAGGACCACAGGCGTAAATTCAGTAGGATCACAGCGCGGTTTTGGTGGTAGAAGCGAACGAAGAAGAAGAAGATCTCTCTCTCCACTCCCCCATAAATAAGTGGCAAGAACTAAAAAACAATTCATCTCTCTCTCCACTTCCCCATAAACAAGTGGCAAGAATTAACAAACAGTCCATCCCTATCTCCATTCCCCCATAAACTATCTTTGATTTACATGATTATTATCATCAAATAGGTCATTTATACTAATAAAAACTTTTCTGCTGCACAATTTTCAGCATTTTCATTCTTTTCCCCATCTACAATTAGTGTAGCCGGTATAACTTTAGTTCAGGAGTTCTTAACCTATTTACAAGCTCTCCGGTGACTTCCCTATATCCCCTTCACCAGCCTTTTGAAATCACCATCATCACTAGTCCCATGAGATACGAGTATGACTAAGAAATTTCATTAGCTAGACTTTATGTTGTAGATAACCGAGAACAGAAAAGATGGAAGAAAATTCTATTCTAACAATTTTTTTTCCTTTTAAATTATGATGATCGGAGGGAGTTATATTCATTCATGTGACATGTCCTTTCCAGAACGTTGTCCCTCTCACAGCCTCCCTGAATGCGATACGATCCTGCTCAAGTTGAACAGCGTCTCGCAAATGATGCAATCAGACTTTCCGTGATGTCCCGAGGCCACCTGTGCTGAGGTCCCTTTTCTCTTTTTCCAAGCACTATGCCTTCTATTGTCAAACTCTCCAAGATACTGTGTCTACTGACCTGGCCAAAGACATCAGCTTTTAATTTGTATGGTGTAATGAGCCAGTTTTCAGTGACACCTAATCCCAAAAAAATTTGACCTCTTTATTCTAAGTGCCCTTCTGTAATGTTTCATTTCAAATGCTGCTATTTTCTTTTCTAGTGATTTGTTAAGTTTCACATCCGTATGTTGCCACTGGGAAAAAGCACTTAGTAAATATAACTTTATTTTCTTGTTGGTACTTCACCATATACTCTTCTGCTAGTTTCTATACTCTCCAGAATTTTGTCCTCATTTTCCTCAGTTAAGAACCCCTTAAAGACTTCATAGAACTTAACCAAAAGAGTGAACAGAAGGAAAATGTGCTAACCACTCCCCTTATCAGCTGATACAAAATAAAGCTACGCTAACACTACTTTTAAACCACTAGACAATAATAATAATAATAATAAAAGTATATATAAGCATAATATAAAAGAATTACTGGTTAAATTTTGTTTTCTATTCCATCATTTTCTATTATTTTATTTTATTTTTGCTTTTGTGAAATGTTCAAAGTGAAACAGAAATCTTACAAGGATGCACATCTGGTATGAGAAGAATAATGATGGTACCGCTGGGTGCAAGATACAGAAAAGAACTGGTTCAAGTGCAAGATGTTGGACAATATGGAAATCAATATTGGAGCCAATCTTTCCTGGGGAGGTGGTGCAACATGTTGATGAGGATGATAATTATGATACACTGTACAGTAAATACACCATTGATAATTATAACACAGTCAAAAAAAAAATAATAATAATAATAAATAAGAGACAAAAGACAGCAAAATACTGATCTACTATATTGGTTATTAGTAACAAATCAATTTCAAAGACTGGTCACACTTAACAGCTTGCTAGTAAATAACTGCAGAAATAAAACATCACACTGGACTAATAGAGCATATAACAGAAACAATCTCTGTTCTGGGCCTGTATTCTGTTTATATATGTTATATCCAGGGGTGTTTTAACTGCCAGAATGTGATACATTTTTTGTGGAAATAATTTTTTTTAAATTTCTTATCTTATATCCTTCCCGTGCCGTTAGATGTCACATAGGGCTCGCAAAGTAGTTCGCCAATTTTTCCTGTCTTCAGCGAGTCTTTCAACCTCAACAAAGGATTTTATGCCTGTTAACTTGGCCTCTCTTAATAATGTCCTCTTCAGAGTTTCACGCGGACATTATTAAGAGAGGCCAAGTTAACAGGCATAAAATCCTTTTAAATTTAAATTTTAAATTTAGCCTTTGATAATTTCATTTTCTTCTTCTTGTGTGTACTGAGTATAGTGTGTGTGCCTTTGTGTTGTTGTTTTTTTTTTGGGGGGGGGGGGGGGGGTGGACTTCTTGTTCCACAATCTTTCTTTATATTAAATTGTAAATTGTTATGTATCTATATATGTGATTTAATACTGCTTTTTTTCTTACGAAATTAACATCACGGAAATCTATTATCTAACTAACATGCAAATATTGATTTTTAACTTCTTAATTATCTTTTACAGGGAAGTGAATAACTGCTAGAACGCTAATGTATTCACGCACTAACACATCTATATTATTCGATTGGGATATACAGGAAAATATTGTTCACGTGTTATACACTAATGCATATGTTTTTAGCACGTGATGAGGAAATACATCAAGAACAAAGCCGAGAAGTCTGTCGAAGCGAAGCTGATCACACAATCTAAACCATCAAAACTGACAACATTCCACGGGAATGCAAACATTGCAATTGGCTGATCAGAGATGAACAAGAAGCGCTGGTTGTTAGTTTTAAAATTCTTACCTGTCTAGTATCCGTCATGATTGTTCTTGCTTACAGTGCACGTGTTAGAAGCCTGCAGAATAAACGGTGCGGGTTGGTTGTGAAATGACTGGTCTGTTGCTGAAATTTGATATGAACACACTTTCATAGATGATTCATTCAATGTCCATATGCGGAAGCACAATCGGCGGCCATGAATTCGTCTGCGCCGAGATTCGTAAACTTCCGGAAAATATTTGAACTATCGTTACTGTAGTCGGAAATTTTGAGCGCGAAGCGAATTGGTAAAAGCTTTGTAGAGAGATATCTACGTACATGTTATGGTGGCATTCCTTCTATGGATTTAGGTATATAAAGAGGCATTTTTATGTATAAATAATATTTTAAACATTACTTTGGATCAGCCTCTGAGGGAAGGGGAAGATGGGTATCCATCCAGCCATTACATTGCACTGGTGTCCGAAGTTTCCCCCCTCCCCCCCCAACCTCCCCAGTAGGTCCGAAGTGGATGGAGAGAAAGGTGGAGTGAGGTGGAGAAGAAGGGTGCGTCGGCTTAAAAAATGTCTCTCGGATGCTCTGCTCTGGACGATCATTATCGCACTGAGGCGGCAATGAACGGGGGGGGGGGGGGTGAAAGATTCTGGCAGAAAAAAAAAAGTTGTAAAAAAAAAGGAGCTATGAATGAAAACTTTGCACAACAGAATATAAACGCTTTGATAAAGGCATATCATGGGGTGGATGTTATCACTGTATGCTTGTGAAGAAAGAAAAGGAGACTGGAGCTTATGTGGACGTGTCCAGAGAGCAGTTATGATGGTCCTTTCTGACTTCACCAATCATCTCGCGCTTGACAAATATGCCTGTCTCAAACATACGGGGACTGCTGTTGACTGGCAATTCTTACCAGTGCCATCATTACATTTTACTTTCAATTATTTCATTATTGTTTTTTAAATCTTTTTTTTTCAATGCTTTAAAATAGATGGTGGATTTACCCTGCTCACTGATCAAGACGGGGGACAACAGATCAATCAATCAAGTGCCGTGCCGTGTGGCATAGGCGATCATTTCTCTCCACAATTCCCAGTCTTTAGACTTGATTATGAGATCCACCGGTGACTTTATTCCTAGCCATACTGACAGCCCATCCAGTAACTTCTCTCTCTGTCTTCCTCTGTCTCTTCATCCCTCAGTTTTTCCAGTTGCCACAATGTGCTCCAGATTTCCTCTTCTCAGAAAATATCATACAAATCTCGCTTGTCTGCCTCTGATCTTTGCTGTAATTTGCATTTTAACTCCAGCCTCTCTTAAGACTTCTTCGTTGGTTTTCTTATCTGTCCATGGTACCTTCCACGTCCTTCTTATGAACCACATGTCCATGGCCTCCATTTCTCGCTGTACTCTCTTATTCATAGACCATGCTTCACATCCATAAAACAAAATTAAAACAGATTACCTCAGCCTTTCTGCTCACTGATCAAAACACGGGGACAACAGATGACGTGCCCTTCTGCTCGGTGATGATCAAGACAGGGGACAACATAGGACGTGCTATTCTGCTCAATGATGATGAAGACAAGGTAACAGAGGATAGAACACGTGTCCGTCTGCTCATTAATGATCAAGACAGGGAGCAACAGATGGCATGATCTTCTGTTCACTTATCAAGATGGGGCGCAATAAATGGCGATGATAGTATCTCTCGTGGCTTTCCTAAAACCCATGGCCGTACACAAAACGGACGGGATGATGCCTTCCCAGTGTGATGCCGTGCAAATGTATCAGAAAGCTCCACCACTGCACTGACCATGCTGTTCCTCTCCCTCACTGTCAAGGCCGTTATGAGAACTTGTTGCCAGGAAATGAGAAAGAGTCTTGGCCGGAAACTTTTCGCCAGTTCTAGTTAAAGAGCGAACGTCATAATACAGTTGACATGAACAACCTTTAATTTACAACTCGGAACTTGTAACCCAGACTTGTCATAACCAGCTGGGTCGCTTAATTACAATTCGGCCACTGTTACTTCCTTATTAAAAAAAAAAAAAGAAGAAAAAAAAAAACTTCATCTGTGTTCAACTTTAAAAAAAGATTTTGTTGCTCTGTGTCACAGCTTGCAGCAATCCTTTGATATCTGCATCTTTCATCCCTACACTTCTGTCTTCGGTATGGCTTATTTTTAGGACCAGGTTTCCTTTATTCACTCGACCAGACCGTGGTGTTAGAATGAGACCTTGATTAGCTTTAGTTCGTTTACCCTGATAAAAGCAGTCGGTTAAGAGCCCTTTTTTTTAGCTGTCTCGTTCAGCGTGAGTACTGCATCTTCGCGCCTGATAATGAAGAACAACGAGGAAAGGGCATCGCGACTTCATTACTTCCGACTTATGATATGCACAAGTTAGTTTCCCTTCCCTGTATTTAGAAGTGGATCTTGTCTGTCCGGACACTATCAAGTACAGTATAACTAATAAGAAGAACAGTGTTACAAACAAAACCAGCCAACAGTGGTAACAATGTTACGTAGTATCTCATTTTTTACATTCGTAAAGAGCAGAAGTTACAGAAAGACAGTTCAGGGTGATGTTTTTCATGAGGGAAAATGGGGGGGGGGGGGTAATAGTTGGTAGTGGCGCAAGAAATGTAAACATTTCAACAGCTACAAATAAAACAATCTCTCTCTCTCTCTCTCTCTCTCACACACACACACACACACACACACACACACACACACACACTAGAAAAGAGAATAACAGCCTTTGAAATGAAATGTTACAGAAGGGCACTTAGAATATCATGGATAGAACGAAAATCAAATAAAGAGATATTGATGGGATTAGGTGTCGCAGAAAACTGGCTCGTTAACACCATAAAAATTACTTCAGCCACATCAAGAGACACAACAGCTTGGAAAGGTTGGTAGTAGAAGGCATAGTGCCCGCCAAAAGAGAAAAGGGACGATCTCGTCGCAGGTAGACTCGGGACATCACGGAAAATCTGAATGTGTCACTGCGAGACGCCTGTCAACTTGCGCAAGACCGTTTCGCATTCAGGGAGGGTGTGAGAAGGACAACGTTCTGGATGAACATGAATGAATCTATTTTTGTTGAGGTGTATTCAAGTCCGTCATGATAAGTCCCCTTGCAAGCAGACACAGCCGAGTCGCAAAAACGTGAGTCAAAACACAAAGTGATTTGGTTCTGACTACCAGATCAGCAGTGACTTGCTATAGCCGGCAAAACTGGCTCTGAGCTAAGTTAGGATAGCAAAGCAAAATAAATAAAAGTAACACTATAAACATTTGTATTCTTCACTCTATGAAATATCATTTTAAACAGTAATAAAACCTATAATGAATACAGAATTTAATCTCAGTAAGCATCCATTACATCTGGTTTTAGTTTCTTTGTTGTCATTTCTTTCCTAACTAAAGTTAGGATAGCAAAGCAAAATAAATAAAAGTAAAGCTATAAACATTTTTATTCTTCACTCTATGAAATATCATTTTAAACAGTAATAAAAACTATAAGGTAAAGGTAATCCGGTCGTGCCTTTGATGCACATAGGGATATGGTGCTAGTGCCCATATTTTCCTTGACCTGTCAGCACACTAGAGGGTGATATGAATGAATAACATAATTAATCTCAGTAAGCATCCATTACACCTGATTTTAGTTTCTTTGTTGTCATTTCCCTTCCTTTGTTTGTTTGGTGGCTAGGCAAATCCAAACTCAAATTGTTGTTCTAAACTTCAAAGTATATTTCTCTCTATACAAGAAGCGTGCGATAATATTGTCACGGCCGTTATGTGTCAGAGACAAGGGATATAAATTGTTCAGTTTATTGGCGCCCGTCTAATTTATGTTAAGTGATGTGCGCACTCTCTCTGCCTTTTAAGTACTACTGCTCTGTTTAAAATAAACAGACGGTTATATAGTGAACAGACTTGCAGGGGATCAAACTAAACAAACTGTAGATTCAACTGAGATATTTCGGATACCACACAAACCAATGGCATCATTGGAGCATGCGTTGTCTTACTAATACCGCTCTGCTGGAAAGCCATCGAGTCGACTGACTATAAAATCTCAAGTCGCAAACTGAGTCCGAGTGGTTATTCTTCAAGTCGAGTGACTCGAATTCGAGTTATTCGACTCGGGTCCGCATATCTCACTCCACTTGCTGTTTCATGGATCTGTCCTCTTTCAGGCGTGACCAGTCAGCGGATGACAGAAGACCTTTTACCTTTCAGAAACAGAGATTGGTCATGGGTGTCCAATCAACGGGCACGAAACAACATAGGCTGTGCTGAAACTGGAATGCGCATGCCAAACGGTGCATAACATCTGTCTTTCAGTTTGATATACAGTGCTATAACTCTACAAGTTAATAACCCAGGTTAATTTTTCTCCAGTAAACAAAGAGAATCTAGTAAGGTGTTGACAGTAAAGCGGGTAGGATGACCTAAATGAGGACAAAAGGGACGAGAATGTGGAGGAAAGAACAATCGATTGACTTTACTTACTTCACGTTATCCATTTCTCGGAGGGTGAAGTTGTCCAATTATCAGCGACCCATACCTGATATACCAGCGTTAGGGTTAGCGAACCATAGCTGACCAAGACCCTGTCCCACCTTTCCATTGGTACCCCTAGTAGCAGGCATAGCCTGGCTAACGGGGCAGGGATAGCTGTAGTCCCCGTGGTGGTGGAGTCTACTAAAGAAGCAATGCACCCCCCCCCTTTTTAACTGTACTCCGGGACTGAAAAAAATAGCTACTATAACCTGCTCCTACTAAGATACGATGCTGTAGCCAAACACCTCCACAGCATCGGCTGCAAAGAACACTAGTTCGCAATTATAAAGAGGCAGTACAAGCACAATTCATTTCTCTTGTACCAAGAAGTGTCGAGGGGAGGATACAGTTGGCGTTTTTGGTCCAAATGAGTGGCCTCAGTGACGGTCATGCCATAATGAATGAGTGTCTCTTTGACACCATCTGTCTGTCTCTTTCTGAGTCTTCCTCTTGATATGTGTCATGTAGTTCGTTGCTTGAAGGATCTCGTGGCTGGCTGTGAGTGTGCCATTCTCATTAAGTGACCTAACCACTTGGTTCTTTGGTTGTCTGTGTCGTAGACATGATGTATTCCTACCATCTGCCGTATTGTGTCATTTCTTAGCTTGTCAAACCTGGTGACGTTTGCTGCTTTCCTAAGACATCTCATTTCACGTGGTTTTTTAAAAAAAAAATTGTTGTTTCTTGTTCGCAAGGGCCCATGTCTGGCATTGGTAGGAATATACCATTAATTAGTTTTTTTCTTCGTTTAAAATGGGATGTTGAGGTGTGTAAGCAGCGGGTATGCAACAGCACAGACTTTTTGTGTTCTAACATCATTTTCTCCATCAAGCTTTCCATCTTCTGTGAACATGCATTCAAGATATTTGAATTTTTCTTTTACTTGTATTTTACTGTCTTCATTATATATATTCAATGGGCTTGGCATTCTGCTAACTTTCGTGGTATCTGCTTTAGCAATGTTTTCCGTGTAGGTCAGTCCGTTTTATCTCCTTTTTTGAAACTGAAGTAAGTGAAAATAAAGAAATGGCACAGGGTTAAGTCCTTAAGTAGGACAACCAACCACCTGTCCAAGAGGGGACAGATCACAAACTGGAGTCCAAGGTTATGTCCTCAATCATCAATATCTTCACCAGTAGCGATGGAACCTTCTAGTACCGCACAGGAAAGCTAGAAAGGCTACCATTGGCTGATAATTATCTGACTTTTGTGTGTTTTCTGTTGTAGATATGTATATGAGAGAGTTGGTTTTGGGGGGGGGGGGGGATTAACTGCGTAACTGGCGCTGTAACTAAATGAGACAGCATCAAAATGTTCGCTGTAACTTCAAACAGATTAATGATTCCCACAGAAACAGTACTAAGATATGCTCTTTGTCTACTCTTCTTGAAACTGAGGAAGAAAGTCTGCCCAGCATTATTGTTTAACATTCACAAAAATCTGGACACCAATACTGCATCCCTTAGGTAATCTATAACATGATAGATGTTATACATTTATTTCATCCGCTGAAAATACAGGCAGCCCTGTCTACATCTGGAAATAAATGCAAAGTTTTGACTTCTTTTTATTACTGTATAAAGTTCAGAATGTCTTAACCTGCTTTTTACAGCTTTTTTTTTCTGTCAGAAATTGCAATCAATCAACTTGACAGCTTTACAACAGAGCGATATTAGTAAGACAACGCCTGCTTCAATGATGCCATTGCTTTGTTTGATATCTGAAATATCTAAATTGAATCTACAGATTGTTTATGTCGATTCCCTGCACGCCTGCTCCCTATCTCTCTCTCTCTCTGAACCTTAAGTGCCCAGGGCACATGGGACTTCCGCAAGGGTTTTCCACAAATGCCTGTCCTTTGTCTTTTTTTCTGCTCTTGCCCAGGTGAGCCCTCTATTGCTCAACATCCTTTCTGTTGTTCTTCTCCATGTCTCTTTTGGTCTACCCTTACTTCTGTTCCCTGTGGTGTCCATCTTAGTGCTATTTTTGGTAGTGAGCTGTCGGTCATTCGGAGCACATGTCCCAACCATCGCCAGCGTCTTTCCTCAATAATTGTTGTCAGTGGCTTCATCTGTATTTCTGCCAATAAGATGTTATTTCTTATGGTGTTTGGCCAAAATATTTTTCTAATTCTTCGTAAACATTTAGTCTGGAAAGAATTCAACTTGTTTTCTATTGTTTTGGTGATTTTCCAGCATTCACTTCCATAGAGTAGTACACTTAGAACATTACTCTTAAATATCCTGATTTTCATATTTATGCTTAGTTTTTTTTATTTCCATATATTCTGCAGCATTGCAAGTCTGGTTTGCTCTAGTAAGTCTGCTGTTGATGTCCTCTGTGCTATCTCCATTTTCTACTACTCTGCTACCAAGGTATACAAATTCGTTGACCTCCTCCACTAACTTGCTATCTACTCTGAGTACATTTCTGTTGTTCACATTTTGCTTCATTAACTTTGTCTTTCCTACGTTGATCTTTAGTCCTATGTTGTTTGCATTCTGAGTTAGCTTGTTTATTTTATCTTGCATATCTTTGTGACTGCTTGATAATAGACAAATGTCGTCCGCAAAGTCAAGGTCCTCCAGCACTGTGTCAAGGGTCCATTGTAATCCTCTGCGTTTGTCTGATGTTGCCTCCTTCATTAACCAGTCTACTGCCAAGATAAATAATGTTGGTGATAGTACACATCCCTGTTTCACGCCTGTTTGTACCCTAAAGCTGCTGGAGGTATGTTCTCCACAGATAACTTTGCACTGAAAACCCTCGTATAGGGCTTTGATTACATTAACTATCTTATGGGGGAGGCCATGCCATCTTAGGATTTTCCACAATGCATCTCTGTTGACACTGTCAAAGGCTTTCTCAAAATCTATGAATAATGCACATGTTGTGCTATGCCACTCATTTGCCTGTTCTAATATTTGTCTAAGTACAGATATGTGGTCTATGCATGATCTTCCTTTCCTAAATCCTGCCTGCTCTTTCCGAAGTTTTTCCTCAAGTGTTGGTACAATTCTGTTGATGATTATTCTGCAAAATACTTTACTGGTGAGTGGCAGTAGGGTAATGCCTCTCCAGTTCCCGCAATCTCTGAGGTCACCCTTCTTTGGTAGTTTTACCATAAGCCCAGTTTTCCACTCATCTGGGGCTTTTTCTAGATCCTAAATTTGTTGTAATATCCGGCAAAGTTGTTTTAGTGTTTCTGTTTCTTCTGCTTTCAACATCTCAGAAGTCACTTCATCTTCACCTGGTGCCCTGTCTGATTTTAGCTTCTTTATTGCCTCCTTTACTTCACTTATTGTTATTGGTCCTGTATTGATGTTTAGTTCCGTTTTTGCTTCAGCTCCCTATATAATCGTCTGTTTATTTTAAACAGGGTAGTGGTACCCACGGCTGGGAAGGTGTGCCTGGCATGTATTGCAAAGTAGACGGACATGTATGAGTGAAACCAAACCTGGACTCTCTACAGAGACTTAAGAGTGCAGACCTTTCCTCAGGAAAAAGAGCATGGACAGAAAACTATAAAGCACACACAAACTGCTTACTATGATCCATCCCCTTGTATAGAAGGTAGAGCACACACACAGACCACTTACTATGAAGATGATATATCTCCTTGTATAGAAGGCTGAGTATATGAAACTAAATGTACAAAAAAGAATGAAACTAGCAATGCACAGCAAAGAGATCAGTGTCAAAGTCCTCTAAATCAGCATCATTTACCTTTTAGGAGTAACTTCTTCAAGTACTGAACCTTAAATGAGGAATGCAGCAAAAGTTTTTATAAGAAAATAAGTTTAATATACTGGAGCAATAGTACACCACTGATGAACTAATAACTGAATGTTAGTGAGAGAATATGCAGACAATGTTCGTGTAAATATTCCCCCAAGCATAAGGAACTTCTCCCCGAGCTGAAAGTGGATGAAAGAAAAAAACCCAAAAAACAAACACAGAGAGAGAGAGAGGGGAGAAGAGAGAGAGAGAGGGGAGAAGAGAGAGAGTGAGAAAGAGAGTGAAAGGGGGAGAGAGAGTGGGGGAAAGAGAGAGAGAGGGACATTCATAAAGTGGAAGTGACAGAAAGATAAGAAACCTAGAATGTAGGAATTAACAACGTCACACCTGGGGCACACCCACACACGCTCCGCTCTCTGTTTCTGTAACTACCAAAAGGCCTGAACACTAATTGTGCCAGCCAACTGCTGGCTCGGGCAAGATAAGAAAAAAAGACAGAAAAAAAAGGTACTGACAGATTTAACAAACAAACAGATTTAAGGATACACATGCACATTTAAGATTAATGAAGGCCAAACAAAAAAATATTTTATACAATTTATTTATTCTGAAATGTAAAACTGAGATAGATCACACAGAGAACATAAATGAAGCAACACCATGGCAAAAATATACAATCTGAACAAAATCAGTCACATCCACAACAATGACACGGCTACATAAATAATATCTTTCAGAACAGGTTTAAGATAATCCCAAACCAAGCAACAAAATGACTGCTATTGTTGGTTTTTTTCTCCCTGTAACTGTGAGCTTTGAGTTCTTTGTAGAAGACATTATGAAATGTTGGCATCATATTCTATGGAGCGTGGCTTATACTAGCTTGATGTAATTCCTAGAGTAGACCCATGAAGGCTCCTATAGTGAACCTATGAAGATTTCTTATGTGGATCCATGAAGACAGACTTCTTGGGCAGATCCACCATGGAGAATACAATGAAGCCTACCCCATTTACTGGACCACTATGACAAGACAGTTCTTGTTTTGCTGGTCCTCTTAACAAGTCAACTTTGCTTCAAGTGTTTTCATCATCATCATCATCATCGCCTTTCACTCCCCTGAGAGCATAGCTACAGTGTTTTGGACTGTGTTAAAGATTGCTAACTTACGCATTTCACTCTCATAATCAACTTGACCTATTTTAGTCCCATGGGCTCCTGATGGCTCTTCACCTCAGTCCACAGTTTCAGCAATTTTCATAACAAACTTCCCCATGATTGCTTTACTTTTTCATTTCCATTTGGTTTCTGATCCAGCCAAACTAAGTTGTGTACAACCGTCCAGAATCTATGACCTTTGTAGTTCTATACTCTTTAGCGTCTATTTTTTAAAAAAATACGTTGTTCATTATGTTAGCATGTCAGAACAAGAAAAAACAGAAGAATCATACGAAAAGAATTCAAGGACATATTCAAAACAATGATGTTAAACATTGTTTTGAGGAGATTACTTCTCTGTAGACAAGAAAAGTTGACCCTTGCATCAATGAAACTACAAGACTTTTCTCTGAAGGGACCTCCTTCTCTCAGCTACGGTACTAAATAAAACAAAAATAAAGTAGTATCTTTGTCAATAGATTTACTTACAATAACTCAAAATATGCCAAAGATTTTTACATATTCTTTAATGTTATTGTCTTTGCTGATATGATTTGATAAAAAGCAAAACGATGTTAATTAAGTGCAATAATTTCCCTTTCAGTCAATTCCTAATCATGTATAATGCACAAATAAATTTCATTTACAACAGACCCAGCACCTAAGGTGTGGTGAATATTCTTAACATTGTTGCATTTGCTTTCTATAGCAACAAAACATGGATATTACTTCCCATGTATGTCCCCTAATCATTACTTCCCTTGTATGTCACCTAATCCTCACTTCACTTGTATGTCCCCTAATCATTACTTCCCTTGTAAGTCTCCTAATCTTTACTTCACTTGTATGTCCCTTAATCCTTACTTCCCTTATATGCCCCCTAATCCTTACTTCACTTGTATGTCCCCTAACCCTTACTTCACTTGTATGTCCCCTAATCCTTTTCATATTTTGAGGGCCAAGATGTGTAACATAGTATGTCTTTTGTGATTTTGGTGATTCTGACTTGTCTAAGCCTTCATTTTGTTAATAGGTCCTAATTTGCAATCAGGAACCCACTCTTAGCCTTGCTGGCCTTGTTCCATAGCAAAAGAGGCAGGTATTCACTTTTCCAGCTGAGCTGAAAGAACAAATTTATTTTCAAAGGGTGAAGGACCTGACATTCAGGCCTGACATTTTGCCCTTCATCTCCCAAATCTTCATTCTAACAGTTATTCAACATCAATATAATGCCATCGAGCTGCCTACAATCTGTCAGGAGCCATACCTGAACCTACTCACTGAGTCTTGAAAAAAGCTGGTTCACAAGAAACAGTGCTACTCTTGTATTCTTGCTTATACCTTTCTACAAATTTAGCCACACCATCCCACAGTACCTTACCATGACATAAATGCATCCTATGTACATGTCTGGTCACACTTTGTTTGAAGCTTATGCTCTCATTTCTTCTTTGCTGCATACTGTGGACAACAATAAAGTTACTGAGCAAAGTACTACTGTATGTTTTCTGTAGACAACAATAAAGTTACTGAGCAAAGTACTACTGTATGTTTTCTGTGGACAACAATAAAGTTACTGAGCAAAGTACTACTGTATGTTTTCTGTGGACAACAATAAAGTTACTGAGCAAAGTACTACTGTATGTTTTCTGTGGACAACAATAAAGTTACTGAGCAAAGTACTACTGTATGTTTTCCTTCATATCATAAGCAGAATTTTATTTCCAATACATTATTGATGCTGTTAGTTCTATGGTATACAAGTGTGATCCAAATGAAAAGCTTAAAATTGCAACAATAATTTTAAAAACAGTCCCATCATCATCATCATCATGTAAGCTGTCAGCATTGTTACTGATGACATAAGAAACATCTCGCAGATGGCAGGACGGTGCCAACGAGCTACACGATATCACAGCAGCAGTCTCTGTACAGTAAGAATATTCTAAGAACAGTCATCACAGAACCAGGCATAAAAATAATAGGATACAATATTAACAACCTTCGGTATGCTGACGACACAGTAATGATAGCTGAGAACCAACAAGACCTGCAAAATCTCTTGGATAAAGTCGCCAAAGAAAGTGAACAGAAAGGCCTTACTTTGAACATCAAAAAGACAGAGACTATGGTTATATCTAAGAAACAGAATCCACCAGCATGCAGTATTAAATTAAACGGAACTATTCTAAAGCAGGTGCAGAAATTCAAATACCTTGGAGCAGTAATAACTTCAGATGGGAAATGCAGAACAGAAATTAGGAACAGAATAGGCCAAGCAAAGACTGCATTTCAGAGAATGAGAAACATATTAACTAACACATCTTTATCAATGAATGTTAGAAAATGAGTCCTAAAATGCTATATTGAACCTATCTTGTTATATGGAAGTGAATCATGGACAATAGGCAAGTCTGCACAAAAATCATTGGAAGCAGCAGAAATGTGGTTTATTAGAAGAATGTTGCGAATCCCCTGGACAGCAAAAATAACTAATGAAGAATGTATGAGAAGAACTGGAGAGACAAAAAAACCTTGTCAAAAAGATAAGAGAGACAATGTACTTTCATAGGACATGCAATGAGAAGAGGGGGCATTGAAAATATTATAACAACAGGAAAAATAGAAGGAAGAAGATCAAGAGGAAGACCAAGAGAAATGATACTGGACAGTCTGATGGGATGGTGTGAAAGGAGATCACCAACTGAACTGATGGCCTGCATGAAGGATCGGGTACTCTGGAGAAGCATAATAGCCAACGCCAGTCAGCACAGCACCTGATGATGATGATGATGAGTGTGAAAATGGCTGCCTCTCTAGAGTCATGCACAAAAGTGGAGATGTGTTCTGTTATCCATTTTTTTTTAAGTTGTGAAGGTGTGAAACCCATTTAAATTAAACAGCAAAAGAAGTATGATAATGCATGCCTGTCATTGTAGCAAAGTTTATAAGTGGAGTAGGAATGTTCTGAAATGACCTAAATTCTGTATCCGATTCTCCTTATCCAGGGTATCATTGTACTGGATGTGCTAGATTGCCAGTATTGTGTAATAATCATAAAAATTAGTCAACAAATTAAAGTGTGATTGTAAAGTCCCTCAGCACAGTTTGTACCTCTGACGGACCTAGCTTATTTGTACTTGTACGAATTCCGTGTAATTGCAAGCTGTTGTTCTTTGCAGCAGATGCTGTAGAGATGTTGAGGCACGGCATGGGAGCGGGATACTTTTTCAGGCCAGGAGTACAGCTAAAAAGCAGGAGGTGTGCAATGCTTCTTTAGCAGACTCCACCACCATGGAGACTACGGTGATCCCTGTCCCATTAGCCAGACTAGGCCTGTTGCTGGGGGTACTATGGAGAAGTGGGACAGGGTCTTGGTCGGTTAACGTTCGCTAACCCCGATGCTGAAATATCAGCTATGGGTTGCTGAATGCCTTATCGGGTGTCTTCACTTCTTGACCTAGCATATAAAAACAGAATTAAAAGGTTTTTCAATGTTAAATTGTTATCTATTAATCCAAATGAACTTAAAACTTAAGTTACAACTCTACATCAAGTATATGAAGAAGTGTTGACATTATTTTCAAATCAAATCACATGATGTTCACACACTGTGCACTGTTTTCTTGCATTACCTGAGCTCACTGTGAAGAGAATTTTACAATCCCACTGTATTAGAACAATATGACCTTTCAGAAGGAGTTCAGGGTTACACCACATGATCTCAGAGTACTGCCAGATTTCCACAAAGTTACACCACATGATCTCAGAGTACTGCCAGATTTCCACAAAGTTACACCACATGACCTCAGAGTACTGCCAGATTTTGCGAGTTTTTTTAATGAACTATGGCCCTCACGGTTTTAACAAGAGTCATTTCCCTCTGCAGTTATAACCAACATTTGAGTAATGTAAATGCCACTACATCATTCTTTAGTGTTCTGGCAGGTCAAGGAAAATTTGAAACCTGAAAAAACAATCTTCTGGACTCAAGTTTAAACCTATTCAGCCTAATCACTAATCCAGGGACTGGCAACCTGTTAGTAGTGTCGTGGCAAAGTAACGTTGCAAAGTGACTCAGCGCGCCAACATAAGCCCATCATATTTTTATATACAACAACCACTGAAACAGACGAAATAACTGTTATTCCTTGTTGATTATTCAATATTTTAGTATAAATAGGAACAAATACAAAAACTACTATCTTTTGCAAAATTTAAGCTGTGAACATATTATTCTGAAATTTTATTACAAAACTGTCAAATGTATATTAACACTGAAATTCCAATACCTTGAAGTCACTTTGCATCAGATTGTACAGTGTTATCTCTAATACCTAACAACTTTCATTTTGAAGAGATGTAACCCCCCACCCCCCCCACCCCAGGAATAGCTTTAAAGAATTATATGCTTTTATTTAGTTAACATTTCAATTTTTCTTAGGAGATCATAGGTTACTGCATTTCAGTTCAAACAACGTGCCACTGTAAACTGTTACATGAGCCATGCACTGCATGCATGCAGCTGGCTGCGGACCCCTGGGCACATCTGTCACTGACTTGGCAGTTAAGCAATGCACTCTGGCATCTGGCTGAACATATTAAATGTTTCTTACATTCTACTATCTGTGTAACTTCTTCAATTTTGAGGCTTTTCTATCTATTTCGTAACACTACTCTTTTTTTTTTTATAATGGAGATTGGGTGGTTGCCCCCACACTCCAACCCCAAACCTGAAGGACCAGGGTGCAAGTTTCATCTGACCCCTACCCATGCAGACCTTCCCAGCTTGGGTGGACCTGGCAGGAGTTAAACTCCCGCTGGTATAACTCTGGAGGTGGTCAGGGTATGCAAGCTGTCACGACATGACACAGCAACCGCACCATGTGACCTGTTACTGTGTAACTAAGAAAAGAAAAGTTTAAACAAGCTTCTGATCTAACATACAGAATGAGAAAGCAACTAACTTTGGTTAGTATCCACTCGGCATCTTCCACGGCTCTGTCGATGATCTGACGAATTCTTTCCTCATCACTTTCATCAGCATGGCTCCTAAAACCCTGAAGATAGTGAACAAGCATTAACCAAGAGAAAGAAGTTTAAACTCTCTTTCACAGACAGGAAAACAAGCACAACATTCTTCAGGTCATGAGGGAAAAACTCCCTGAAGCAAATGTTTGTTCCGTTAAATCCTAACACTTGTGAAGAGGTTATGACATAATCTGAGTTGAAGAGGCTATGACATAATCTGAGCTGAAGAGGTTATGATATAATATGAGCTGAAGAGGTTATGACATGATCTGAGTTGAAGAGGTTATGACATAATCTGAGTCATGATTCTGTGAGATTTATGAATTTTTATTTCTTAATATTTTTTTAGAATTGAAATACTTTATAACGTTCCTGCATTTCCTACATTCATCAACAAAATCCATACTTCCATTAATGGTCTGCTCCACTGTTAGAATCAAACTATGTGTTGGTGTTCAATCCTGCTGTGTAACAAAAACATCTTTTCAAATCCCACATATCTCAGGATACCAACATTTAACACATCATATTGTTTCATGATGTCTCAAATGCACAGAGTTTGAGTTGTATCTGATTAAGAGACTCATAAATAAAAAAATGTCTTTTTGCCATCAAAACTCATCTAAGGATGATGTCAACAAGGAGGAGGAGTTAGACATGCATACAAAAGACTAGCATAAAAGATAAGAAAAAGAGTGGACTCTGAAGGAGAATGATGACATGGCAAACCAAACTGGCATACAGAGATAAACTTTTTCAGACACAACTCTCAAATGCACAATTGACAACACAAGAAATAGAAGGCTCAAGATCTGGCTGGGTGGAGTTTTTTTTTCTGACTTAAGAGTCACTGTTCACAATGAAGATGACGACGGAATGCACAGAATTTGCTAAACAATTTTTCTGCAAACTTTCAAATGCAGGAAATCACAATTAGAAAATTCATATCATCAGAATGAATCAAGGTTTTGGCCATGTAAAACTCATTTAATCATATTCAATTAAAAAAATTACATGCATGTCTTTAAAAGATTATGGAAGCGTAAGTGTGAACTGTATAGAGGAGTATATGTTTTCCCAAAGACAGACTATCAATCATTTGTAAAACAAACCATTCGTATATGATGTTTATAATATGTCTGTGCATCTGGAGGGAGCTTTTGTACACATCTTAAAAGATACTTGTAAAGTTGCAGTGGTGTTCTGGCTTGCATGGCACGAATCAGATACAGTTATCACACAATTTAGTTATTTTTCTGGGAAATAAAGTATGTTTCAGTAATCAGTCCATACACTGATGCCAATGTCGTCTGATTTACAAAGTGAATTTATTTGGCCTTCAGAAAATAACCGATAATATCTTACATCCTTCCCATTCTGTTAAATGTCATATACGGCTTGCATGGTGGTTCACCAAGTTTTTCTGTTTTTGGCAAGCTTTTCAACTTCATCAAGGATTTTTGCCTCCCAATTTGGCCTCTTTATGGTTTCACATGGTCAACCTCTTTTTCTTCAGCCTGGTGTGTTCCACTTGATAGCTTGCTTTAGAATTCTCCGTTTCTTCTCATCAAATGACCAACATATGTCCATCTTCTTTTTCTGATCATTCATGAGACAGGTTGTTGTTTGCTCATCTCCCTTATCTCTGTGTTGCTTTTGAATTTGATCCACTTTATACCAAGTATTTTCCTTAGGCATTTCTTTTCAAAAGAGCCTAATGTTGTCTGTTTTTTTTTTTTTTAGTTGTTTTCCAGCTTTCTCATGCATAAATGCGGGTGGATATTACATTCGAACTGAATAATCTTAACTTGGTTTCTGTGCTTATAACTTTTGAATGCCATATGTTGTCAAGATTCTTGCAGGTCAAGGTTGCCTTTGCAATTCTAACTTCCTTTTTGGTATCACCATCCCGGTCTACGTAGCTGCTGAGGTATGCAAAATGGTGTACTTCTTCAACAGCTGTTCCCTCTACATATATTTTTCCTTCTTAATGGGACGTTTCATTATTTTTGTTTTTTCCTTGTTAATTTCAAGTCCTATTTTATTAGCTGTTGAAGACAGAGTATCTGTTTTTACTTGCATTGATTTTACATTGTCACTGATAAGAGTTATGTCATCAGCAAAATCAAGATCTTCTAGCTGGGTCTCATGTACCCAGTAAATACCCGTTTTACCTGTGGGCAGCATTTTTTCATTATGAAGCCTAAGGCAATTCCAAAAAGAAAGGGAGATAGTATACATCCTTGTTTCACACCTGTTTCAATCTGAAACCATTCGCTCATTCCTTCTTCTGTGTTGACTGCACAAACATATTCAGTGTAGAGGTCTCTAATGATGTTGACAATTTTAGATGTTATTCCATACAGAATTAAACGTTCTCCACAATGAATCTCCGTGTATGCTATCAAATACGTTTAATAAAGTCTATGAAGTTCAGGATTAATGGTTTTTGCTTTTCAGTGCTCTTCATGTATTATTCTTAGAGTAAAGATATGGCTGATCACGTGAAACTCTAAAGAGGAGAGAGGCAAATTTGTTGGCATAAAATCCTTCGTGAGGTTGAAAAGTTTGACGAAAACAGGAAAATTTGGCGAACTACCTTGCATGCCCTATGTGAGTACGGGAAGGATATAAGAAGATCTGGTCGTGACAGCTTCTCCCTTTTCGAAATTCTGCTTGTTCTTCTCTCATTGTAGTATCCACTATATCTTTAATTCTATTCAGAATAACTTTGCAAACTACTTTTGACACCACTGATAGTAAGGTCACTCCTCTCCAGTTGTTGCAGCCACTAAGGTTGTATACAATTATTCAAGCAATAATATAGTTTCGAATTATTAGAAAGTACACTGGGAAGGTTAATATATAAACAAAATTAAGTGTACAAAGTTAGTGATAATGATATTTTTATGGATAAAAATTAAAACAGACATGTTACCTTACTTATTAAACATTAATACGTGGAATCTTTCGCACATAAGCATATATAAAGCGAATTTACGGCTGTGAAATAAAAATTGAAACATGGCGATGTAAACATTAACACATGTGGTTTATAGTACGGTCTTTCAACTGTTTGCTGCAAAATTTTGTTTTTCAACTCAAAACATTTATATTTAAGGAAATTGTACACCGACAGATTCGGAAGTAAACAAGAGGATCAAGTAATCTCACATTCAACTATGTCGTTAGACCACGCTACAAAGCAACATTTGGAAAAAGAACTCCTGCCATTTTTAACACTAGACGCAAGAGACGATGTTAAATCTATTGCGGTACGATACTTTCTGGAAATGACCGGTTCAAAAGATGGAAGAGATTTTATTTCTGAAGGAGATAAATTTCTCACCGCCATCATGTCATTAACGTCAGACAAGAGAGCCGATATAGCGAGAGACGCGTATCTGGCACTAATCAATTTAACATCAGAGGAAACTACATCATGGAAGTTGATGCATACAGATGGAGGCGTTACGTTTCTTTTAGACCTTCTGCAAAACATACTAAAGCCAGACTTCGCATTAGCCGATGAAGCTTCAAGCGTTGTGGCCAACGTAACTCGAGTACCTGCTTGTGCAAAGAGCCTTGCAGAGCAGATACTGGCGGAAAAGACAACAGTTACAGTAGAAAAAATAGTGAATATGTTTTGTCAAGTAAATGTCAACAAGAACGCAACACTTCATTATCTAGGTCTTATTTTATCCAACCTGACCCAAGTGCCAGGGATTAGGAAAATCATAATGGATAAGGACAGGTGTATAGTCCAAAAACTGTTACCATTTACTGAGTATCCAGATTCTGCAAAGCGAAGAGGTGGAGTAATTGGAACATTGAAGAACTGCTGTTTTGAATATGGTGATTATCCTTTAGTTTACTGTTAGACACTTTGTACTGCCTGATTATCTTTTCTTGCCATTTGTTTCTGTCTCCTTACTGTTTGCTTCATATTAGTTTTTTTGTTTGTACAGTTTGTTTCTCTTTTAAAAAAAAATTACTGTTTTTGTTTCTATGTACTATTTGAGTATCTTTTCCTGTTTTATATTTCTGTCTTCTCGTTGTTTATTTCTATCCTCTTTGCTCGTTCCTATTGTTTTTTTTTCATTTTTGTTTGTTTCTCTCTTTTTAGTGCTTATTTCTTTGTTATCACTGTTTGTTTCTCTCTTTTTAGTGCTTATTTCTTTGTTATTACTGTTTGTTTAAGATTTTTTGCTGTTTCCTTTTTTTTCTTATTATTTTGTTTCTGTTTTGTTTCTTATGGTTTATTTGTTCCGTTTTTTTAAAAAAATTGTCTCTCATTGCTTTTTGATGACTGTTTTCTTTCCCTTTTTTTGTTCTTCTTTTACTGTTTATTTATGCTTTTCTGCTGTTCATTTCTGCTCATTTACTGTTCTTCTTTCTCTTCAAACCATTTGATTCACTCTTCACACCATTCATGCAGTTTGTTTCTGCCTTCTTACTGTTTGTTTCTGCCTTCTTACTGTTTGTTTCTGCCTTCTTATTGTTTGTTTCTGCCTTCTTACTGTTTGTTTCTGCCTTCTTATTGTTTGTTTCTGCCTTCTTACTGTTTGTTTCTGCCTTCTTACTGTTTGTTTCTGCCTTCTTATTGTTTGTTTCTGCCTTCTTACTGTTTGTTTCTGCCTTCTTATTGTTTGTTTCTGCCTTCTTACTGTTTGTTTCTGCCTTCTTATTGTTTGTTTCTGCCTTCTTACTGTTTGTTTCTGTTTGTTTGTCTCTTCTGGACCAGCTAATCTTCTGTTAGTCTCCAGGTTCTGTCACTCCGGGGTTGAGGACTGGGGATGTATGCTTTTAAAAATGACGTATATATATATCATCTTTCCATCAGATGTTCTTATATTTTAATTGTAGCATGTTTATATCTTCATAATAGATTTCTGCACACATTTCTATATAGATAATTAAAGAGAGAGAGACACACACACACGCACAACCACACACACACACACTTTGGCCAGGATTCCAAACTTTTCAGTGGTGTATATGTGAAGAACTTTTGCTTCATAAATAATGGTGTAACTAACCCACTATGGAGAGAAAATTTGTTAGATTTTGTGCAAAAATGGGATTAAATGACAGATTTCAAACGCATTTTTTAACAGAAAAACACAGTTTCACATAAAATAACAGCTGGACACTATATAAAACATGTCAAAGCATCAGAAACTGCTGTTAACTAATTTTTGGATAAATTTGATAAAATCGATAATTTCCCCGCCGACCATTGCCTTAAAGTAACATTACACAGGATGATCAGTAAAGTAACGTTACACAGGATGATCATTCTTGCGCTCTGAAGTTGATATACTTTCTTATCTCCTTAACATATCCCCCAGTGTACAGCAACCAGTGACACCAAGTAAAGGTAACCCTGGCATGCCTTACGGATATGGTGTTAGTGCCTGTATTCTCTGTGACCTGTCAGCACTCTAAAGAGTGTGATGTGGTCAGCACCACATCTGGCTGCATTTCCTTCCCCAACTACAGAAGAAGTTGGGTACCCATTTCTACAGCTGTAAAAAATCCAGTTGTTGGAAATTGAACCAGTAGCACTGGATTGATTGACTGAACTAACCAGGTCCCTCCCATTGACACCAAGTTTATGTTAATTTACTCTTCCTCTTGTGCCATTAACATGAAGTTTGCATCTGAAAGTTGTCCAGGCTCTTTCTTCCTGAGCAGAGTTGCCATGTCATCCTGTATATCAGAATTTTCTATCTGTGTGAAGAAGGTTGGCTAGTAAAGAAGATTAAACAGAGAAAACTTAAGAATTTTGAACATAGTAAACGTCATGAGAGTTTGGAGAAGACAGTCTTGGAAGGGTGCATAATGGGAGAAAGAAAGAGAGGAAGACCAAGGCGAAGATGGCAGCAAGATATTGTTGATGATTTATGAATGGATGCATCAGTAGCAGGGCATCTTGCTTACAACCGAGAGACCCTCAAGAGAGCTGTTAAGACAGGCAAAGTTCCACAAGGGACATGCTGATGAGTTAATGATTGGTCTGTGTGAAGATGTTGATAGTGTAAAGGAGTATTTGACTTCTTACATCCTTCCTGTGCCGCTAAATGTCACATAGGGCCTGCATGGTAGTTCACCAAGATTTCCTTTCCTCTGCGAGTTTTTCAATCTCATCAAGGGATGTTATTCCCACTGAACTGGCCTTTTTTAACAATGTCCTCTTTAGAGTTTCACGTGGTCAACCTCTTTTTCTTCAGCCTGTTGTGTTCCATTCGATAGCTTGTTTGGGGATTCTCTGATTGTTTCTTCTCATCACATGACTGACATATGTCCATCTTCTTTTTCTGATCATGCATGTTATCCGTCTTATCTCTGAGATGTCGTATTTGACTGACCATGTATTTAAAAAAAAATTAGCCCCAAATTTTTTTTTTAATGCAAGGTTTTTATATTGTTTCTGATTTCTTTCAGTTACAAAAACATGTAATGATGAGAAACAGTTGAATATACCAAACTGATCTTAAGATTTCATGACTTTGTGGAGTGATATGCTTTTTATTTTTTTTTGTTTTTGTTTCATACAGAGTACCATGACTGGCTTCTGAGTGAGGATGTTGACATACTGCCCAGACTGTTGTTGCCACTGGCTGGACCAGAAGAGTTGGATGATGATGATATGGAGAAGCTGCCAGTGGATCTCCAGTATTTGCCTCCAGAGAAAAAGAGGGAGGAGGACCATGAGATTCGCACCATGCTCATTGAGGCAATCACACAGGTTAGCATATCATCATCCCCTGTAGGATGAGTGACTAGATTACATGGCTTCGTGTGTTGTTTGTTAAACAATTATCATCACACAGGTTAGCATATCATCATCCCCTGTAGGATGAGTGACTAGATTACATGGCTTCGTGTGTTGTTTGTTAAACAATTATCATCACACAGGTTAGCATATCATCATCCCCTGTAGGATGAGTGACTAGATTACATGGCTTCGTGTGTTGTTTGTTAAACAATTATCATCACACAGGTTAGCATATCATCCCCTGTAAGATGAGTGACTAGATTACATGGCTTCGTGTGTTGTTTGTTAAACAATTATCATCACACAGGTTAGCATATCATCCCCTGTAGGATGAGTGACTAGATTACATGGCTTTGTGTGTTGTTTGTTAAACCATCACTTCCTGTCCAGCCAAAAGGCAGGTAAAGCCTCACTCTGGGCAAATCTTGTGCCTGTATTTCAAATTCCATCCTGACTTCCTTGTACTCTTAGAGTTCCATTTGAAAGATTTATCTCAGTTCATATTTGAGTGCATCCAGGAATACTTCTCCTGCTGGAATTCATCTGCGGTGTTTCTTATACAACACATGACCAGCCCAGGTGAGATGAGACAGAAAGAGAGGCTGTAACACAGAAGATAAAGAAGATATTTATAAAAAAAAATTCAGACAACCCCATGAATGGACAGAGAATGAGAGTCACAAGAGAATGTCCATGAGAAGAAAACTTTAAACTTAAAAACCATTTAGCCGTTAAAAAACAGTGCATAAAATAGTGTTGCTCTGCTGCAAGACTTTCCATTTCTCCAGTTCTTCCTCATTCTTATTTTTTTCACACTCCACCTTACTTATGCTTTAGAGGATGGAAAATATCGGCAAGGCACACTAGATTACGTGGAATACATTTGAGGGCAAGTTGAAAAGTAATGGAAAGTCAAGCAACATAAATGTTGAAAAATATATGAAAAGACTCGAGTGTATTTTTCATTGGTTATGTCCCTTGATTTATCTGTGGTTACTTTTTGACTCACTCACACACATGTGCGCTCACACACTCACCTGTCAGTGAATGGAGGGAAAATAAATTATTATGTACCGTTCAGTCCCACAAATAAATGACTGTCTGAGACCAGAATGAATGAATGAGGGGGAAAACTTCACTTGATTTTTTTCCAAAACTTCTACATTCTACTACCTGGCATAAGGGGGAAAAAAGAGTGAAAAACAAAGAAAACTCGAGGATCAGAAAAGTAAAATACACAGGTCGGGATTTAAAACTAATACAGATTGGCATAAGTACAATGAGATACAGTGCCCCAGACAGTTCAGAAAATCATATTGTCACTCTTTTTTTTTTTTTTTTCTCTCATGTGAAGAGTGATAGAAAACAGAGAGATAGAATAAATAACAGACATTTCTATAGATTACAGAACAGACAGAAGGTCAGCATGTAGCAAGAAGTGATACTTCCTCACTCAAAAGTTTCATGTTTTTTTTTTTTTCACAACCTCTGCTCCCATCTCAGCTTCACTTCCCACTCAACATACACAGACCATTATGAAAAATCTGTCCACAGTAAGAAAGTACATACAAAAATAAAAAAGTAGAAGCAAACACTTAAATGTCTCCAGCACAGTATCTAATGGATAAATGTGCCAGATTGAAGTGCAGCATGGGCGTGTAGAATTATTTTTTTTATCTTACATCCTTCCTGTGCTGTTAAATGTCACATAGGGCTCGCATAGTTGTTTGCCAAGTTTTCCTGTTCTTGGCGAGTCTTTCATCTTCGTCAAGGGATTTTATGCCCACTAAACTGGCTTCTCTTAACAATATCCTCTTTAGAGTTTCATGTGGTTGACCTCTTTTTCTTCAGGCTGTTGTGCCCCACTTGATAGCTTGTTTTGGTATTCTCTGATTGTTTCTTCTCATCACATGGGCTACATATGTCCATCTTCTTTTTCTGATCACCCATGAACATATTGTTGTTTGCTCATCTGTCTTATCTATGCAGTGTTCTTGAATCCATTCCACTTTATACCAAGTATTTTCCTTAGGCATTTGTTTTCAAAAGAGTCTAATTTCTTGTCTATTTCTTTAGTTGATTTCCAGCTTTCACATGCGTAAATGAGAGTGGATATCACATTTGAATTGAATAATCTTAACATGGTTTTTGTGCTTATAACATTTGAATTCCATATGTTCTCAAGATTTTTGAAGGACAACGGTGCTTTTTTCTGTTCTAACTTCCTTTCTGGTGTCACCATCCTGGTCTGTGTAGCTGCTAATGTATGCAAATTGGTTTACTTCTTCAATATATGTTCCTTTTACGTATATTTTTCTTTTGTGATTAATGAGAAGTTTCATTATTTTTGTTTTGTCTTTGTTAATTTCAAGACCTATTTTTCTAGCCAAGGAAGACAGGGAATCTATTTTTTCATGCATCGATTTCACATTGTCACTGATAAGAGTTATGTCATCAGCAAAATCAAGATTTTCTATTTGGGTCTCGTGTACTCTATCAATGCTGGTTTTACCAGTACAGCATCTTTTTATTATAAAGTCTATGGCAGTTCTAAAATAGCACGGGAGATAACATACATCCATGTAATTTTTTTGTTATACAGTGTCTATAAAGTCTTTGTGCAAATTTAAATATTTATAACTTTGAATCTACACATGACAGAATCAACCTGAAAAAAACAAAAACATTTATAAGTTTGGCATGATGTGTCTAGATTTTTTTGTCACCTTTCAAAAATTTGTTGTTATTATCTTTCCTATTTATCCTTTTTTTAAAAAAAAAAAAAAAAAATTGAAAATTACTATTTTCTCTTCAGAGTTGCTGTTGGTCTAAGTCTTCACTTGAAGAGAAAGCAAACTATGTTCTTCTCGGCCTTTTGGCTAAGATCAAAGTGTCCTCTTGGCAGGTACCCTGATCAACATACCCTTTGGTTAAAACAAAAGCGTTGTTATTTTTTTAACAAAGTGAGATGTTCGAGGCGTGCCCTGCACATTGAATGCCGGGGAATGGCCAGCGTCTCATTACGGGTGGACCCGGTTTGCAGTACCACCGGGTCACGGCCTATTGTTTTTGTCGTCTTAAGAAACAAATGTTCTATGGTTAGTTGTTTGAACAAACAGAACTCTTTACATGTCCCCATAAAGAGAAATCCAGTAGAGCCAGATCTGGTGATCATGGAGGCCAATAGATTGGTTCACCACTTCCAAACCATCTGTTTTTAGACAACTTTTCATTTAGAAACTATCTCTGGGCACAAAGTGACCAAAAAAAAAAATTGTGTGGTGCATCTTTATTGTAAAACCTTTGGACAGTAGTGATAGATTTTATGCAGCCAATCAAAGACCACAATTAACTTTCTTTTCAAGTGAAGCTGTGTGTTAACAACAACTTTGAAAAGAAAATAGTAATTTTTATTTGTTTAAAGGATAAATAATAATAATAAAAAACTAAACACGTCAGGCTTCTAAATATTTTTTACAGGTTGATTCTGTCATGTGTAGGTCTCTCTGTCTGAACCTTAAATGGCCAGGGACATGGGGCTTCCGCAAGGGTTTTCCATAAATGCCTGTCCTTTCTTTTTTTTTTTCTGCTCTTGCCCAGGTCAGCCCTCTATTGCTCAACATCCTCTCTGTTGTTCTTCTCCATGTTTCTTTTGGTCTACCCTTACTTCTGTTCCCCTGTGGTGTCCATCTTAGTGCTATTTTTGGTAGTGAGTTGTCAGTCATTCGGAGCACATGTCCTAACCATCGCCAGCGTCTTTTCTCAATAATTGCTGTCAGTAGCTTCATCTGCATTTCTGCCGACAAGATGTTATTTCTTGTGGTGTTTGGCCAAAATATTATTCTAATTCTTTGTAAACATTTAGTTTGGAAAGAATTCAACTTGTTTGCTATGGGTTTGGTGATTTTCCAGCATTCACTTCCATAGAATAGTACACTTAGAACATTACTCTTAAATATCCTGATTTCCGTATTCATGCTTAGTTTTTTAGATTTCCAGATAGCATGTGTAGATCAGAAGCTATCAGATATTTAAATGTGCACACAAGCACTATATCTTCTCCTCAATTGGATTTCTCTTCCATTTTCTGTACTTTTATTACCATCCTCCATAGTATTTGAATAAAACAACCAAGGTTGTGACATTTTCAAGTTTTATTTCTGCACTGTCATCATCTTCAGGTGCCCTGCACGCAGGCACTGATGGCATGCTTCTCCACAGATCCTTGATATTTTCCCTTATCTCAGCTGGTAACTTCTTATCATGCCATCTTGTTAACTATGACCTTCCCCTGCCTCTCTTTCTGTTTACCCATGCTAACTGACTATGACCTTCTCCTGCCTCTCTTTCCATTTACCCATGCTGTTGACTGACTGTGACCTTCTCCTGCCTCTCTTTCCATTTACCCATGCTGTTGACTGACTATGACTTTCTCCTGCCTCTCCTCCCATTTACCCATGCTGTTGACTGACTATGACCTTCCCCTGCCTTTCTTCCCATTCACCCATGTTGTTAACTATGACCTCTCTTCCCATTCACCCATGTTGTTAACTATGACCTCTATTCCCATTTACTCATGTTGATCTTGATGTTATGACTTATTTCTGCATGCGTCACCATTTAACTCCAGCAGCAGTAGCTGTGACCTTGTCAAGGCCAAATGAATATCTTATAAAACATGGGAATCAAATGATATAGGAATCAAGTAATGGTAGTTTTCTTAAATACAAAGCAAACTGCCGGACCTGATCAAGAGGTCTGTTTGCCCCCCTCAACACTGAAAGGCTACATGAGGAAGGTGATAAGGCAGGTAAATTTTTCATTTCCTGATAATTTGACATTGGTATACCTTTACTTTCCAACTTGCAGTTATGCTGCACTAGGAAGGGACGCTTGACCGTGAAAGAAAAAAATGCCTATGTCATCTTGCGAGAGCTACACAAGTGGGAGAAGGATCCCAAGGCCAAACTGGCATGTCAGAACCTGTGTGAGCTTCTGATCTCAGATGAGCCGGAAGAGGGAATGGAAGACCTGCACAAAGTTGAAGTCCCTGCTCATTTGGTGGAAAAGTTTAATAAATTAGATATGGACCTGTTGAAAGATTTCACAGAAGAATTACAAGAAAAGAAAGAGCCAATTTCAGAACAGAAACAGCAAGTGTAATTTTTTTTTTTTTTAAAAGATGTTACAGCAAAATATCCTTCATTTTTTTTCTTGTACTGATATCCATGCCAGACAACATTTGGGTGGCTTTCAAATTATTATAAGTCATGCCTCAACTTAAGACCAAGTTATGTCCATTTGTACTTGCAGCTGAAGTTCTGCAAATTAATTACATTTTATTAAGAAGTAATACAGAACAGTGTACAGTATAATACCCAGTAGCACAGCTTCATTACGGCACCATGTCCTCGATTGTACTCGCTCTGTTTCCCATTGTCTTGTTACCATAGAACTTTTTTTAACTTGTTAAGTGTATTTAAATTTTTCATTAAAATCTACACAAGGACACCAAAAAAAAAGTCAGGAAAAAGTGGATGTCAGATGACATTCTAAAACTGATGGAGAAGCGAAGGAAGAACAAAAATAACCAAACAGTAGAAATAAACAAAGAAATAAGAAAGAAGAGAAAGAGAGGTGGCTATCAGAGCAATGTAATGAGATTGAAAAATAGCTTTATAATGGCAAAGAATTTCAAAAAAGGATAAAAGAAGAAGTAAAGCAGCGGGCTGTTTGAAAACAATGGAGGGTAAAGTTATTATGGAAAAAGAGGCAATCACGGAGAGATGGTCAGAGCACATAAGAGACCCGTATAATAAGTGAATGAGCAGTTCAGTGTAAGTAAGAATGAAGGACCACCAATATTGGAAATGGAAGTAAAAAATACAATCAAACAAATGCAGACAAGGAAGGCACCAGGACCTGATAACATCACACGAGAAATGATCATGGCACTAGGAGATATCGGCATAGGAAAAGTAGCAAGCCTTCTAAATATGATCTATGACACAGGACATACAGCATCAGATCAGTTTTCATTGTAACTCCAAAGAAAGCTGGAACAACAGAATGTGACCAACATCAATCACACTATTAGTTTATTAAGTCATATTACAAAGATACTATTAAGAAGTAACCTGGTGTTACGAAATAAGATCAAATCTAAAATTGCAGAACAGTGTGGTTTTGTTGAAGAAAAAAAGCACAAGTAATGCAATTTTTATAATTAAGAACTATAACAGACAATCTCTAGAAGTAAACAAAGATTTATGCTTGTGCCTTATTTATTACACAAAAGCTTTTGACAGAGAAATGAAGATAATAGAAATGCTAGAAAAACTTAATATAGATTGTAAAGATATGAGAATTATTAAGAATATGTACAGGAAGCAAAGAGCAGCAATAAGAGTGAACAGTGACATAGAGTTATAAGACAAGGATGCATACTGTCACATGATCTGTTCTCATTGTATGGTGGAAACATGAGAGGCGTTCAAAATGTGAAAGGAATTAAAATAGGAGGCCATAATGTCAGTAACCTCATATATGTAGATGACACCAGACAGGACTGCAGATATAGACAGACAGTGCATACGAAGAAGAAGAATTAACTTGAATCAGCAGTAACAGCTGACAAGTGCGCAAATAAAATGCAGTCATGAATAGGTAAAGCAAGACAGCTTTTATGATGTGAAGAGGATACTAACAAATAATAAAATGTCCCTGAAAGTGAGGAAAAGAATATAACAGTGCTGTATAGAGCAAGTATTGCTATACGGTTGTGAAACTTGGACAGCCAACAGAAAGACAACAGAGAAACTGGAAGCAACAGAGATGTGACTTTGGAGAGAGATGCAACAGATACAGAAAAATAAACAGAGAGGTCCTCAAAGAAGTTCCAGAACAACAAAAACTAGTTAAAATTATGAGAAAAAAGATGGTCAGAATTTCTTGGACATGTCATGAGAAGACAGAAGTTGGAGAACTTGCAACAGAATGTTATTCTGTACAGGTTGTTTTGTGAGAAACCCTGCATTGTTTTTGCTAAGCACGGAGAAAGTATCTCGTGTTCCGAGGGAGAACTGAGTCACGTGGATTCTGATAGGCGGGATGTATGAACGAGTTTGAGAGAACAGTTTGGGTCAGAATGTTGTAGTGACAGGTTGTGGTGTTTTAATTCTAGTAGGAATGTAGAGATTCTTTAGTTCAGTATGTAAGTTAGTTGGACTGTCCTTTTTAGGACAAAAAGTTGTTGTAGTTGATAAATTGTTGTAGTAGTCATGTAGATTGTGTGTTTGATTTGTCCCTGTTTTGGACAAGGTGGTAATGTCAGTTTGAACGTCATGTGTAATATTTGAAGTTGGTATGTTTTGTCTGACTTGGTCCCATGGCGATGTTAGTCGCTCGGATATATTTTTTTTATGATCATTTGTAACTTTCTCATCAAGTTTACACTCCACATCATTGCAACACACATCGAACAAATGGGATTTCATCCTTAAACATATACGGAAGCTGAATCCAGTGGTTATTGGATTCTTGTTAAGTGTCAGCTGTGGTGCTGAGTTAGTTGATTACATGTAACTGGTCATGTCGTGTATTAATGTGTAGTTGAGGTCATCGTTATCTGGGTTGTCTTGTTACAAAGCGTATACCAATGTAACGTCTGTTGTGTCACTGGGCCTAATGCTCATGTTAAAACGTAAAAGACACATTACACGCAGAAAGGAAATCTGTTTTTAGTGATGCCGTGATTCTGTTTTAAACTTAGTAATGACTAGAAAATTTGAGGGGAAAAGGACGAGAGAAAGATCAAGAGAAAAATATCTCGATGGGCTGAGCAAGTGGCACGGGAAAAAAAACCAAAAATATCTTGAAAACACCGAGGGCGGCACAGGATGAAGCAGCATGATTGTGAACAATTACTGGCACGGCACATGATAAATAATTAAAAGCTAAAGCATCATGGCCCCTAAACATGCTTATTTGGCGAATATTGAATGTATGTATGTGGGCATATTATATTTTTCAAATGTAATATCAGCTCACCAGCCACTAGCAGGTTAAGGAGGAAAAAAAAAAATGGCCATAATACGACTCTTTTACAGATTTTTTTTTTTTTTTATATGCTGGTCTAACCTGTTTACTCGGTGAAATACTGTACAATAAAAGAACATTTAAGTCTGTGCAGACAAGTTTGATTTGGAAATTAGTTTTGTTTCATTCCTTTTCTTAGTTGTAAATTTGTGTTTTCTTAAAAGTTTAAAACTAGAAGGAATGAACTTTACTTAGCAATGAAGAAAATGTTCTCCATTGATTTATTGATAAGTAAAGCTTATTCTTATAATTTTTACCTCTTAATTTTAACAGCTTTACAGCATTGTTTCCATGTATAATTGTGTACACCAGAGTACACTTAACTGTTAGTGCATTAAAGGATAACAGACATTCACGTAAAAATCAGCTCTGTGTACAAGGGATTACAACTGAATTCACACTGGTTAAATACACTGAAAAAAACAAAAAACAACTCAACTTGGCAAATGTTTTTTTTTGTGTGTGTAAATAGTTATTTAATCTGTGGAAAGTCATATAAGAATGAAGTGACAACAACACTGACTGTACAACATTTTGATGCAGCATCAACTAGTCATATTCAGAATACAAGACCCTCCATGCATGCTCCTCTTCCACAAAACCACATCCATCTGCAAACACTTTTTAGCTTGAGGTCAAAGACTGGCTAATATGGCTGCTTCACCACTAGAGGTGTACACCCTGTTGGCAGTGCTGTATACAGAAGTAGGAGATTTCATTAACTGGTATTACTTTCACATCCCCCCGTCATTTATGGAAGTTGTTTCACATTTTCTTCATCATGTCCTTATTTACATGCGCTCTTCTTATCTTCTGCATTCTTTGTTTCATTCCTGCAGCTATTTGCTGTCAGATTTGTAGTTTCTTTTGACCTAATTTTTTTGTTTCCTCTTTTATCATCATTTACATATCTGGCTCTATCTTCTTACCATCATTTACATATATGGTTCTATCCTCTTACCATCATTTACTTATCTGGTTCTATACTCCTACCATCATTTACATATCTGGCTCTATCCTCTTACCATCATTTACTTATCTGGTTCTATCCTCTTACCATCATTTACATATCTGGTTCTATCCTCTTACCATCATTTACATATCTGGTTCTATCCTCTTACCATCATTTGCTTATCTGGTTCTATCCTCTTACCATCATTTACTTATCTGGTTCTGTCCTCTTACCATCATTTACATATCTGGTTCTATCCTCTTACCATCATTTACATATCTGGTTCTATCCTCTTACCATCATTTACTTATCAGGTTCTATCCTCTTACCATCATTTACATATCTGGTTCTATCCTCTTACCATCATTTACATATCTGGTTCTATCCTCTTACCATCATTTGCTATCTGGTTCTATTCTCTTACCATCATTCATATGCTGGTTTTTTTTTTTTTTAATCCTCTTGCCCTCTCTGAATTAAGCAGTTGAAATAGTTTCATATTTTCATTCTTAAGTTTTTATCCTCCTGCTATAATTTACACTCATTTTCATTTTAAATCTGTTCTCGTGTTTTTATTCTCATTCTATCATTTACATGTTTTCATTCACAAATCTTCACTTCCTTCTTACTGCCATTATATGCACAATTAAAAAAAAAATATTACATTCTTTCATTTTCTTGTGAGTGCATGCTACCATTTGTTTACTAGTTCCTGACCTCTGTACTGTGCTAGTCTCTACTGCTCTTGTGTCCTAGTTGACTTTCAACTATATTTTGCATATGGTCTGTACTTTCTACACTGAAAGTATACTCACACAAGATGAATTTAACTCCCTTTATTTCCTTTAAAGAAAAAACTACCGTGACATCTTTACAATTCCTTTTTTGAAAACTTTCATCATCATCACCCTGTCACCATCATAGGAAATGTTACCTGCAATGGATCACCTGCCTGCCCTATCTCAGCACACCTGATCTGATGTTACTCTGTGGTACAGTTGCAACAAAAAAATATGATAGCATTACATGAGTTTGTTTTCCTGATTTCTTCAGATTGATGTTGCAACACACATTTTCAGACAAATGTTTGTTCTTTTGGAGAGTAAATTGACACGGAGATTGAAAATTTTGTGCACAAACCACAAAACCTTGAAGATAACTTCAACTATGTTGTGTTCATGGTCTCAACCAACTCAACTTTCTACACCTGAAACTACACTCGGGATGAATTCAAATTTTAAAATCAGAAAGACATCTGGAGTGTCCATAATTGCTTCTTCATAAATTTAAAGACAATTTTGTCTGATCTGGAGAAACATTAATTTCAGAGACATACCAAATACACGGTTTTGAGTTTTTGATCAAATATAAATATTTGATTTTGTTGGTGGCCTAATACAAATTTTAAAAATGAACAGATGACTCCCAGAAACAAAACAATCACTTTAAGTATGAACATGTGAGGTATGCTGTAACTATTAAAACTTTGACACAAAATTTAAAATCATTTCTTATATATATTGTCTTATACTGCTTTAGAATTTAGATAAAGTATACATTAATCACAAATTCCAAAATTTCAATTTTCTGTTAGATCTGGTCTGATTAAAATACTAATCTTGAACTGTTGTTGGGCATTCTGGGAGAAAAGTATCCTGAAGTATTAAAATCATCCAAACACAAATTAGAATGCTGAATAATTACTATTGCAACTAGCGTATTTCTACATATTTTTCATCTGCCACTCCCAAATTGATAATGGCTTCCTTTGTCCTAAAATTGCACTGAAATTCAAAGAGACATGCAGTGATTTCCATGCTTTAATTTGTTCCTACTTTTTTTTCTCAAAGGATTACGAGTAATCTATGACATGGTTCATACATTCTACAGCTACTGGCACAGTCCTGTATCAGCTGTGGTACATAACCAGCAACCTATGAAAATGATTCTGTTGGGAATCACTGCTATAAACACCGACATTTTCAAGTTCTGGCATAACTGCCTGCTCCATGCTGCAGATCCCCCACATTTGTCCACTCAGAATTCCTCTACTGGATCTAAGCAAGAATTCACTGTGTCAGCTTTATACTCTTCAGTTGGTCTGTTCATGCAAAGTAGCGTAACTCTTTATCTCTCAACCTTTTCTTTGCTGCTGTGTATTCTCAGCAGGGGTCCCACATAAATTAAGCCGCAGGATCTGTTCCATTAACAACTGCTGAGTCTGGGCTGTGCTTCTGCCGTAGTAAAAGGCAAAGAGAGAGGAAAAAAAAAATCATTAGTAAAGATCACAAGAAAAGTCTTTATGATGAATGGTACATGATATTAGCATGTATACGCACACATGCCTCGGTCAGATCTCGGCTGTGATAGCACACACTGATCAGTAATGAAGTTATCTAACAGCTCTTTGCAACCACATTAAAGTTCATATCTGGAGTTAGATTAATCATTTGGGAAGTACTGTGATGAAAAAGACATTTTTGATTCCACTAGAAATGCGGAGAAAGATATTAACTGTTTAAAAATGTAGTACCTCTAACAGCACAACTGATTCTTTGTCATTCTGGCTGCATAAGTTACCGTACTGGTCACCTGTACATTCATATTTCATTTATTTTGTCTTTCTTTTCCCTGTCATCAGACCTACATTATTATTTCTGCATCATTTTTCTCAGTCTTGTTGCTGGTAAAACACGCTCATTAATCCACAAATGGTTGCACATCTTCCATGCTGGTAAATTGCTACTGAAATGCTTAAAACATTAGGCTCAACATAAATGTGTACCTAAATGTAGTTTTGTAATAAGCTTTTTACCCAAGTATTTAATAGCTTTTAGTTTAGTGAATGACTCCAACTATAAAACTATAAGACCAGCCATCATGCATGGATCACAAACGTGGAGTACAACAAAGAAAGATGAACAATTGCAGATCTTTGAGAACAAGATCCTAAGAAGAATCTTTTGGCCCATAAAGGATACCAACAGTGCAGAATGAAGAACTAGAAAGAACGTTGAACTGAATAGCTAATTTAGAATCCGAATGAATTATAAATGTCTTGAAACTGAACAGACTATGCTAGTTGGGCCACACAGAAAGAATGGAAGAGAACAAACAAAAAGTATGTATGCATAAGAGATGAAGGAAACAAGACCAAGGGGTTGACCAAGACAGAGATGGAAAGACAACACAGAAGAGGATATAAAAGAAATTGGTGTCACCAACTGGGGAGAGAAGATTAGGAATAGAGAGGAATGGAGGCAAACTTTATCTGCAGCAATGAGCCTTAATAGCTTGGAAAGCTGAAGAAGAAATGACTCCAAATGCAGTTACAAGGAATGAAAGAGTTAATGACAAACAGGAGAGTCACAGGGAATGAAAGGGTTAATGTTCAATCTGCTTCATTTCCCTTTTCATTTTTCCCAAAGGAAACAACATTTAAAACAAAAAACTAACCTTCTTCTTCTTCTTCTCCTTCTTCTTTTTCTTCTTTGCATCCTTTTCTTCATCTTTCCTAGGTCTCTTTGGTTTCTTTTCAGGTTCTCCAGTGCTGTTTTCAGCTGTAGTTTAGGAACAAACAATTAGTCAACATGCAACAAGATCTGATACTTTCTCCCTCAAAACTTTCATGTTTTTTTTTTCTCACAACCTCTGCTCACAGTTCAGCTTCACTTCCCAGTGAACTGACACAATCATGACAAAATCAATCCACAGTAAGAAAGCGTGTACCAGAATGAGAAATCAAGATACCAGCGGGGGTATAGTGCACCTGACAGGTTCAACCAAGCTGGATGGGTCCGTGGGGGAAGAACCAGACTAAATCTTACACACCGGTCCTCCAGGTAAGGGTGTTGGGAATGAGGCCAGCATCCTCGCCCTGGGACCCATCTAGAGGTGACTCTAGGTTGAGAAAACCTACTTGTTATGGAAACTCACAGCAAATCAAAAGAATCAGATCAACTGAACATGTTGAGGCCAAATTTTAAATTCTAATAATACAGGTGGGCGTCAGTGGTGGTGTAATGGTTAGTGCACTTGCCTGTTGATCAAAAGATCCCTGGTTTGATTTTGCATTCGGACGGAATTTTTGTTTGACTGACCAGCAACGGGGTCAACCCAGTCTAAAAAAAATGAGTCTTCCATTTCACATTTTGCTACATTAACTTTGTCTTTCCAACGTTGATCTTTAGTCCTATGTTGTTTGCATTCTGAGTTAGCTTGTTTATTTTATCTTGCATATCTTTGTGGCTGCTTGATAGTAGACAAATGTCATCCAGCACTGTGTCAAGGGTCTATTGTAATCCTCTGCGTTTGTCTGATGTTGCCTCCTTCATTAACCAGTCTACTGCCAAGATAAATAATGTTGGTGATAGTACACATCCCTGTTTCACTCCTGTTTGTACCCTAAAGCTGCTGGAGGTATGTTCTCCACAGAACACTTTGCACTGAAAACCCTCGTATAGAGCTTTGATTACATTCATTATCTTATAGGGGAAGCCATGCCATCTTAAGATTTTCCACAGTGCATTTCTGTTGACACTGTCAAAGGTTTTCTCAGAATCTATAAACAATGCATATGTTGTGCTATGCCACTCATTTGCCTGTTCTAATATTTGTCTAAGTACAAATATGTGGTCTATGCATGATCTTCCTTTCCCAAATCCTGCCTGCTCTTTCCGAAGTTTTCCCTCAAGTGCTGGTACAATTTTGTTGATGATTATTCTGCAAAATAATTTACTGGTGAGCGGCAGTAGGGTAGTGCCTCTCCAGTTCCTGCAATCTCTGAGGTCACCCTTCTTTGGTAGTTTTACTATAAGGCCAGTTTTCCACTCCTCTGGAGCTTTTTTTAGATCCCAAATTTGTTGTAGTATCCGCCAGAGTTGTTCTGGTGTTTCTGTTTCTTCTGCTTTCAACATCTCAGCAGTCACTTCATCTTCACCTGGTGCCCTGTCTAATTTTAGCTTCTTTATCGCCTCCTTTACTTCATTTATTGTTATTGGTCCTGTATTGATGTTTAGTTCTGTTTTTGCTTCAGGTATGTCTATTGTTTGTACTGCTTGTGTTCTGTTTAGCAGGGTGTTAAAGTGTTCCCTCCATTTTTCAATTTGTTCTCTTTCTCCACTGACCAGTTGTCCCTTATATGTCCTTACTGCACTCTGACATCTGCTTTGTGATTTTGTATACGTTTTAATGTCATCTTAATATGCTGCTTTCTCTGCAGCTTCTGCTAAATTGTCATTTATCTTGACGGCATGATTCCTTCACTTCTTTGTCTTTTTGTGCATAATTACTTAAAACTTATTCTTTTAGCCGTTGTGATTTGGTGTTCAGTAATTTTTTTCTTGATTTCCTTTCTTTGCTCTATCTTTTCCCATGTGGTCTTGCTTATCCATTCCTCTTTTCTCCATTTCTGATATCCCAGCACCTCTTTTGCTGTTTCCTGTAGTGTTTTATTGAACTCTAGTATGGACATTTCTGCTTTGTCTTGTAGGACACTGAAGCGGTTCTTAAGTGCTATTAAGAATTCATTTCTTGTTTGCTGGTCTTTCAGTTTTGTTGTATCAAAGCATGCCTTTCTGTGTTCTCTGATTTTGGCTTTCCTTAATTTTAGTTTTATTTTTTCTACCAGAAGGTTGTGATCACTTCCTACATCTGCTCCTTTCCTTGTGCACGCATCTTGTAGTGACTGTCACTTGTTTATTAGTATGTGATCGATTTGGTTTTCTGTGGTTTTAGCTGGGGAAATCCAAGTCACTTTATGGATGTTTTTATGTTGGAAAATTGTCCTTCCAATGGTCATCATGTTTTCTTCACAGAAACTGCACAGTCTTTCTCCATTTCCTTTTATTTCTCAGATTCCTTCTCTTCTCATGATTTTTCTTCTATCTTTATTTCCCTCACCTACTTCTACATTGAAGTCACCCAAGATGAGCAGTATATCATGCTTGGGTATTGTTTCTACTGTGGCTTGGAGGCTGTTGTAAAAATCTTCTTTTAATTCCTTTTCAGCTGGTTCTGTTGGTGCATAACAAACTATAATAGACAGCTTCGTGAATCTTGAGCTGAAGCATGCATATAATAATCTCTCATTTATAAGGGTTCATTTCACCAATGCTCTTGATGCTTCTTTTGTTATAATCAATGCTACTCCTCCTTCATGATGATCTTCTTTACTTTACCATATTAATGTATCTTCTGTGTGCTGTGTTGTTAATTTCCTTCTGCCTTGTCCTGTCCATCTTGCTTCTTGTATTCCTAGTACGTCTAGTTTGTATCTGTGCATTTCCTTGATGGTTTGTGCTAGTTTTCCAGTCTGGTTAAGTGTTCTTACATTCCAGCTGCCTATTCGCATCTTGTGTTTAGGTTCCAGGAGGTCTGCAGTCGGGCTGGGGACTTCCAGTGGCTGGCTTTCATCCACAACCTTCATGTGCTCAGTTTCCTGATAAGCAGTTCTCCTTCCACCTGCATTTGTTTTTTCCCTTGCTTCTGTTTCTGTTGCAGTCTGATAGTTTTTTCACCAGATAGGGTTGCTGGCCCTATGCCGAACCCTCCTTAGTCGCCTTGTTTGATCATGTGTGATAGAGTACAGTGGTCTTATTCTTTGCAGATCCCGGATACCACATGGGGGACTTAACACCCCTACAGCATTCAAATGATACGGGACTTAGAATTACAGGCATCACGTGACACAGAAAGTGAGCTGTGGTGGTTTTCTGTAATTCCAACAAAGGATATATGAAACAAGCTTCCCACTATGAGCAACAAACCAATCTCTAAATTGTTGGCCTAAAATTTTGTTCATAGATGCACCACCTTTACATTATCCTTTTTCTCCTTTTTCAGATTACTTCTCTTCATTCTGTAAGATAAGATAAAATCACAGTCATATATGATTTAAATGTTTAACCCTCTTGCTGCTACAAAACTGAACACAAGCTAAAAATAGGTATAAACTTGGTGAAAGGCAGAATGTCAGACAGAACCGCATGCCAAATTCTTCACCCTTTGAAAATAAAGTTTATTCGTTTTGTGACATCACTCAAAGTGGAATGACACCCCACAGCAATAAAATAAAAACATGAGAACAGTCTCAACACATCTTTGGTATTGTGGACAACACCGTATCACATTCATAGCAGTTAAAGGGTTAATTCTCATGTTTTGAAATGGACAAATGCAATGGAAGGGAAATAACTTACTTTGTACTAGCTGTAATGTACTTCCTTTCTCAGGACCTTTCAGCTTCTTCTTGTGTTTCTTCTTTTTCTGTGTCATCTGATTCATCATCTGATACTGTTCTGGCAGCTGTGGGAAAAAAAAACAAAACAATATAAATAGTCAACATTCTAATTCTTTATCCCTAATCTCTATGTTTTAAAAGTAACCAGCACAAGAATAAAATAATTGCTGATATGTGACTGCACAGTCTGCAAGTATAAAGAGATTGGACCTCACCAAAAACATGGGAGACAATCATGTCATTTAAATCACTTGAATCATGTCATGTTTTGTGTTCTCCCCTGCTCCTAAGAACACTCAAGAGGATGGTGATGTACAGATTTTTATTTGACAAATGCTTGTGCTCTGATGATCATGAATGGACCAGTCAGACACCAGGTAAATTCTTTCAGTAATTACTGGAGATGCATTCAAGTCCTTCATGTCAACTCTCAAGTCCTTGCAAATGGCCTCAAGCTGATTTTCAAGTAAAATCTCAAGTCAGTACACAGAGTGAGTGGATCAGTAGTGAGTTATTATAACATCTCTCTCTCTCCGGTCCATGCCAATCAGGTGTTGGTCGTCACTGATTTCCACAGCCTTCTATCCTTTGCTCTTTCTATAAGATGTGTCTTGGATTATGCTCTGTGCCACCCTGTTAGTCCATCAAGCATCATGTTTCTTTGTCTTCCTCTGTCCCTTTTCTCTCCAGTTTTCCTGCTGTCATTAGGTGTTCCAGTTTGCCTATTTTCAAAACAAGTCCTACAATTCTGGACTGTCATGTTCTGAACTTTTGTCCAGCTTCACTTAGAACCTCTTCATTTGTTTTCTTGGCTGTCCATGGTATTCTCGCCATTCTTCTTAGCCACATCTCCGCTGCTTCCAGTAGATCCTGAGTGCTCCTGGTTACTGTCCATGCCTTGCATCCACATAACAATATGGGTTCAATGTAACACTGAATAACTCTCCTTCTGGCATTCATCGACAGAGCTTTATTCCATAGAATGTCTTTCATTTTCATAAATGCTGACTTGGCCTGGGCTATTCTGCTCCTTATTTTGGTTTTGTATCTTCCGTATTGTGTTATTACTGTTCCTAAATACGTGAATTTGTCCATTTCTTACATTCTGTGGCTTTTACTTTGATGTTGCATTTTGCTGGTGTTTCTTGGATATGACCATGGCCTCTGCCTCCTTTTTATTTAAACTAAGTCCTTTCTCCTTGCTATTTTCTATGATTTTGTCTACCATTGCTTGTAGTTCTTTGCTCTGGGCTATCAGTACATGTCATCTGCATGTCTTAGGCTGGTTAGGACGTATCCTCCCACTGCTACTCCAGTTATGTTTTCAATGTGTTTCTTAATCATTTTGCTATGGAGGAAGAAGAGGTCAGGTGACAAAACATAAAAGCACACAGGCAGCCCTCCTAAATTTTGAAAGTTGTTACACAAATCCTGATCTCTCTCTCTCTCTGAACCTTAAGTGCCCAGGGCACATGGGGCTTCCGCAAGGGTTTTCCACAAATGCCTGTCCTTCGCCTTTTTTTCTGCTCTTGCCCAGGTGAGCCCAAAAATCCTGATAACAGCAATTATCATTCTAAACCTCACACTATCTTTGTTTCTCTACAAGACACATGTGATAATATGGGCTATGCAAAGATGTAACGGTGGCTAGTGATAAAAATCCTTCACTTTGCCAGCACCTGTGTATTTCATATTATGTGTTATGCACCATCTTTTTTTCTACAATAAACAGGTTACTATATAATGACTAAACATGCACAGTGCAAAACTCAACAGACTAGATCTCAATTAGATATGTCTCACAGCAAACAGGGCAATAGCATCAATGAAACATGCACTGTCTTATTACTACCACACTGTAGAAAGTAGATGTGACCATCGAGTCCAGTGTCTGAATATGCTAACTCACAAGCTTAGTCCGAGTCACCATGCCTCATCTTCAAGTCATTTCTTGAGCTGCGCTTGAGTCTAGTGTGGTCTATATCTCTGGTAATTTCTGTCTATGTGAACTACTTCTTCTTCGTTCGCATTGTCTGTCTATATCTGCAGTCCTGTCTCTTGGATAAATTTCACTGTTTTTTGTAACTCATGTATGGAACCGTAGAGCTTATGTTCTTTAGTGGTTTCACTGGCCCAGTAATTATTTCTCAGTGTTTCATAGTTGGTGCAGTTCTGGAGGATATGTTCCACAGTTTGGGGCACCTGGGCACATGTACATAGATTAGTAGTACCAACCTTAAACTTTGTATACATATGACTTCGGAGTCGGCTGTGTCCTGTTTGGAGACGGAAGATGGTGACTTGTTCCTTTCTGTTTGGCATGTGACAGTCATCATGTGGTGGTGTTTGTGGCTTCCTGTAGGTTTTTATCATGCTTTTCTTCTGATTATAGGTGACTGGTATGTCTGGTTGCTCCATTTCAGTGCCCTCTTTGGCCAGATGGTCAGCTTTCTCACTGCCTGGTATCCCACAGTGGGAGGGAATCCATTGCAAAGTGACTCCATGTTGTAAGCCAATTTTTGACAAGGCATCTTTAAGGTCTGGTAGTTTGTTGCACTGAAGAGCTTCCAGTACTGATCTTGCATCTGTGAGAATTACTACAGGACATGTATCAATTCTGGAGTCTGATAGTTTTTCAACTGCAGCAATAACTGCCCTAACTTCTGCATCAGTGTTGTCTATGTGAACAATAACCAATGCAGGCGTCATCTTCTGGTGCAATTTGGAATAAGGATGCATGGAGAACATAGTTCGCTTCTTCTCTACACGTAGTGTGTCAAAAGGAACTGCAGTGGTTCTAAGGACTGCAAATGCGCCTCAAACAGCCTCTGGCAGTCAAGTCCAGCTCCTGGCCTTCCCGTGGCAGAACTGTTTAAACTGACAGGAGAAGGGGCGAGGGCGAATATCTGGTGCCTGCAAACCAGTTACTTAGGGTAGATGAGTGGCACGTTTGGTAGCTCATCTGCCGCTGTTGGCGAGATTTTCAGCTGCTGTGCGTGGAGCGGTGCTCCTCCCGGCCAATGAAGAAATTTGCAAATGAGGTTGCCGCGCAGCATCACTGCGGAAAAGGTGGTAGAAAGGATAAAGCGAAGCAAACAGTCAAATCACGGCACCTCTGGTCTGGAGGTCGGCCACGTCCTGAGTACAGTCATATCGGGTGAAATGCATGAACTGGCTTGTCCCAGAGGTTAAGACACTGCTGGTGAGACTCGTCAAATGCCGCGCGTGGAGTGAAGCTCCTCCCGGTCAAGGAAGAAATGCGGAAAAGAAATAAAGGTTGCTGTGCGGCGCCGATGGGAAAAGGTGGTGGAAAGTGAAGTTTAACCGGTATGTCCAGTAGTATCGCTATGAGAGCTATACCACGGCACCTCTGCTCTAGAGGCCGGCCACGTCCGAAATACACCTACACTGGTGAAATATGCCTAAACCGGCACACACCAGGGGTGGAACTTGATGGCTAGACATGTCATGCCACCTCCGCTCTAGAGGTCGGTAACGCCTGATATACACCCATACTGGTGAATTTTGCCTAAACCGGCTCATACCAGGGGTGAATCTTGAAGGCTATGCATGTCACAGTACCTCTGTTCTAGAGGTCGGTCTCGTCCCAAACACGCCCTTACTGGGATAATGCCTAAACCGGCTCAACCCAGGGGTAGAAGTCACTAGTGGCGAGGATTCGTCCTCCTGGACAAAAGCTCCATCCTGGTCACAACTAGGAAGGGTAGCGGCCACGACCACAAAATGCTGAAGTCGGAGACACTGGACCACCTCTCACCCGGCTGGGATGTTTGCGTATCCTAATCACGCTGAGGTTTTCCGGTGAGAAAGTCCAACTCTGGACTGGATGGGCAACCACCTCTCACCCGACGGTGATACACGGGTATCTCAAAACACGTCGAGGTTTTCCGGTGAGAAAGTCCAACTCTGGCCTGGGTGGGCTACCGCCTCTCACCCAGTGGGGATGTACTGATATCCTAAACACGTCGAGGTCTTCCGGTGAGAAAGTCCAACCCTAGACTAAACTGGTGCAATGAAAACCACGGTGTCACACAATCCCGCTTCTGAGACCCACCAAGAATACAGGCTAAAGCCCTGTGATACTCTGAACCCCTTGTGGTCCTCTCGTGGATCTCATGTGGTCTTTTCGGGGACCACACAGGGGACCACGGGACCTAACGAGGACCACAGGCGTGAATTCAGTAGGATCACAGTGTGGTTTTTGGTAGTAGAAGCGAACGAAGAAGAAGAAGAAGGAACTGCAGTAACGGTAAATTCTTACTTCCAGCGATCTTGCCAGAATAGTTTTGAGATCAGCTTAAACTCTGAATTTTTATGTACTCACCCAACAAGAATTTCCCATGAACAGATATTCCCACAGACAAATTTTTTTTTTTTTTTGGTTAAAAAAAGTTATTATAAATTATTTTGAAAGCAAGGACAAACAATGCAGTTAGATCAACTACATGGGAGTAGGAATGGCTGAATCTACACTTGGACTGATGACCAGCCTCCAGCTGTCACTGCTGCTTCTATTTATCAGTTCTCACAAGTGCTGTGGAGTCAATGCAAAATTCTGAGATTCTCCTTTGCTGTTATCCTCAGTGCAGAGATGACAACCCATGATGCCGCCACAATAAAACATTCTTAAAAAGAGAGGACACAAACACACAGGTCTCAACTTACAGGTCCAGGATGTAGTCTAAAACCTGACAGCGCTGACCCAGACAACTGGATCATTTCCTTGCCTGTGATTGGAACCTTCTCTATAAGTGATCGCAGAGAACTGAAATACAAAAAAAAAACAAAAAACTTCTGTTACAGAACACATATACATTTAACACGGGGGTGAGGCAAATCAGCTGATATGCTGGTGTCAGGGTTAGCAAACAATAGCTGACCAAGACCCTGTCCCACCTCTTCGTGGTACCCCTAGTAACAGACCTCGCCTGGCTAACGGGGCAGGGATCGCCATAGTCCCCATGGTGGTAGAGTCTGCTAAAGAAGCATTGCACACGCCCCTGCTTTTTAGCTGTACTCCGGGATTGAAAAGATAGCTGCCATGACTCCGCTCCCACGCCGATATGATGCTGTGCCCCAAAATCTTCACAACATCTGCTGCAAAGAACACCAGCTCGCAGTTACAGGGAGACAGAAGACAAGACAAGACATTTAACATAAAATGATAGAGATGGAGCAGCAAAACATAAACAAGGATTTGTAAGCTGTGAAAGTGAAGAAAGTACAGTTTCACTGGTCACAAATCACACACACAAAAAGAATAGGCAAAAAAAAAAAAGACAATGGGACTGGACTCCACAAGAACACAGAGGAATAGCAGACCCTGACAAACTTGGAAATAAGCACTTCCAACAGAGCTCCAAAGTGAAACTGAGTGAGTGCAGGGAGTCAGGGTGGGAAATAAGAGGAGCCAAGAGCCAGCTTGGATTATATATATATTTTTTTGGTATCTCTCTCTCTCTGCCCAGGGCACATGGGGCTTCTGGAAGGGTTTTCCACAAATGTCTGTCTTTTGCCTTTTTTTCCTGCTCTTGCCCAGGTGAGGCCGTCTATTGCTCAATATCCTCTCTGTTGTTCTTCTCCATGTCTCTTTTGGTCTACCCTTACTTCTATTCCCCCACGGTGTCCATCTTAGTGCTATTTTTGGTAGTGAGTTGTCAGTCACTCGGAGCACATGTCCCAACCATCTCCAACGTCTCTGCCCTACCATTTGTAACCTGTTGTGACTTGGGGCAAAATCATATTTTAAACAAGCTCTGCATGATTTAGCCCCTCATCCACCAAAAGCAACATATTCAGTGTCATCCATAATGTGAACAGATATCCTCTGTTTTCTGAAGCAATTTACCCTCAACAAAGTGTGCCAAGTACCAGTTCATACAGCTGGATTGACTGGATGTTTGCAGGCCAGAATATGACAATGATATTAAAAAATTATTTCTTCAAAACTGTTTCTACCCAGCCTTAGATGATTCTTAGCTTGTAAGTAAAGTATCTGCTACAATATCCCAAAATTTGAATAGTCAGCAAGAAAAAAACAACATTCAACAATGAACGCAACTGGTTCTTCCACAAAAGAAGTTCATAAAAGTCTTTCTCTTCTTCCTTTTCTAGCAAGTCTGTGATTTTTAATGACAAAACTTTTAATTTATAACAAAGATACTTCATAAGCATATTACAATTTCCATCAAGACACAAAACAAACATTACCACTCTTGCCTCTTCTTAGAAAAAAAAACAAATAACTATATCATCATTGCCAAGAATGTCACAAGTCTTGCCTTACTGTTTAAACTTCACTGTTTATGAAATGAAAGTTTAAATATACGATATTTATATATATATTATAAATATTGTATCCAGGATTTTAAAGAATGATGTCACAGTTTATTACAAAGGTCAATCCCACTTCTTGCATTCTGAGACTGATCAAGAGACTGCATCTACATCAATTCAGCCAATCCTGGTCTCTGCTTTATGTGCTTCTAGGCACAACAGAGATTCTTGATAACGATGATGCAGGTTTTCAAGTACTGGCACAATCACAAGTTTATTACACAATAAACAAAAATGCAAGAATGATGTGACTTAAGGGTTAACAAACCTAGAAATTTTCTGGATAACAGCAACTATTAACACAAATGACAGAGGCTTCTCTGAGGGTGATGAAGAGAAGCCCCTTCCTATACTTCGGGATTGAGTCCAACTAGGCAAAGGGAGAATACAAAACCTGACAGGGCTTTCTGAAGAACTGCAGAGAAAGAGATAATGACAGCAAGGCTTGCATGAAAAGCAATGGTCTCAAGACAAAGTTTGTATTTTGTCATTATCTTAGGCAAACAATGGACTCTGTGGATAGAAAGAAGACAGGAGGCAAACAATGGACTCTGTGGATAGAAAGAAGACAGGAGGCAAACAATGGACTCTGTGGATAGAAAGAAGACAGGAGGCAAACAATGGACTCTGTGGATAGAAAGAAGACAGGAGGCAAACAATGGACTCTGTGGATAGAAAGAAGACAGGAGGCAAACAATGGACTCTGTGGATAGAAAGAAGACAGGAGGCAAACAATGGACTCTGTGGATAGAAAGAAGACAGGGCAGATCCAGAGACAGAGATGAACTAGTACAAGAAAGACAATTGTGAGACAGAAAGAAGGCCGAGAATAGATCAGGTGGTAAGTTTTAATCTGTGCCTTGTGAGTCTCTGAGTGTAAAAAGGACCAAAAGTGGATGATGAACGTCTTAAGCTCCATAAGATATTACTGCAAACTATGGTGTTTAGGTCTAAATCTCTTGCCTTGTGAATGCTCATACTAAATTATGTTAAGGAGCCAGATCATCAACTTGGTGTGACATAAAACAAGGGTTGCATACTGTCACCTTACTTATTTAACTTGTATACTGAAAATATGAGGAATGTGAGAGAAGATGTAGACAAAGAATATTACGATGTTATAACAACTGGAGGTTATGAAATACCAGAGATTAAATATGCTGATGACACAGTATTACTGTCCACAACACAAAAAGGAATGGAAAAACTAATTATGTCAGTACGTAAGAATAGTGAAGAGCAGAACCTCTATCTTAATGCAAAGAAAACTAAACTGATGACAACTGACAAAACAAATAAGGCAGCTGAAATATGTATCAATGAGGGAAAATTGGAAGAAGTGGAGAGTTTTCAATATCTTGGATCACTACTAACTAATAATGGAGATACAATGAGGGAAATTAAAAGGAGGACATCTATCGTTCTTCAAAAAGTAAAATAACTAAAGAATCTGTGGAGAGGAACAGACAGAACTACAAAAATAAGATTTTTAAGGCCATGCATCTTTCCCATCGCAACATATGCCTGTGAGGTCTGGACACTTAACAAAACAGCTGAGAAACACATAAATGCCTTTGAATGTAAATGCTACAGAAGAGTTCTTCAAATATCATGGACACAAAAAAAAGAACAAATATATCCATACTACAAGAATTTAATATTGAAGAAGGCTGGCTAGTAAAGAGGATTAAAGAGAGAATACTTAAATATTCTGGACACATTAAACAAGATGATCTTCTTCTTCTTCTTCTTCGTTCGCATTGTCTGTCTATACCTGCAGTCCTGTCTCTTGGATAAATTTCACTGTTTTTTGTAATTCATGTATGGAACCGTAGAGCTTATGTTCTTTAGTGGTTTCACTGGCCCAGTAATTATTTCTCAGTGTTTCATAGTTGGTGCAGTTCTGGAGGATATGTTCCACAGTTTGGGGCACCTGGGCACATGTACATAGATTAGTAGTACCAACCTTAAACTTTGTATACATATGATTTCGGAGTCGGCTGTGTCCTGTTCGGAGACTGAAGATGGTGACTTGTTCCTTTCTGTTTAGCATGTGATAGTCATCATGTGGTGGTGTTTGTGGCTTCCTGTAAGTTTTTATCATGCTTTTCTTCTGATTATAGGTGATTGGTATGTCTGGTTGCTCCATTTCAGTGCCCTCTTTGGCCAGATGGTCAGCTTTTTCATTGCCTGGTATCCCACAGTGGGAATCCACTGCAAAGTGACTCCATGTTGTAAGCCAATTTTTGACAAGGCATCCTTAAGGTCTGGTAGTTTGTTGCACTGAAGAGCTTCCAGTACTGATTTTGCATCTGTGAGAATTACTACAGGACATATATCAATTCTAGAGTCTGATAGTTTTTCAACTGCAGCAATAATTGCCCTAACTTCTGCATCAAAGTTGTTGCAGTATTTTCCAGTGGGTATGGAAATCTTGTCAGTGGTGTTGTTTGGATATTCAATATGTGCTCCTGCCCCTCCATTCGTTATGGCATTGTGTGCAGATCCGTCTGTATACACACGTATCCAGGTGTCACATGGAAAACAAGATGATAATCTAGGGAAGACTGTCACTGAAGGGTACATAATGAGAAAAAAGAAAGAGAGGAAGACCAAGACAAAGATAACTGCAAGACATCATTGATAATCTGGAAATGGATGCAGCAGCAGCAGGTCATCTTGCTCACAACCGAGAGGCCTACAGGAGTGCTGTTTGGGAGGCAAAGTTCCACAAGGGACATGCAAAGGAATGAATGAATGAATTAACAGCATAGTGAAGGAATTCAATGCTTGTATCCTTCAGGCAGCCTGTGAAACCATTCCCAGAGGAGCTCGTAGGGACTATAAACCATACTGGTCTAGTGAGCTTGGAAAATTCCATGACGACGTGGAAACGACTCAAAAGCAAGCAGAGAATAGGCCATGCCAAGAACACCACAATAGTTACCAACATGCTAAGGCTAAATTTCAGAGAGCCAAGCTGCAAGCCAGACAGGAAAGTTGGAGAGAGAAAACAGAGTCCCTAAACTTTGAAAAAGATGGAAGGAAACTGTGGAAACTAATCAAACAGTTAAACAATGAGAGCACTGGAAGAAGTACAAAGATTACACTAATAGAGGACGGGAAAACTCTTACAGGTAAGAAGGTAACAGATCACTTTGCTCACATGTTTGCACAGGACTGCAACATTGATATCCATCCAGAGAAAGAATGTACAGTGCGCAATGACCTACAGAAAGAAGAGGAACAAGGCAGAAAAGTGGAGGTCATGGATGCACCAATCACATGCAGTAAGCTAGACATTGCAGTCAGTAAAATGAAACCAAGGAAATCACCAGGACCAGATGGAGTGTCCAGTGAAATGATCAAGAACCTGGGAAAGCTGTTGGATATTTTCAATATGTACTGGAGCACAGGTAAGTTACCTCAAATCTGGAAGGAAGCAAACATGGTACCACTGCTAAAACCAGGGAAAAATAGTGATACAGCCTCCAGCTACAGGCCAATCAGTCTCACCAGCTGCCTATGCAAAATGATGGAATGCATCATTGACCTGAGGCTAAAATGGTACCTAGAAAGTGAAAATCTCATTCCACAAGCAGGATTTAGGCAGTACTACAGTACAGAAGATCAAGTGACCTATTTCTCTCAAGAGATTGAGGACGCATTCCAAGACAAAAACCTTGAACTAGCAGCATGGATAGACCTGAACAAAGCTTTTGATAAAGTACGGAAAAAGGTCTGCTGTGGAAACTAAGAAACTGCGATGTGAATGGAAGATTGTACAACTGGATAAAGTCCTATTTGCACAACAGAAGAGCTAGAGTAGTAATGGATGGACACAAAAGCCAGAAAGTACTGCTGCAACATGGTGTACCACAAGGAGGAGTCCTTTCCCTACACTATTCTTGGTATTCATTAATGACCTGGTCAAGGAACTTCCCTATGGAATCAAAGCGGCACTGTATGCAGATGATCTGGTTATGTGGTGTACAGATGAATACGTGACAACTGCTACACAGAGACTCCAAGGAGCAGCAGACATCTTGACATCATGGACAAACAAACAGTGTGTAAGTATCAACACAGAGAAATCAAGTACCATTCTGTTCACTCTCTCGTCTAAACAGAAAGCAGGTAAGATCTTTGTAAATGAAATACCTTAAGGATGGACAACCAACCCACTTAATTAGGAGTGACTCTTGACTCAAAACTGACTTGGAAGCAACACATCAGCAATGCAGAAGCAAAAGCCAGAAGAAAACTAGCCTTATTAAGAAAACTGAGTGGAACCACATGGGGAGCTAGTGAAAGAATCCTCAAGAATGTATATCAGCAAAGTATTCTACCACATTTAGAAATGGCTCAACAGCTTGGTGCACAGCATCAAACACTATGCTGCATCTAGACAAGGTACAAAATCAGTCACTAAAGATTATCACAGGTGTCATGAGGTCCTCACCAGTAGTAGAAATGCAGAAAACAGTTGGTGTTCATGTGCTAAAAGAACGTAGAGATACAAAGGTCATGACTTTGGGAGAGAAATTCCTCAGCTCTGTAAGCCATCCCCTGAAGGAGAGATTCACTAACTTGGCACTAAGACAGGTTTAAAGAAGCAGCTTCATTCATCAGGCCACGCATATGCGTAAGCTGATACCAGACCTTCCAACTGTAGTCGCTCCATTATTATCTGTACCAGAGCATACACCATGGAAAGAAGTGGATTGTACACAAATAACTATTCAGACTGAAGTGAAAGGTGTGCAAAATGGTGAGATGCAGAGCAGTCTTGTAAGATCAACAGCCAGACTTAGTCTGCTAGATGACAAATATCCATGTGACTCCTGGATACAAGTGTATACAGATGGATCTGCACACAATGCCATAAAGAATGGAGGGGCAGGAGCACATATTGAATATCCAAACAACACCACTGACAAGATTTCCATATCTGCTGGAAAATACTGCAACAAATATGATGCAGAAGTTAGGGCAATTATTGTTGCGGTTGAAAAACTATCAGACTCCAGAACTGATACATGCCCTGTAGTAATTCTCACAGATGCAAGATCACTACTAGAAGCTCTTCAGTGCAACAAACTACTTGGTCTTAAAGATGCCGTGTCAAAAATTGGCTTACAATACAGAGTCACCTTGCAGCGGATTCCATCCCATTGTGGGATACCAGCAATGAAAAAGCCAACTATCTGGCCAAAGGGGGCACTGAAATGGAGCAACCAGACATACCAATCACCTATAATCAGAAGAAAAGCATGATAAAAACCTACAGGAAGTCACAAACACCACCACATGATGACTATCACATACAAAACAGAAGGAACAAGTCACCATTTTCGTTTCCAAACAGGACACAGCCAACTCCGAAGTCATATGTATACTAAGTTTAAGGTTGGTACTACTACATTTCGTACATGTGCCCAAGTGCCCCAAACTGTGGAACATATTCTCCAAAACTGCACCAACTACGAAACACTGAGAAGTAATTACTAGCCCGGTGAAACCACCAAAGAAGATAAGCTCTACAGTTCCATACACGAATTACAAAAAAAAAAAAACAGTGAAATTTATCCAAGAGACAGGACTGCAGACATAGACAATGCATAAGAAGAAGAAGAAGCAGCTCATGAACCCATAATGAACTGACTCGCCTGTTGTCTTGTATCCCGGGAGAGTCTATATTCCCAGGAAGATGGGGGAGGAAAGCACTGAGCTCCTCCTTCAGTTTCTTGTTGAGGAACCTGTTGTATGAGTGTTCTAGGTTGTAGTAGTTTAGCAAGTTTGTGCTGCCTGTGATCTCAGCTTCATCTAGCAAACAGTGATTGAATAAACAATAAGCATTTCAGCCAAATCAATTTTGGGGATTTATGCAGGAAATATTCAAATGTTTTCTCTTTTTTTTTTATTCATGTCTATAATTTGAGATGTCTCTTTTTAAAAACTCTATTTAGATGTTTAAGGTAGTATGGTTTGTTTGCAGCCTAAATATAATGATTTGGATTCAGTCTATTCAGATTACAAATAAATAAATAAATAGGCACATTTTAAAAATGCCATTACTTGTTTGTTTGACTCTAAGTTAATGAGATGCTGATGTTGCTTCCAAGAACAAACTTCAGTAATGAGTATCTTCTCACATCTACACATTTTATCCAAAATGCAACTCTCAGATGCATGTGAAAAAACATTTTTTTTAAAAACCAAACAGAACCACATGCCAAATTTATTAAAGTTAATGCTTACTTTCCTTCAGTTTCCTTTAAACTGCACATTTATTTTTCTTTGCAGCCAATGTTGAGATGATCTTGAATCAAAAGTAATCAAATGTGACAGTGGCTGGATTTCACTAGATCAGAGAGGTTTTGTGATTGACATCATTACAGGAAACATACTAAGCCCTAACTATTAGTTAGGTTAAATGAATGTAACAGCCTGCTACAACTACAGCAAAGTAAACTAAATAAGCAGATGTCTGAAAAATCTACAAAGCACTTTGACAGAAAGAAAAAAATAGTGAAGAGAATAACCAGGAACAGGGTTACAGAGAACCAGACAGACCCCTGGGTCAGTTCCACTATCAGTTACCCTATGTAAGTTAAAGATGGAAAGTCATGTTTTCTTGAGTCATGTCTCTAATAAAGAGACTTGGCCATAGGGTACCCCTAAAAAAAAACAAAAAAACATTAGTCTGTCTCTTACTAGGAATATCACCAAGGTGGGATAAAATGTTGCCCTATCATGTCATAAAAGCATATAGTGATATAGTGTTAGTGTCCATGTTTTCCTTGACCTGATGCCACAGTAGAGGGTGATGATGTCAATGTCATGCTTGGCTGCTTTTTCTTTCTTGAGGAGTTCGGCACCCATTTCCACAGTTAGGTGACTGGGGGGAATCTTGGCAGACTTGAACCATCAACCTCTGTGTGAGAGACATGTACATTAACCACTACACCACTCAGCATCAATGGAGGGATAAGACTTCATTCTACTCTGATCCTGCAGTCTTCAAAACTATCCCATCTTGCTACAGTCATCTTTGTTAGGCAGTTTTGCTTTACCGGGATTAACTACATCTCTAAGTAGTGCAATCGTGGACGAAGACACTGTCTGATCTGGCAGTCAGCAACCCACAGCTGACATGTTGGCGTCAGGGTTGGCAAACCATAGCCAGAAAAGATGCCGTCCCACCTCTCCGTTGGTTTCCTCAGAAATTGATCTAGCGCAGCCAACGGACTGCCATAATCCCCATAACGGCGAAGTTTGCTATCCCTGCTTTGTAGCTCCACCCGGGACTGGAAAAAAAAAGAATAGCCGCCGTAACCCGCTCCCAATCCGATACGATATTGTGCTGTAACATCACCACCACATTGGTCGCAGAGAACACCAGCTTGCAGTTGCAAGGTGGAAGAAGAAGAGATAGTATAACAAAACATCGCCGAAACTGTTGATAAATACCTTTGAATGTAAATGCTACAGAAGAGTTCTTCAAATATCATGGACATAAAAAAGAACAAATATATCTATACTACAAGAGCTTACTATTGAAGAAGGCTGGCTAGTAAAGAGGATTAAAGAGAGAAAACTTCAATATTTTGGACACATTAAACGTCATAATCTAGAGAAGACCGTCTATATAGGTCAAATATTTAAGCAATAAAATCTGTATTCTTTTGTTTCTCGACTTTCTGACTGTAATGTTATTAATATTAGCTGCGTTATTTACACATAAAAAGGTGTGAAACAATGGGTCAAAATAAACTTTCCTACCTGGTATATCTTTTACCAGGTAAAATGAACCTGTATGAATAACTGAGGGTGTTTTTCCTGGTACTAAACTTATTGTAGTTTTAAGAGTCCCCGAAGAGTCCTGCCGTGGGTATGCAGGAGATCTCGAGCCCCGATCACGAGGACTTGATCGAGGAGACGATTGTATCGGTTCAGGCCTTCTTATCAATTCCGCCATTTTGAATGTGGGTATGACTCGGTATCTAATTGTTCGTGTGCGGAGCCGGATTGCCCGTATTTGTAGAAACTTTTGATTTTTTTTTTTTTTTTGAAGACTTGGGAAAAGACCGTGTTACTTGCGAGATTATACTACAATGTTCAGAATCTTTGCTATTAAAAAGGTATACAGAGGTATATAGTACAGTTTTTTTTTAAAATAAAGAGAATGAAGAAAGTGGGCTAGAATGCGACGAAGGAAGAAGCAAGTGCTTAATTTTCACCTAATTTTGTTATTATCGCTGTGTTGTTGAACATTACTCAACTCAGCACAGGTAGAATGAGACCGACAGGCTCATCAAATTATACAACGTGGAATGAGGTATTCCTCCATCCTCTTATTTCCACCAGCAGCAAGATAAGTTGGAACTCAAGGCATGTTTTGATGTCCAGAGTGGTGGCATAGTTTTAGATCTGGTCTTCCATGTCAAGGACAGATTGGTTTCTAGTTCAGCATGTAATTTTCTAGCTAATCATCATCATCATCAGGTGCCGTGCCGACTGACGTTGGCTATTATTCTTCTCCAGAGTACACAATCCTTCATGCAGGCCATCAGCTCAGTTGGTGATCTCCTCTCACATCATCCCGTCAGACTGTCCAGTATCATTTCTATTGGTCTTCCTCTTGATCTTCTTCCTTCTATTTTTCCTGTTGTTATAATATTTTCAATGCCCCCTCTTCTCATTGCATGTCCTGTGAAAGTGCATTGTCTCTCTCTTATCTTTTTGACAAGGTTTTATGTCTCTCCAGCTCTTCTCATACATTCTTCATTAGTTATTTTTGCTGTCCAGGGGATTCGCAACATTCTTCTAATAAACCACATTTCTGCTGCTTCCAATGATTTTTGTGTAGACCTGCTATTTTGTCCATGATTCACTTCCATGTAACAAGATAGGTTCAATATAGCATTTTAGGACTTGTTTTCTAACATTCATTGATAAGGATGTGTTAGATAATATGTTTCTCACTCTCTGAAATGCAGTCTTTGCTTGGCCTATTCTGTTCCTAATTTCTGTTCTGCATTTCCCATCTGAAGTTATTACTGCTCCAAGGTATTTGAATTTCTACACCTGCTTTAGAATAGTTCCATTTAATTTTATGCTGCATGCTGGTGGATTCTGTTTCTTAGATATAAGTCTCTGTCTTTTTGATGTTCAAAGTAAGGCCTTTCTGTTCACTTTCTTTGGCGACTTTATCCAAGAGATTTTGCAGGTCTAGTTGTTTCTTAGCTATCAGTACTGTGTCGTCAGCATGCCGAAGGTTGTTAATATACACAATATAACCATCATAAATTTCCTCTTATATTTTATCAGTTTATGTAATTATTTTTTGATTATGCTGTCTGTCCATAGATTTACTCAAACTGCTGTGTCAAGAAATACAACCATAAAATTAAATACTAACTGGCACTTGTCTTTGAACTAAATGTTGTGATAAAAGAAATGTTACGGTTACATAAATCTTGCAGTCATATCTTCTTTCATTGTTTCTGACAAGTTACCTGGAGACATATCTTTCTATATTTTAAAATCTAAGAAAAACAAAAGTGTACCTCCAAAAAAAACTCAACACACTTAACAAAATGAACCAGTACTTATTTATTACAGATGGAATGAAAGTTATACACAAAATATGTAACAGCTGAACAAAGAAACTCAGATTAACCATAAATGTTATATGAATTTTTAAAAAATATGACAAATATGGGCAGGCAAATGCCTACTCATGTCAGGACAACACACTATCAACTTTTTGTGCAAGGGATGAAAGGTGGTAGGGTTGACAGTGGGTTGTCCTCTCATGGCTAGGTGGCTGGCTGCTCATCCTACTGGAGTACAGAATAGTCACATTCCTTCTCTTAAAATGCTACGTCTACTACACCCCTCCCCTCCCCCCACCCCGCGCCAAGGCTAATCATACAGGCGGTGCTCTAACATAGAACTAATGGCAAGAAAACTTGGTCACAATTAAATACTGATATTATTTCACTGTTGGACAATATACTGGACACAATGGACCTGATGGATGCAGGTGGGACAGATGACATTAAAACATACATGATGTAACATTTCTGTTGAAGATGAAAGTGCTGGGGGTAGAATGTGGTGATGCTTGGAAGAAACAAAATGATAAAGTGGCAAAATCATGCTATAGAAGCACCTAGGAGATTGATTGATTGATTGATCTTTATTTCAAAAGGAGATATGATGTAAGTGCCTTGTCATCACCCAGCACTGGCGTCAGCATACACTGAAGGACGTACTGAACGGACATCAGAGCATTTGTTCAGAGTGTAATGATGATGGTCTTAACTAACCACCCATTCCTGATTTAATTCATAACAAAAACCAATGGTTTCAGAAACTGATCCACTTCATTTTTGCTAACACAGTACAGCACATTTTACAGTGTAAAAATAAAACAGATTTTAAGCATGGCTTCTATGACACAATCATTTATCTTTGAATTATGACAACATTTTGATTAAAACAAGAATTATGAACTGTGATAGGCTTCTTATGGACTATGGAGAGAATTAAAAAAGTTTATAAAACATGGAAATTACACATTTTTGTAAAATAATAATTTATCTGAAATGTTAAAAACTTTTCTCTCCTAAAATCCTTTTCACTTTATAATGGCTTGACTTTGGAGGTGAAGTGCCCAGTCTCAGCCATGATATATATACAGACACACAGACAGACAGACAGAGACAGACAGACAGAGACAGACAGACACACACTCACACGCCCGCCCCATAGCATTTGTCTGCCGTAGTAACACGCAATAATTAATGTATAAGTGGTTCTAAGGACTGTTATTGCTGGAGGTGGGGTGGAGAATTCGCTCTCCACTCCAACGGCGTGCGTCTCAAACAGCCTCTGGCAGTCAAGTCCAGCTCCTGGCCTTCCCGTGGCAGAACTGTTTAAACTGACAGGAGAAGGGGTGAAGGCGAATATCTGGCGTCTGAAAACCAGACACTTAGGGTAGATGAGTGGCATGTTTGGTAGCTCATCTAGTGCTGCTGGTGAGATTCTTCAGCTGCCGTGCATGAAGCAGTGCTCCTCCCAGCCAATGAAGAAAGGCGCAAATGGGTTGCCGCGCGGCACCACTGCGGAAAAGGTGGTAGAAAGGATAAAGCGAAGCAAACAGTCAAATCACAGCACCTCTGGTCTGGAGGTCGGCCACGTCCTAAGTGTACTCATATCGGGTGAAATGCTTGAAGTGGCTTAACCTAGAGGTTAAGACGCTACTGGCGAGACTCTTCGGATGCCGCGCGTGGAGTGAAGCTCCTCCCGGCCAAGGAAGAAAATGCGGAAAAGCAATCAGGGTTGCTGTGTGGCGTTGATGTGAAAAGGTGAAGGAAAAGGATAAAGCGAAGTTTAATCGGTATGTCCAGTAGTATCGCTGCGAGAGCTACACATACTACGGCACCTCTGCTCTAGAGGCCGGCCATGTCCGAAATACACCTACACTGGTGAAATATGCCTAAACCGGCATGCACCAGGGGTGAAACTTGCTGGCTAGGCATGTCATGCCACCTCTGCTCTAGTGGTCGATTAAGCCCGATATACACCCATACTGGTGAAATATGCCTAAACCGGCTCACTCCAGGGGTGAAACTTGAAGGCTACGCATGCCACGGCACCTCTGCTCTAGAGGTTGGTCACGTCTCAAACACGCCAATACTGGGATAATATGCCTAAACCGGCTCAACCCAGGGGTGGAAGTCATTAGTGGCGAAGATCCATCCTCTTGGACAAAAGCTCCATCCTGGTCACAACTAGGAAGGGTAGTGGCCACGACCACAAAATGCTGAAGTCGGAGACACTGGACCAGGGCAGTCTAGATAGGCAACCACCTCTCACCTGGCGGGGATGTATGCACATCCTAATCGCGCCGAGGTTTTCCGGTGAGAAAGTCCAACTCTGGACTGGATGGGCAACCACCTCTCACCCGGCGATGATACATGGGTATCTCAAAACATGTCGAGGTTTTCCGGTGAGAAAGTCCAACTCTGGCCTGGGTGGGCTACCGCCTCTCACCCAGCGGGGATATGCTGATATCCAAAACACGTCGAGGTCTTCCGGTGAGAAAGTCCAACTCTAGACTAAACTGGTGCAACGAAAACCACAGTGTCACGCAATCACGCTTCCGGGACCCACCAAGAATACAGGCTCAAGCCCTGCGATACTCTGAACCCCATGTGGTCCTCTCGGGGATCTCGTGTGGTCCTTTCGGGGACCACAGGACTTAGCATGGACCACAGGCGTAAATTCAGTAGGATCGCGGGGCGGTCTTGGTGGTAGAAGTGAACGAAGAAGAAGAAGAAGTGTATAAGTATACAACTATACACAAAGCACTGCAGGAAAGCTGTGATACCAAAATGTATAAACTAGGAAAAAGGTAGGAACAGCTTTATTACTTAACGATTACAAAGTTGTGACTTTTCGGCGTGAGCTTTAATCATACAAACACATACCAGATGAAGAATTAGAGAAAGGAGATAAAGTACAGATTCATGTGAATTCTTCATCCTGTATGTGTTTGTATGATTAAGGTGTAGGCTCATGCCTTAATCATAAAGCTATTCCTACTTTTTTCCTAGTTTATACATTTTGTCTGCCGTAGGGATGTGAAGTTCTTGTTGGCAGAAAAGCAGATGAAGCCACTGACAGCAATTATTGAGGAAAGATGCTGGCGATGGCTGGGACATGTGCTCCGAATGACTGACAACTCACTACCAAAAATAGCACTAAGATGGACACCACATGGGAAAAGAGGTATGGGTAGACCAAAAGAGACATGGAGAAGAACAACAGAAAGGATGTTGAGCAACAGAGGGCTCACCTGGGCAAGAGAGGAAAAAAAAGGCAAAGGACAGGCATTTGTGGAATACTCTTGCGGAAGCCCCATGTGCCCTGGGCACTTAAAATTCAGAGAGAGAGAGAGAGAGAGATGTGAAGTGTTAATGCTGTTACATTTCTAGGCCATATGAGGTTGGGATTCCAGCACATGTTCTCATTGCCTTTCTCTTCCTGGGGAAATCCTAGGTACCAATTTTTAGCGGCTGGGTTGACTCCCGTTCCAGTCAGTCCAAACAAAATTTCACGAATGCGATGTCACAAATGTCAGGTATCCACTTTTAACCAAAACTGACTTTGTGCATCCTGACAATTCATTTCCTTCATTTGAGAAGGCAATCCTCCAATTACTCATGTACTCCTGTGCTCATGTTTCTCTTTCACTTTCCCTATATTTAGCCCCCACAACCACAACAAATTTACACCTGAAAACACAATCAAAATAAAACTGTTATTTTGTATCAAATATAGCAAATAATGTCACTACAAGAGAGAATAAGAAGAAAAAAATATCTTTCACATTACATATGGTTAAAAAAAAATATGACTGTTTAAAACGGGCTTGTTCGGACTGCCGTTTCAGGCCACATCCTCAGCCCTCCCCCCCCCCCCTTATGTACTACTCGTACAACACCTATTAAACTGGGATATGCATAATGTAACTAAAAACTTAACTAGCAAATCAGTTTGTTTAACATTACGAATGAGTGCTTATATAACTCACCTACTGGATTATTTTCTCATCTTTTAATGTGATGGATGAGTTTCATGTAGGGACACAAGTTCCTCAACATCAGGTTGAAAAGTGCTAAAAAGGAATGTGTAATGCCCCCGTCTGCTGCTTCATTTTTCCTCAATGCCACCCCCGACTGACCCTTTTCTTTCAACAACCCCCCCCCCAACAAATCACCCCAGTCCTTTCCAACTCCAACAGGGGGAGTTATCGCCCACTTTGGGAAACACTGATTTAAAACATCTAATGGACATAAATGATTTGTTCTTGTTGAAAATGGAGAGAAAAGAGAATAAACAAGGGCATAGTAAATCAACCAAAAATAAAAGCTAAAAAAAAACAAAACATAACCAGATTGTTAAAATATCAAAAGCTATGAAAAAAAAAAAACTCACACAATGAAAACCATACTGCTGGGGAAATTTGAAAGAAAAAAAAAACCCAGCAAAATGGATGACAAAAGTATAGACAAGTGAACAACATCAAAAGGCAGAAGAGATTCAGCTTGGTCAGGTGTACTGTGATACAGAACAAACTGGAAATCTATTAGCAGGTAACCTGCCCTGCGGAAGGCGATGATGATAAAACAAAGTACTAGCCATTAAGATTAATACAGTGAAACATACTGCTGCACTTTCTCCTTGTAAATGGAAATCATATCCTCTTCACATCTGATGTTGTCATGGTGTATCAGATAAAATGTGGGCCACACTGGTTTTCTTAATTTCCTGAAGACCATAGAGTGGGCTTCATCACCAGAGAGAATAACACATCAGCACCTGCCCATGTGGACTGATTATACTTACAACTAGCTGTACTTATAATAGGCAGTAGAAAGTCCTGGCCAACTTTGGTTTAACAGACCAGATGACCATAGGAGAGAGCTATTATTTCTCCCATGACAGGACATAGACATGTATCATTAATTTTTTTTTTTTTTTTAATATGGTTTGCAAAATACTTTCTTACATAAAACTAAATTGTTCTAAGAACAGCTAAATAAATAAGAATATCTTTCACTTAGCTCTGAATTACTGTTTATGAATTTGATAAATGTTTTCTTACATCTTACATCCTTCCCGTGCCATTAAACATCACATAGAGCTCGCATAGTTGTTTGCCATGTTTTCCTGTTCTCTGCGATTCTTTCAACTTCTTCAAGGGATGTTATGCCCACTAAACTGGCTTCTCTTAACAATGTCCTCTTCAGAGTTTCACGTGGTCGACCTCTTTTTCTTCGGCCTGTTGTGCTCCACTTTATAGCTTGTTTTGGTATTCTATGATTATTTCTTCTCATCACATAGCCTGCATATGTCCATCTCTTTTTTCTGATTACCCATGAGACAGGTTGTTGTTTGCTCATCTGTTTTATCTGCATTGTTCTTGAATTCATTCCACTTGATGCCAAGTATTTTCCTTAGGCATTTGTTTTCAAATGAGTCTAATTTCTTGTCTATTTCTTTAGTTGATTTCCAGCTTTCGCATGCATAAATGAGGGTGGATATCACATCTGAATTGAATAATCTTAACCTGGTTTTTGTACTTATAACTTTTGAATTCCATATGTTCTCAAGGTTTATGAAGGACAATGCTGCTTTTGCAATTTAAATTCTAACTTCCTTCCTGGTGTCACAATCCTGGTCTATGTAGTTGCCAAGGTATGCAAATTGGTTTAATTCATCATATGTTTCTTCTTCATATACTTTTCCTTCTTGATTAATGAAAAGTTTCATTATTTTTATTTTCTCCTTGTTAATTTCAAGACCTGTTTTGCTAGCCAAGGAAGACTGGGAATCTGTTTTTTCCTGCATTGATATCACATTGTCACTGATAAGAGTTATGTCATTTGCAAAATCAAGATCTTCTATTTGGGTCCCATTTACCCAATCAATGCTGGTTTTACCTGTTCAGCATCTTTTCACTATAAAGTCTATGGGAATTCCAAAAAGCAAGGGAGATAATATATATCTTTGTTTCACATCTTTTTTCAATCTGAAACCATTCGCTCACTCCTTTTTGTCTTGACTGCACAAACATATTCGTTGTAGAGATCTCTGATGATGTTGACAATTTTAGAAGGTATTCAATATGGTCTTAAAATTCTCCACAATGAATCTCTATGTATGCTATCAAATGCTTTTTTAAAGTCTATGAAGTTCAGGATTAATGATTTCTGCTTTTCAATATGTTCTTCAAGTATTATTCTTACAGTAAAGATCTGGTCAAGACAGTTTCTCCCTTTTCAAAATCCTGCCTGTTTTTCTCTCATTGCAGTATCCACTACATCCTTAATTCTATTTAGAATCACTTTACAAAACACCTTTGACACAACTGATAGTAAGGTTACACCCTTCCAGTTATTGCAGTCACTGAGATTGCCTTTATTTGGGTATTTTAACAATGATTCCCTTTTTCCATACAGAAGGGACTTTTTCTTCTTTCCAAATTGTATTAAACATTCTTTGTAGTTGGCTCATGTTGTCACTTTTAATAGCTTTTAACATCTTGACTGTTATTTCATCTTCACCTGCAGCTTTGTTGTTAGCCATTAGATTCACTGCTGTTTCAATTTCATTAAGTGTAACTTCATCTAAGTTGACATTTAGTTGTGGGGCTGGTAAATCGGTTTCAAGATTTATTAATTCATTTGGGTGTGGTTGATTAAGTATTTCTTGGAAGTGTTCAGCCCATCTTTGCTTTTGGTCTTTACTTGATGTAAATAATAAGTTGCCTGTTTTGCTAAAGACTGGTCTTTTTCTGGAGGTAACAGCACCTGTTAGCTTCTTCTGTATGTTATATAGAGTTTTGCTGTCTCCTGTTTTTGCTGCACTTTCTGATTCTTTTGTCATATATATTCTCGTTTGTCTCTTCTAGCTGAACTTTTTACTTTATTGTCTAGTTCTTTGTATGTTGCTTTTGTCAAACAAGATATGTTTTTACATTCAACATAGCCATTTTGGCTGCTCTTCTTTCATGTTTGTATTTCCATGTGTTATCTGATATCCATGCTTTTCTACTTGTTGAATGCAGTCCAGCACTTGCTTTTGCTGCCATGATTATGTCTGTGCTGTATGAATTCCATAACTCATCTTTATCCATCTCATCTACCTCTTTGAGTGCTGCGAAATGTTTGGTAAGTTCCAGATGGAAATCACTGTTTATCTTTCTGAGTATTGATTTCTACAGAACATATAAAGCAATGAACAAATACAGGGTGACAACAAGCAAGCTGACATGTTTTAAACTCAAACTGGATCAGTTGTTGATGGTACAGAGTGGTGAAAGGAGGACAAGACACTATTTAAGTGACTTATTTGAAGTAACTCACTGGACTGTGCCACACTGTACTAATGCCGTTTGTTTTTACTAGGAAACAAAATCTACGACTGAAGTGCAGCATCAACTTGGACGTTATCTTAACGTTGATTGGGACGGTCAGCTTCCGTAATGGAATATGATAGTGGCATGTATGAGGAAATCAGTAGTGTGTTAGCCTTGAAACATGGAGCTCCATGAGCTGTGTGAACATCTGAGAATCTAGATATAGAGAGAAAAGCTTTTCAGCAGAGTCCATGTCAGTTCAAGCTCTTGAACAATTGGCTGATGATTGACAAAGACCACTTTCATCTACAGGGTTTGTTGTAATAAACAGAATAAGAAATACTGGTCGCCTGTAAACCCTCAAGAATTCCATGAAAAGCTGATGTACTCTCTGAAACTGATGATGCGGTGTGGAATGGTGGCTTACATGAGTGTAAGGCCACATTTTTTTGAGGATAACAAAGAAGAAACTATGACTGTAAATTATGATCATTATATTGCCACGTCAGACTCCCTTATTATGCCACAACTAAGATGCCTTGGAACTGACTCAAAAGCCTTTCCCACATCACACAAAACAGCATGACTGCCATCTGGTGATTGTTCAGATGTGTTATTTCACATTTTGGTGTTTTTTCTGTCTCCCAAACTCAGTGTTCCTGACTTTTTCCTGTGAGGATTCTTGAAAGACTTTGTGCACTGAAGATCTAAGACAACAATTCAAGAACTCAGATAAAACAGTTGACAAGGTTGCTCTTATCAAAAAGAACCTATGAAGATGTGTGCATGTTGAGTTCCATTCTATACATCTCTCTCTCTCTGAACCTTAAGTGCCCAGGGCACATGGGGCTTCCGCAAGGGTTTTCCACAAATGCCTGTCCTTTGCTTTTTTTTCTGCTCTTGCCCAGGTGAACCCTCTATTGCTCAACATCCTTTCTGTTGTTCTTCTCCATGTCACTTTTGGTCTACCTTTACTTCTTTTTCCCTGTGGTGTCTACCTTAGTGCTATTTTTGGTAGTGAGTTGTCAGTCATTTGGAGCACATGTCCCAACCATCGCCAGCATCTTTCCTCAATAATTGCTGTCAGTGGCTTCACCTGCATTTCTGCCAACAAGATGTTATTTCTTATGGTGGTTGGCCAAAATATTTTTCTAATTTTTCGTAAACATTTAGTCTGGAAAGAATTCAACTTGTTTTCTATGGTTTTGGTGATTTTCCAGCATTCACTTCCATAAAGTAGTACACTTAGAACATTACTCTTAAATATCCTGATTTTCGTATTCATGTTTAGTTTTTTAGATTTCCATATAGTCTGCAGCATTGCAAAAGCCTGGTTTGCTCTAGTAAGTCGCTGTTGATGTCCTCTGCGCTGTCTCCATTTTCTACTACTCTACTGCCAAGATATACAAATTCATTAACATCCTCCACTAACTTGCTATCTACTCTGAATACATTTCTGTTGTTCACATTTTGCTTCATTAACTTTGTCTTTCCTACGTTGATCTTTAGTCCTATGTTGTTTGCACTCTGAGTTAGCTTGTTTATTTTATCTTGCATATCTTTGTCGCTTGATAGTAGACAAATGTCATCGGCAAAGTCAAGGTCATCCAGCACTGTGTCAAGGGTCCATTGTAATCCTCTGCGTTTGTCTGATGTTGCCTCCTTCATTAACCATTTTATACATGCACAGACTCAAAAGATACCATCTATGATGTAATTTTAAACGAAAATAGTTTTGTATTTGATAATAAATGACATATTCTATTCTATTTATAGACAGATTTAATGATTTATCCTGCTTTGAATTCAAACATTCATGACCTTTTTTAAATGTGTCAGTCAACTCAGTGCCACCCTGTATAACAACCACTCAAGAGAATGGAGGTATTTTTAGACAGCTTTCACAAACTGATTTTCACCAGTTTTACCGACTTTTAGGTTACTTTTTCCATTCATTCTTTACGTACTTTTACAAAAGATGATAGTGATTGTTCCTCCATTTTGTTCAGGTCCTAATATTTTTAATCAGACCATTTGCTACAGCTTTTCCATGCCACTTGTTCAACCCGATCAGATGGTCTCCTGTTCTTGCTTTTTTTTTTCCCTTCAATTTTTCCAGTGATTTTCAAGTTTCTCAAGATTTTCTGACTACTGTCCTCTCATGACAATGAGCAGAGCTTGCCTTTTATGCCCATGTTCTTTGGTCAAATATAAAGTTCAACGACTTTCTCACATCAGTTGTGAATTTCCATACAAAGCAGGCTCAGACTGTTTCTCACATGAAAACAACAGCCCCCTCCAAGCCAGTTTCAGCCTGGAAACTATGATATGTTTGAACTACCAATGGTAGATTGTTTACTCTGCAATAATTTTTTCTTATAAATTCGTTGTTCATTGCTCAACAGTAAAATAAAAGAGAAAAATGTTTTCTGGCTACACAAAATAAGCTTATATATTATTATATAGTATTTGTATTATTTTCAAATGCTTGGAAAATCATAACTGACCACACTTACTTTCCTTGAGTTTTGTATTTTAATATTTTTCCTATGACTTTCCATAGACTTCCAAGAGACACAGAAGGAGGTTAAGAATATCTGTTTTAGAAGTATGGAAGAAATGGTTCAAACGAATAAAAAGAAAACATAATCTAGGACAGCTGTGAAGTGTAACATCTTACTTTACGATAAATAATAAGGTTCTTTAGCAGGGACACTGATAAACTTTCTCTCTCCCTGAGAATAGATTAAAATTCCAGTCAGGCTTAGACCATACACACATCCTGTATCTAGTCCTGTAGCATATGGCAGGGCTTGTAACCCTCTTCGGGCATCATGGCCGTAGTAAATGTGCTGTGGCCCCTTCCACTGAGATGCCCAAGCAACCCCTGCATCAGGCTTACTGTGACCAGTAGCTACAGGGCCCCAGATCTGAATGTTATATACAATGTTTCTCATGTGACACAAATCTATCAGACACTGATGTTCAAGGGGAATGCCTGGAACCACACCAGCATGGACAATTATTGAATTTATTTTGGGAACTGTCAAGGAATAGGGCAAGTTCTGAAGGTAGTTAAAATCATCTGCAGAAAACTCACTCAAGTACTTGTATTTTAACGAAAGTTCGTGACTTTTATTTTCTCTCATGCTCCGATATTCCCGAAGCAAGGACTCTTCATGATTGCCTCTCACAGCAGCTGCTTTGCCACTATTGGTCAGGCTTCGGATAAGTGTTAAAACTTCTCGATTCTTTGGTCCCTTGTTAAGCATGTCTCCAACAAATATAAAATAAATGTCAGCAGTATTTCCAATACGTTGTGCCTCTGAGATAAGACTCTGAAGTTCATCATAGCATCCATGGATGTCACCCACAATAAGAATGGGACGATTTCCAATTTCCTCATCTGATATGACCATATGGCATCGTGGAGGAAGAGTGAGACCATACTTTGTTTTGGTTGGGTATGGTTTCAGGAAATAGTATGCTGCACGTAACAGTGACAAGCAGTTGAGAACCACTGCAGCCATTATGACCTAGGATACAAGAAAAAAATACTGCTGAAGGTACATAAAATTACTGGAGATTTGCACATTCTTCAGAAAAATAGCATGAACCTGTAAGACTCACCTTGAAATTAAAATTAATTTATTTGCTGTATTCCCTACCTCTATATATTTCAATACTCACCAGACATTATCATCATCAGGCACCATTAGCAGCCATCCTCCATAAATTTCAATCTTTGGTGTTCCATCAGCCCACCAGGTGATTATGTCATTATTTCAGACTGTCTATGATCTTCTCTCATGGCCATCCTCTGCCTCGCTTGTCATTTATCTTTCTTGTTATTAAGATGTTTTGCAATCTTCCTCTCTCATTTCATTCCCAATGAATGCTGACAATTTTTTTTTTAATAGTTTTAATAGGATTCCTTTTTACTCTGGCTTTTATTAGACACACTTCATTTGTTATCTTAATATTCTTTAAAATATCGCATTGTGTTGTTTCCAGTGATCTTTGAATTTGTTTGTTTAATAATCTACTTAGGTAAGGCAACAAAAATTACCTTACACACTTGTGTTAATATGACAAAGTCACTGTCACTTTTGCATATGCTGTATATGATGGAAAATTAAAAAGTAAAGGCAACATACCCGTTATTACTGGTAACTGTTGAATACAGTAGTTATATCTCTTCTCCACGTAGTTTCCCTGCAGACTGATGCACTTCTTCTATTGTTCCACTAGTTTTCTTCATTCTTTGGGAGAAAATGCTTTTTGGCAGATCCCAAATCCTGATCTTTAACTTTATCATCAAAGGTGAATCTGTAACGATACAGAACCTCTTTATGGGGACCAAAGATGTGATAACTGGATGGTGCTAGATCAAGGATGTAAGGGAAGAATGAGGAAGCTGTCGCATTACTGTGTGCAATGTTAGTGGCCAACCAGATCAAGCTTCATTGGTTACATTTGCTCTTCCCATTTTAAACTTTTCTGTCTCTCCATAAACTTTTTGTGGGAATCATTCTGTTTTCACTTTTGTACTGAGCAACATCCTACAATGAATTTCAGCAGGTTTCACTCCCTCTGCCCAAAGAAATCTCACTACCATCCATTGTTCAATAATGGTGCAGTCCTGTAGTGGAGCATCCATGTTTATTTGACCATGCTTGAACTAGGGTAAGGTCAGAGCACTGCGCTGTTTGTGTTTGAACTACCCATCAGCCATTGCAAATGTGTTGTACTGCATTACCTTCAGTCCGTTGTGGTTACCGCATAATTTTCAAACTGCCTTAATTTTTTTAGTCTCCCTCAATCTTATCTTGAGTGATATAATAAAAATCTGCTAAATCTACAAATCTCAGAGCAGACCAATGAATGCAAGAACACTGTTTTGAGAGAGGAGAAATGAACTGGACAGATGAGCAAAAAGAAAAGGATAAACACGGTAAGTGATGTCACACAGACCGATTCTAAGTGAGAAAATGTCTGGAATGCAATGATGATGACCAAAACCATAAGAAAAAGAAAGAACTGGAAGATAATATCTACATCAAGAAAAACTAGTAGCTAAGACCTACAAGGAAAGAGTGCGCTGATAGACAGAAATTCCAAAGAAGAATGGTAACCAGAAAAGTCCAGACTGGACCTAGTCTTGCTCACTACTCTTCATCTTTGAGCTGAGTCTTCAAACTGACTCACTCTTTGAGTCAGTCAACACGAGTTACAACACCAGCAGAAACAAGAACGTGTTATCTCCAAGAGAACAACAATAATATTAATCATGAAATCAGATAAAATGGAGGTAAAATTCTCATTTCCATGCCATTAAGGGATACTGGGGATATTGTGTTAGGCCCGTATTTTCCATGACCTTCGGCACATGAAAGTGTGATGTATCACGTCTGGCCACATTTACCTTCCCAGATTTCCCTGGTACCCATTTTAAGAGGCTGGGTGGACCCCGGGGCCTTTTTGGTGTGTACCAGAAAAAAAAAATCCCAAAAAACATCTTGAACCTGGTACCACCAGATTAGTAAACCGAGTGCCTAACCATTCAGCTAACCAGGCCACCAATGAATCAGTAAATGGATGCAGTTTTAAATGCTGTCGAAGGAAAAAAAAATTTTTTAAATACAAAATACATTCTTGGTGGAGGTGAGAAGGAAAGGCATCTAGTTGTGATATTGACTACATCACTGTTTAGTGTGCCAGTGGGTGAAGGAAATACATAACTTCAACATGAATCAGTAATGTGAAATCAGAAGATGGATTATAAGTGTAAATGCTTCAGAAGGAAAAAAAATACATGTTGCTGTCCTTAAACAGAATCCTTTATCTCAAAAGATGATGATGACTCATAGAACTTTAGACTGATGATTATGAAAAACTTAAAGGATTGGTGTCTATGAGAACCTTAAAGAACTGATTACTATGAGAACCTTAGAGGACTGATGAATCAGGAAACATTACAGAACTGATGACTCAGGGAACATTAATTAAAGGACTGATGACTATGAGAACCTATGAAAACAAAATGGCAAAAGGTGGAGAAAACCTGAAATAAACTACAACAGCTGGCCTTGGAAGGTTTAAAGCGATTTTTTTTTCTTATGTCTCTGAAACTGAGAAGAGACAGAGTGCAACAGTGCTTCAGACACTTATAACAAAACGTATCTCCTACACACTATGGTAACACATGGTGAAAGGTAAAGATAGCTCAGTTTCACATTACTGATTCATGTTGAGGATATATCTATATTTCCTTGACCCACTGGCATACTAAACAGTGATGTGGTCAATATCACAACTTCTCAGTTCCATAAATAATCAGGTACCCATTATTATTCCTGGACACTGACCTTGCAAAGAAAGAATGATGAAAATATGGAATGGAATTTTTTTTCCTTTCTTACCTGTATTTGAAAAACTAAGCTTTTTATTTCTAACCTGCTCTTTTGCCCACACCTGAAGGGATTATGTAAAAGAATCTATCAATGTGACAAACTCCACTGCCACATTTATACACATACTACAGACTTGGTCTTGCACGACGAGATTTTTTTTCTTAATTAAATTCTAAAATCTATATCCTGTATACCGACTTCCATACACCATGGGAACATGCTAATTTTTTTGTATACGATTCTATACCTGCACTGGTTGGGATTATCTTGATTAATAATTTACTGCATTGTAGCTCTATTACAGTGGAAACAACGCCATATGTATGCTTAAAGCTATCTTTTCAGGTGTAGTTTTTGGTAACAGATTGTGAAAAATTTACAACTTTTGGAGTAAGTTATGAACCTCAGCTCCCTTCGTTAACCATCTGGCAGGCGACTACAACATAAAAACAGAGTAACTTCTCTTGTCACAAGATGGCCACCACGCGAGTAACAGGGAGTCCTTCAAGTTCACATGAACACGGCGATCTGGGCATACCAAAGAATTTAACGCATCGTGATGTTTCAAATTTTAATCTGATACTCGATCATGTTATAGGCAACAAGAAGCAGCCACGTAAAGATGTTTTTATTCCTATGGGTGGAATTCCACAGATGCCATTGACTCGTGAGGAAATTTTCATACGAAACATATTTGACAGTTGCGCTTTCAAGTCAACGGCTAGTGGTGTTGTGGGTAAGTCTTGTCTAGAATTTTCTAAGGCTCGAATGTGGGTAAGTCTTCTTCTGAATGTTCCAAGAATCTAATGTTCCGGTGGGTAAAACTTGTTATGAATATTCATGACTTATACTCTGTGGTAAAGACGGTCTCCAAGAGAAATTTTTAAAGTTTTGACCCAACTGCATCCACCACTTTTTTTTTCCCATACAGTTTGGACTCCCCGAAGCCTTCAAGGCCCACCTTTAAAACAGGGGAACTCCCCCCCCCCCCAAGCTGCACCAGCTGAACCCCCATTCTCATAGGGTCTGATCGTCACATGCTGCTTAAAGCAGAGAAGTTAATGCAGTCATCTGTCTTGGTGAAACTCTTGCCATAAGCACCACTTGAAGGTAACGTAAAACCCTCACCAGCCTTGGTTGGCTTGCCCGGCTTGCCCTGGCAGACAGCATTAGACACTGGAACACAGACATTGTGTTGAATATGGAGCAGATTACACAGGTTTGATTGAGGACTTGGTAGTGGAGTTTCTCTACAGGCTTCACTCCCTGCCTTATTCCATTATGAAGGCAGAGCCTGTTACTTGTAACACCAGCAGAGATGTGGGAAAGGGTCTGTGCTTCATTGCCCTGATAACTGCGTCAACATTCAAGGACATTTATTTTTGCTTTCATATGGCAGTGTCATCTTTGTCTAAGACCAATTCCCAACCTCAGGTTGCAACCCAGATTAGGATTGGCGGGGGTGGGGGGGGGGGGTTGGTGGTAGTAGTGTGTGTGTGTGTGAGAGAGATATAGGATTGTGAGAAGATATTTTTAAATGTTTTAAAAAAAAAAGAAATAAGTTATAGTAAAAATGTGTGTACACAATTTTGGAGAATTCCTACTAGTGTATGGTGGCCCGGTTGGCTGAGTGGTTAGACACTTAGTCTACTAATCTGGTGGTACTGGGTCCAAGTCTCATTAGTGGGGATTTTTTAAAATCTGGTTATCACCACATCAAAGAGGCCCTGGGGTCCACCTAGCCTCTAAAAATGGGCCCCAGAGAAATTAGGAAAGGTAAATGCAGCCACATCACACTTTTATGTGAGAGGGTCATGAAAATACAAGCCTAACACTGTATCCTCAGTATGTCTTAGTGACATGGGAGTAGGGATTTTATTTACCCTTACCTACTACTTTATGATAACAAGCTTAATAATTAAAGTAACAGCAACCACACTTGCTACAATTCATTGAAATAATTGTAGTTGAATTTTAGCATTTTGTTTTTTAGCTTTTTCATGGATCATGTACCATTGCAGGTTTAGGGTCGGACTCAAAAAAAGAAAAAAAAGGGTTGAGAAACGCTGGTCTGAGACATCTGAGCTTCCTTTGTATTACCTGAAAGCATGAATTTAATTAAATTCTGTTTTTAATGTGTCTATAAAATATCATTTAAAAATATGACTTGTGTTCAGGTTTTGGTCTTGGTGTGGTTTTTGGCCTGTTCACTGCTGGAGTTGACCCAATGTCAACAATGACAACAGAGACACCAACTACACGCATGGTTCTGAGAGAGATGAAAGCAAGGTCCATGTCATATGGCAAGAACTTTGGTCTGGTTGGACTGATGTTTGCTGGCACAGAATGCCTAGTGGAATCTGTAAGCTCTTTTGCCAGATTTTGGTATTTCAGGCCTGTGTCTGTTCTCATACTTGTATGTTAGCAGTTTATTTTTAAATTGAATCCTCTTATTTGTTATATGTCTCATAGATATACTGCAAATTGTACTTCTTCTAAAACTACTATAAATGCATTATTGCAACTGCTGCTAGTTGCCATTTTGAATAGCTGTCATTTCATATAAAGAAAGTGCTTCTGTAAACAGTGCACTGTGATACAAAAGAAAAGAGGGTAAAGAACCCCAAATTTGTAAGGGTTCTGGTGACTTAACACTCATCACTGGAGCTCCGCACTGTTAAGTGAAGAATTAAGAAAATGCAATACTAGTCAGTCATTTGCATGTCCCTTATGGAACTTTGCCTCACTAACAGCTCTCCTGTAGGTCTCTCAAGATGCCCTGCTGCTGATGCATCCATTTGCAGATTATCAACATTGTCTTGCAGACATCTCTGCCTTGGTCTTCCTCTCTTTCTTTTTCCCATTATGTACCCTTCCAAGATGGTCTTCTCTAGATTATCATGATGTTTAATGTGTCCAGAGTATTTAAGTTTTCTCTCTTTAATCCTCTTTACTAGCCAGCCTTCTTCAGTATTAAGTTCTTGTAGTATGGATATCTTTGTTCTTTTTTGTGTCCATGATATTTGAAGAACTCTTCTGTAGCATTTATGTGTTTCTCAGCTGTTTTGTTAAGTGTCCAGGTCTCGCAGGCGTATGTTGCGATGGGAAAGATGCATGCCCTTAACAGTCTTATTTTTGTAGTTTGTTCCTCTCCACAGCTTCTTTAGTAAATCATCATCATCAGGTGCCGTGCCGACTGTCGTTGGCTATTATTCTTCTCCAGAGTACACGATGTTCATGCAGGCCATCAGCTCAATTGGTGATCTCCTCTCACACCATCCTGTCAGACTGTCCAGTATCATTTCTCTTGGTCTTCCTCTTGATCTGCTTCCTTCTATTTTTCCTGTTGTTATAATATTTTCAGTGCCCCCTCTTCTCATTGCATGTCCTATGAAAGTACATTGTCTCTCTCTTATCTTTTTTTTTGACAAGATGTTTTGTTTCTCCAGCTCTTCTCATACATTCTTCATCAGTTATTTTTGCTGTCCAGGGGATTCGCAACATTCTTCTAATAAACCACATTAAATACTAGTAGATATATTATTATTTATTATACATTATAATATGCAAAATTATTTGTTCTACACACAAAGAAGTTTCATTTAGAACATAAGAATTCATAAAAAATATGTACTTGAATAGTTGATTATTTTCCCCAGTATCGTGGCAAGACAGAGCTTATCAATGGGACAATGGCTGGAGGCATTGTAGGTGGAGTTATAGGTCTCAGAGGTAAAAACTTGTTTATTAAGTTTGTTTTTTTTTAACATGAAATAATGTTAATGCATTCTTCAGAGACAAAATCACATGCCTGGAAACAATTTGTTATAAATAGGAAACAACAAGGCTTTCATATGATAAAGTAAGAGAACACAGTTTTGTAGGATTCATTCATTCATTCATTCATTTGCATGTCCCTTGAGGAACTTTGCCTCCCAAACAACACTCCTGTAGGCCTCTCTTGTGAGCAAGATGGTCTGCCGCTGCTGCATCCATTTGCAGATCGTCAATGATGTCTTGCAGCCATCTTTGTTTTGGTCTTCCTCTCTTTCTTTTTCCCATTATGTATCCTTCCAATACAGTTTTCTCTAAATTATCATGATGTTTAATGTGTCCAAAATATTTAAATTTTCTCTCTTTAATCCTCTTTACTAGCCAGCCTTCTTCAGTATTAAGCTCTTGTAGTATAGATATATTTGTTCTTTTTTGTGTCCACGATATTTGGAGAACTCTTCTGTAGCATTTACATTCAAAGCCATTTATGTGTTTCTCAGCTGTTTTGTTAAGTGTCCAGGTCTCACAAGCATATGTTGCGATGGGAAAGATGCATGTCCTTAAAAATCTTATTTTTGTGGTTCTGTCTGCTCCTCTCCACAGATTCTTTATTTGATTTACTTTCTGAAGAGCAATAGATGTCCTCCTTTTAATTTCCCTCATTGTATCTCCATTATTAGTTAGTAGTGATCCAAGATATTCAAAACTCTCCACTTCTTCCAATTTTTCCACATTGATACATATTTCATCTGCCTTGTTTGTTTTGTCAGTTGTCATCAATTTAGTTTTCTTTGCATTAAGATAGAGGTTTTGCTCTTTGCTGTTCTTACAGAGTGACATAATTAGTTTTTCCATTCCTTTTTGTGTTGTGGACAGTAACACTGTGTCATCAGCATATCTAATCTCTGGTATTTCATAACCTCCAATTGTTATAGCATCGTAATTTCTTTGTCTACATCTTCTCTAACATTCCTCATTATATTTTCAGTAAACAAGTTAAATAAGTAAGGTGACAATATGCACCCCTGACGGACCCCTTGTTTTATGTCAAACCAAGTTGTTTCACCATTTTTGTAGGATTAGACCTCGAAAAAATCATATAAAAAGCACTTTAGTGAGATGTGAGAGCCAACTAGCACCTGCTGTCTAGCCACGAGACAGCTTGTGCCAGTTGGCTCAGTTTGTTAGTGTGATGTTTTCTCGTGGCTAGACGGCTGCTCGTCCTACCGGAGTCTGTGCTCAAATCCCAGGTAATTCTCTTGTGATTTTTCTTTCTCTCACGTCTCACTAAAGTGCTTTGTCTATGATTTTTTTCAAGGTCTAATCCTACAAAACTGTGTTCTCTTACTATAGCTGGAAACAGGGTTATTGACTCAGGCTCTGATATCTTTTTAACTTTTTCATGTTTAATACATCTCAGTCAACACCACTCCACCCCAAGAAAATGTTTCTGACTCTTGAGTCTACTGTCCAACCCCTTCATGAGTCCAGCCCCTTCATGAGACCAACCCCTTCATGAGTCAGACCCCTTCATGAGTCCCACTCCTTCCTGCCTTTCTGCTGGGGTATGGCCCCAGTTTTGACTCCACCAGAGAATTGCTTTTGACACTTCACAGCTCTGCATGGTGGCATGGATGATTAGTGTGTTCATCAGGGTCAGCAAAGCAAAGCTGATCCAACCCCCTATATTACTTTTAATATTGTTCTCTTTATTGCTGTGGTAATGCAGACTTGTCAGTCAGTTGAGTTTCCTGTCATGGAAGAAGCTTATTAGGAAGTTTGCTTCTCATCTCCACTCATGGAAGCCAGAACAGTTACCATAGCCTGCTCTGTCTGTGGTAATCTTCACCACATCATCAGCTGTCATGAACATCAGATTCCTTGCCACAAGGATTTCCCCAGTAACAAAAACATCACCTTCACGGGTTCATCATGAAATCATATCTGGCACTTCAGAGTCTTCTCTGTCATCCTTTCTGCTGCTCTATAAAGGTGAAGATAGCCCTGTCTAACCATCCCTGTGGGATATGGATGCTCTCTCTCTCTCTTCTCACTCTCTTCCCCTCTCTCTCTCTTTCCCCCCCCCCCCCCTTGACATTTTGATAAAGAATTGTGACATTGGTGCAGATACTAAGCATCTGGGAAATACAAAGATTGCTTGAATAGAAAGAGCACAAAGTACATTCTCAAAAACACCTCATATTGCAGCACCATGACATACACACTGGTGCAGTAGAACAGGTTTGCAAGAGATGCTGGCCCTTTGCAGGAGCTGCTGAAAACAGTGCAAGACAAATCTACAGAAATAAAACTTTGATTGACTGAAGAAAAAGTGATGTTTTTTGTTTTTTTTTTGTGTTGAGCCATATTTATGTTGTTGAAAACTTACTTTTAAGTTTATGTATTCATGAAATAATTTCTGCCTTTTCCAGCTGGACTTAAACCTGGAGTCTTTGGTGCTGTGGGCTTTGCTCTGTTTTCAACTGCTATTGACTACTACATGAGGCATTAGTGATAACAGAAACCAAGACCTGCATACAACCCTACATGTCATGAAAGAAGCTTAATACACACTGATACAGAATTTGAAGGCTGTTGGTTGACAGAGAGACATAAGCAGACCATCCTGTTTAAGACCAGCCATTACAGAGTTACCTGTGCTGACAGATTATTCCACATAGATGAATGCCCAAGTGGGAGTGGAGTATACACTCCAGAATGTTCTCTCTCAGAGTGTCCTATATGTGTAACCTGAACAATTAAACCAGTCAAAACCAAACCAAAGGGTCAGGATCTGACACATGGGCTGTGGACTTCCAAGAAAGCCTTGTGAAAACTGCAAACTTTTACATGTAACAGAGCTCCAGTTTCACTTTGGCCAAGCACTTGAACATCGAAGAAGAATAAAAACAAAATCCTGTATTGTGAGAGGAATGTTGACCAGTGATGTTTAACATGTGCTGGGGTATTTACACTGTCTTGATAATGGATAATTGCTGTTTTCATGATTTCTCAGATTACACACAGGAAGATGAGACAGTGCTTTCCAAGAAAGCTGTAATGTCTAGACTGTTAGTAGGTAGCTATGCAGTAAAGATCATATCTATCTCCACCTCATCTTCCAAGATTTTGTTGGCTTAGCTTGTTTCCAAGAAGCATTCCTGGGAAACAGAGGCAGGGTCTTGACCAGATGTGGTTCATCAGCCCTGTTACCAGAGTGTTTGGTTTTCTGTCATTACAAACTATATGTTATTAAAAGGAACCTGGGTGACAGATGTTCACAAGCAGGCACCAGGAAAGTATGGTTCTGCCATAGGTAGGTAATCCTGTCATGCCTTAGAGGTACATAGGGACATGGTATTAGTGCCCATATTTTCCTTGACCTGTCAGCACACTAGAGGGTGATATGGTCAGTATCACGCATGACTGCCTTTCCTTCCCCAACTCCAGAAGAAGCTGAGTACCCATTTCTGCAGCTGGGGTACCTCCGGCCAGATTCGAACCCCTGACCTACGCCACGAGAGACCAATGCACTAACCATTTCGTCACTCAGACACTCACAGTTCTGTCATAGGTTGTCACTAAGGGAAGGCAGACTGCTTCTCACTGAAAGTACAGCACTGCATGAAAATACAGAACAGACAAGCAGACTTGTAGGTGGTGGAGCATATGAAGCTGAGTGCAGAAGAGAAAGGAGCCAGAGAATATTAACCCAATAGCGATTTTGTTGTATAATATTACTCCAAATTTTTGCTTTTTTTGTACAGTGCAGGCACATTTATTTAAATTCCAAATTCCTTGGTTTTTTTTTTTTTTTTGTGAAACATTGTTATGTGTTCTTGTAATATTAATTGTGTAAGAAGAATGGTTCCAGGTCATTGTTGAATATTAAAGAGCTATAATTCACTTGTTGAATTTATATCTAATTGATGATCATTTGTGTATCTCTTCTCTCTCTCTCTTCCCCCCCACCCCAACCTCCATTACAAAATGATGGCTTTGGTGGTTGTTTTATTTTTTATTTTTATTTATTTATTTTTTGCTATATGTAGGTGGTGTTGCTGTAAGAATTGCAAAGTGCATACTGCAAGTTTCTGTGTCTGCTTACAGCTGTAGACTTTGAGGTCCTTGCTAATGATGATTTAACCCTTTTTAGTGTTACTAAGAAAAAACACAAGAAAAAATTTGTATCGCTCTTCCCAAGGCAAATTATTTTCACAATGCAGAACAGTTACAAAGACAATGCAGTGATTTATTATGCGAGAAATACATTTTTTGACACAAGCTGATGATAACTGAGAAGGTGGTGTGATGATGATGGTGATTATGGTAGTAAAGGTGGTGACAAATGATATTTATGGTGATGGTAATGATGATGATGGTGTTGTTGAGCACATCTGTTAGTTTCACTAACAACCATATAAAGGATATCATCTGTGATCATTATACTGAAATACTGTATCAAGTTGCTGGTATCTGTAACATCTACCTTTTGTCTGGTGTTCCAGTGAGTGCTAGCCTGGAATATGGGTGCTGATCACTCTCCGACCACACAAACTCAGGTGCCATCATCACTGTCATAATCAGAATCATCACTACTAGCCTCTTCTCCCAGATGAACATATTTGCTACAATCAGCCATTGTTCTCACAGTGTGGAGTATAACAAAAGCATGGCTATATTTAGCTTGACCCGCTTCTTGAATCTGCAGTTCCAGCAGCTTCCCACTGATATCTGATAATGAGGTTCGCTGCAGTTTCCGCAAGAGCGAGTCAGATCGTTGATAACTCTTGAAAATGTATCTTTGTATAATCAGCAAGTTAATTCGGGGCTAACACTGAAGGTGCACAGCTCCGTTCAAGATATATCTTTTTTTAATTTGAGCACTAAGTGCTTGTGTATGGGAGGGGGGGGGGGGAGATATACAGAGGTCTGTGCTTGACATTAAGAGTCTGTGACCTGGATAAGTTTGAAACTGCTGGTATAAGATATATGGAGGAAAAAGTTACATTTATATATTGCTTTTTAAGAAGAAATGGTGTGCAAGAGTTAATATTGTAGACAGCTAGCATATTATACTTGTATGAGTGGGCTGATAGTATATGTGATTCTTTACAGTCTTGCTGTAAACACAGGTACCTGTTTTTCTTGTTTTAGAGAGAAAAGTATCAGAAATAAAAACAGTAAATGTAAATATAAAAGAACTCACGCATGAATGTCAGTGCATCAAGAGATGATCACATGAAAATCACTTCTTCGTTGCTCTACAAAAGTAACAGTAATAACAGCCCTATCATGCCACTGAATTACCTGGGGGATTTGCTGCTGGTGTCCATATTTGTGAGTTTTTGACACAGAGAGTGATGTGGTCAAAATCCAGCCCGATTTTCTTCCAGAAAGAGCCAGGAACCCATTTTAGTGACTGAGTTGCCTGTTGGCACCTCCAGTCAGAAATGGGCCAGCGACCTTCACCACAAGTCAAGTTCATAACCACTTCATTTCTGTAACTCTTTCTGTACAGGGTTTGATAATACAGTAACCCCCATATCACAGTCACTTGAGGTCCAGTCGTGGCATGTGGTGATTCTTGTATTTTACACTGGACTAAGATAGAAGAAACCTTGTCAGAGGAATAATGGTGATTTTGATGGAGGTAGCCTTTCACTGCTTTCTTCAGATTACATAAGTGAGTGGCACAATGATAACTTTCTGCAATGCAAATAGGCTCTTGATCTCCTTCATATGAGCAACATTTCTACTTCTTTATCCAATCCTTATAACACAAATTATTTTCCAGGACAGCAGAGTTCTCAGTTCTGTAACAAACCCTCTGACACAATCCTTTTTCAAAAGGCCCGGGTCAGCACAACGCCTCTGCTTAGACCCAGTAAGACGGAAGGGGGTGGGGGTTGGGGGGAATATATTAGAGGGAGGAGAGAGATTTTTGTACCGGCTTGTAAAGTGGACTAAAATAGTCCGCCGAGCAAAAGATGTCTTGTCTTGTGCTGTCTCTCTTTAACTGTGAGCTGATGTTCTTTACAGCCGATGCTGTGGAGGTACATCAACGTACCGGAGCGGGTTATGGCAGCCACTTTTTCAGTCCCGGAGTACAGCTAAAAAACCAGGGGGCGTACAATGCTTCTTTAGCAGACTCCACCACCACGGGGGGTATGGCGATCCATGCCACGTTAGCCATGCTTTGCCTGTTACTGGGGTACCAACAGCAAACGATTTAAAAACGCATTCAAACAGGAAACAACGAAACTTTCATAAGGTAAAGTCAGAGAGCACAATATTGTATAGCTAGAGCTCGAAAGAATCGTTGGCGAAGTACTTTTTCCCCCTTTCAAATGTGCTTCGTCTATACATTTTCTCCGAGTTTGACCATATAATAATGTATTGTGTAGTATTACTTTACCGTTAAAAAAAAACAGTTGTTAAATCCATTGTGTGACATAGGACATACAAGATATAGTTTGTGTTTCATAGGGTGTACTTCGAAGCATCTTTGACACGCAGAAACGTGAACGCGGTGTTCTTACATTTCTACGCCCACCTCGGCACTGCTAATGACAACAACACGTAGGAGTTGTCGTTTTATGCAGGGGTTTTCAAACTTTCCTTTATAGGGCCCACGTGTTTTCTACTTTTCTGTCTGTCTTTGCCTGCATGTCCAAATATTGAAAATATAGTGTTCTCTCTCTCTCGCTCACTCTCTCTCTCTCATACCCTGACTCGCCAGCCACCGAGTTCTGTTCTAACGTAACATAGTTCAAAACATAATCTGCTAGATCTTTTATCTTGTTAGAAATGATCTTTGTACATATGCGAGAGTGGAATGTCAGAAGAACTCCACTGAAAATGTGTTTATGTGTGTGTGTGTGCGCGCGCTATCTTGTTAGATCAGTTGCCTCTTGTGTAGTTCATTATATTTATGAATGTAATATTTTCATCTTGCATTCTTAGATATTTTTTCATGTAATCTGTATATTTGCATTTCACCTAGTTTCGTCATGCATTATATATGTATATGTGTGTGTGTGTGTTCATGTAATTTTGTGTACCTTATTAAATCGAGTGTGTGGGAAGAATGAAAGACGGAGTGATAAAGGGCAAATTGTAAGACGGACCTGCTCGCCCAATTCTTTCCCCACTATGTGTGTGTGGGCTTGCGTATGAGAAAGAGAAATGGAAGCTCACTATTTTACTTTACGCATTTCCAAGTCTTCAAATAATAATAATAATAATGAGTTAATATTTGCACTGACCGAGTTGGCCTAACACAGTGAGGCAGTAAATGACGCTACCTGTAGCTTTCAGACCCTCTGATGTGTAAGTAGTCTCTATGATGAGACTCTTTCTTGCCTGTTTTCTGGTGCCTTTAATATCGGCAGGAAGACTCAGTAGTCAAGACTGAATGAGACAGTTGTCACCGACCTATAAGCTGACTGCTTCCGTCAGAGTCAGCGACTCATAGCTGGTGTCTGCGTCAGGGTCACTGACCCATTGTTGACTGCTTGCGCGAGGGATAGCTAACTAAGACCCTATTCTACCACCCAGTGGTGCCCCCAAGAAACAGACTAGTCTGGTCGAGCGAATATGGATGCAAACCCAGCCTAAAGAATTAAGCAAATGTCGAAGACCGATCTGTCTATACGAAATGTGCAGACATCAAAGACAAACCATGACCAGCAGACATCGTAGCCAAACCGCAAAACGTGACCAACAGATACCACAGCCAAGCTGTAAACTTTGACACAACGTTACCAGTAGAGACCACGGCCAAGCTGTAAACCGTGACACAATGTTATCAATAGACACCACAGCCAAGCTGTAAACCGTGACACAATGTTATCAATAGACACCACAGCCAAGCTGTAAACCGTGACACAATGTTATCAATAGACACCACAGTCAAGCTGTAAACCGTGACACAATTTTACCAATAGACACCACAGCCAAGCTGTAAACCGTGACACAATGTTACCAATAGACACCACAGTCAAGCTGTAAACCATGACACAATGTTACCAATAGACACCACAGCCAAGCTGTAAACCGTGACACAATGTTATCAATAGACACCACAGTCAAGCTGTAAACCATGACACAATGTTACCAATAGACACCACAGCCAAGCTGTAAACCGTGACACAATGTTATCAATAGACACCACAGTCAAGCTGTAAACCGTGACACAGTGTTACCAATAGACACCACAGCCAAGCTGTAAACCGTGACACGTTACCAGCAGACACCACAGCCAAGCTGTAAACCGTGACACAGCGAGACTAAAACCTTTCTGGAGAAGAATGCAGAAGAAGAGACACGATATGGTTTCTCTATCAGTCCCTCAAAGTAGAAGCAAGTCATTGGTTACAGATCTGGTAAAACATATGTCGTATAGCCAAGCTTTCACTTTCTTAAGTTTAGTGTTTAGTCAGATTTACTGAAGACTCATTATATTCAGGTCTGGGGGGGGGGGGGTATGTTGGGGTTCCAGCCGGTGCATTGCTCTGGGACCTTCAGGGTTTCCCCTTTTTTTAACCGGGGGTGGGGGGCGTAGTGAATTAAAAACATTTTTTTTTTGGGGGGGGGGGGTTGAACTGATTTACAAAATTTCTTTCGGAAGACCTGTTTATATTTATTTATGGAAAAAGAGTTGGAGATCTGTGACACTAACGTGCATATTTTTCTTTAAGTCGTCTCCATATCACGAGAAGACAGAAGTTATAGAATCTTATAGTTATTCAGAAATTCAAGGGAAAAAGAAAACGAAGGATGGCAGGAGAAAGATATCTGGATAGTATGACTAGATAGTAACGGGAAAGTAACAAAACTGACTAGATAACACCCGAGAAGGATCAGAATGGTGAATCATGCACGCCAGCTCCTACTGGCACAGAACACAATCAATCAATCAATCAATTGTTCATGGATATTACAGCTCTGCGACGGCTATTTTACAGGGGAAAGAATTAAACACGACACCGAATGAGGAGGTGTGATTAAAACAAAAGCTGGTTCTGACGGGGACAGGTCTTTCAGCAAAGTAAGGTCTGTAAAAGCCCAAGTAGAGCTGAGAGAATCGGAGAGGGTCTGCTGAAGTCTGCCAGGGTGTGAAAGAGCAACACAACAGTAAAGGGTGACAAAACCAGAAGCATTTCTTGTGAATTATGTGGTTGAGGATTCTGTACAATCCAAGTAAGTCGAAACTTATTAATAAAAGAAGTTCGGTTTTTTAAAAATGTGTCTGATAATTTGACTTTACTGGTATGTGGGGTGACCCAGTGGGGGTCACATATGGTTAAACCCAGTAACGGTCCATGTGATTAAGATAACAGACAGAGGGCACTGATGTATGGCCACGTACATCTTAAAACGCAGAACCCTTCCAAACGGCCCAATGAAAATAAGTTGAAAACCCCTTTAAGAATTGTTATTATTCCATGCTCCAACGCCCTAGTCACTAGCTCTATACTTTTCTTTCACTGCTAACACTTCACTTCTCTCATTGCAGCTTTTGATACCTCTTGCTATTCTCCTCGTTATTTGATCCAACTGTTTGCCCACTCAGGTCGGGCTGGGTCAACTTGTGTAGCCTTATCAAGACTGAGGTCAGATGTGTTGCGCAGTTTCAACCTGGATTGTGGTCGCCTTTAAGAAGCAGGGACGAGCCTTTTACCGTAGGAGTTATAAAAACGTTTTTTTTAAAAACTTCTCTTTCGTGCAAGCTAAATTTGAAGACTTCCTCGTCATCGGCTATTTGTACTTGGTACTTTTGTACTGTACTTGTACGAACTCCCTGTAACTGCGAGCTGGTGTTCTTTGCAGCCGATGCTGTAGAGATGTTGAGACACAGCATATTGGCGTAGGAGCGGGTTATGGCTGCTATTTTTTCAGTCCCGGAGTAAAAAGCAGGGGGTGGGCAATGCTTCTTTAGCAGACTCCACCACCATGGGGACTATGGCGATCCCTGCCCCGTTGGCCGTGCTAAGCCACTTACTGGGGGTACCACGGAGAGGTGGGACAGGGTCTTGGTCAGCTGTGGGTCGCTGATTGCCTCATCGGACTAGAGTCTTCACTCCCCGTCATCGGCTATAAAACGTTGTTTCGACGAGAGAGAGTGAGAGAGAGAGAGAGTGAGAGAGATTTTCGAAAGGTGAAGAACTGAGCATGCTGGCCAGTATGACACTGACATTTACCCTCCATCTTTCAAATTTCACATTATCCGGACATTCGACATCGATTTAGAAGCAACGTGACATGCACATAACAAGCATCAGTCCCACAATTTGTAAAAAAAAAAAAAATTTGTAACATTAAACTTTTCTCCCTACTTTCAATAATAAATTTCATTTCTTGTCTACACGCGCTCAACGTCATGAAGTAACAAATTGTGAGCACTAAAGTTAGTTTTCACATCATCACACATTCCTTAGTCTTAACAAAATTTACTGCGCTAGTAGTATTACTGGGTCATTTAACAGTGTGCACCGACTACACTTTTCTTTTAAGTCTACAGTTGTGGGAGAAAATGTATATTTTAAGGACAGGCATATAATCGACACAAACAAATATTGATAAAGCTCGTAGTTATCAGAAGGAACATCATTTACGCATTTTAATTAAGTGACGGAGATGTATGATGTATTTTTTCCATCACAGAGAAAGGAAGGAAAGGGAGAGAAGGCAGGAACTGTGAGATGGTAAAAACAAAGTCATTTTCACTGTTTTGCTACTAATTTCTCTTCCTTTCCTTCCTCTCGCTGTTTTTGTAAAACTGCACCATGCACATCCGTCAAACTAAACTACTAGTACCAGTTTTACTGCAGCCAATACCACAATTATCCCGAGTTTTAAATGGGACGGGAGAGTCTTTTGAATGTGTGCAGAAGAGTAGGAAAGGCTTTCCTTGTACAAGTCAAGTCTTGGTCTTGGCAGAAAACAGGTGTTTAAACGGAAACAATCAAATTCTTTTTCTCAGCCTAGCCTGGACTGGGAAGAGCTGTGTGTGTGTATATGTGTGTGTGTGAGTGGAGGGAGGAGAGAAGGATAAGGACTGTGAAGTGGAGTGGATGGGAGAAGAGGAGAAAGAGGTGAAGGGAGAAACTCACCATATGAACGCGACCCTGCGTAAGTGTCCTGCCACGGCTGTTTAGGAAACAAGGGCCAAAACTGTAAACAGACGACGCAAACTCAGAGAAACTCTGCTTGCACATACAAAAAAAACAAAAAAACTTGTGTCATTGTGGCCAGTCATACCAGTCAAATATTGATGGTCTCGGCTGCTGGACAACAGATGCTTGACCACTTTCGCCTGCTTCAAAACTGTTTGCCTAAACGAAATACGCGGTTATTTTATTATTATACAATCTGCATGTTCTCCTACTCCTGGTTTTTCTTGTCCTGTGCTTTGTGTATTGATATGATCGAAGCAAATTATCAGAATATTGAATTTAATAAAAAAAGGTATCATATAATTTAAAATTTATAGTTACTGAATCTCTATTGCATTGATTCTGTACATGTTTATATATGTGCTGTAAACATATGTTCTAAAATTAGAACATACGAATCGAAACAGCTAACCTATACCTTAGAACATACGAGTGGAAACAGCTAACCTAGACCTTAGATAGAACATAGCGAATCGAAACAGCTAATCTACAGCTTAGATGAAACATAACAAGTCGAAACAGCTAACCTACACCTTAGATAAAACATACGAGTGGAAACAGCTAACCCACACCTTAGATAGAACATAGGAGTGGAAACAGCTAACCTACACCTTAGATAGAACATAGGAGTGGAAACAGCTAACCTACACCTTAGATAGACAAGGAAGACGCAGTATTTAAACTGGATGAGACAGCGGTCAGTGACATTTGGCTGACTGAGTCAGGGTTGGCAAAGCTACAACTGACCTCTTGTGCCAGGGTTAGTGAACTTAAAGCTAACCAAGGCCTTGTCCCCTGGAAAGGCAAACAGTTTTCAGGTCTAAGTATATATAGAGACAAATATATAAATATAGGCCTACACAGAACCACTGCAGTAAGGCTGTGATAACAGAGTTTAAAAAAAAGGGACGAGAACAGCTTTGTTCATTATTGGAACACACAGCTGTGACCGTAAGCCTTATTCATACATAAACATAAATTATGACGAAGTATGAAAAGCCCAGAAAGTGTAAATTAACATGTATGATATATAACACACAAGAAAGGGAGGACAATTTTTAAAAAAGGGAGGGGGGTAACTTAATCTCGTGACTTGTGTAAGCTGCACCACAGTGACTGGAATGAATATGTATCGAATGGGAAGGAAAATGAGGCTAAAAGGCCATGCTGAAGACGGAAGTGTTGAACAGAAAGGCATGGATGTCACAGCCGAGCAGCAACCCTTGGCATAACGCAACCAAAGCCTCTTTAAAGGCGACCGCAGAAGAACTCTTCAGAACAGCGACTGACGACCGACAACCGCTGTCGCGAAGTTTTGATTCTCATAATCAAAATGTCACGAGTGGTCAAATAGCTTCTCTTAGTGGTGGGGGGTGAGTGCTTTTACCAAAGGAAACTAAAAAATTTTAACAGTTAACAGAACTCATTTATTAATCAAGGATTCTGCTTTCAGCAACTACTTCATTTAACACTCCAGAGATTCCTAAACTACCTAACATTTAACACTCCAGAGATTCCCAAACTACATAACATTTAACACTCAGAGATTCCCAAACTACATAACATTTAACACTCAGAGATTCCCAAACTATATAACATTTAACACTCAGAGATTCCCAAACTACCTAACATTTAACACTCCAGAGATTCCCAAACTACATAACATTTAACACTCAGAGATTCCCAAGACGTAATTTGTGAACGGAGCCAGGAAGCGGTCTTTTGATCTCTGATAAAAACCTCGACACTGAAAGCTAGTGTAGTTTAAATTACCTAGTATTACCTCACGTGAGTTGATCAGAACTTAAACAGATAATTTGACTAACCAAGTTCTAAAACCGGAGCAGTGAAATGTAGCTGGTGGCAGCATATGTCAGTTTATATACGGACGGGCAAAGAATAAATAAAACTTGCAGAACAGAACAGGAGCTAAGAGAAACCTCTCTCAGACAGATCAGTCAAGACATCTGAACTTACAGATCAGTATGTGACTGCTAAGTTCTGATGTGGAACCAGTATAGGATTAGGAAATAGGGTTATATATATATACAATGCAGTATAGGATTAGGAAATAGGGTTATATATATATATATATATATATATTATATATATATATATATATATATATATATATATATATATATAAGGTAGTAGTCTCCTTTGCAGAGAGATAAGTCTGAAATTGTAGGCGTGCAGCGGGAAAATCCGTTGTAAAGTCGCACGCATTTGTACTTGTACTGAACGTACTGGTAGAAGCAGACGATGTTAGAAGCAGATGACATGTAGGAAAGTAACAGTTAGGATGGGCAAAAGTAAAATCTCTTTTAAAAAATATAGATTCAGAGAAGTTTTCCTTGATAGTTAGTAGTTAGCTGGGCCGTCGTAATGATAGTAAGTAAATTTTAGTCTGTCCTTATAGAAATACTTTGTGGTTGTCAAGATTTGCCCTTTTTAGGTTAGTTTCTCAGATTTATTAGTTTCTAGTGCAGAATATCTGTAACAAGCAATCTTCTTCATCATCTTGTTGTAGTAGAGATCGTCCCATAGCGACGAGAAGTTGCTCGGACAGCATCTCATATTACTGAAAAACTTAATGAGTCCTTTCACACACTCCCATTCTGGCAACATCTGGTGTAGATATTTTCACAAGTGGACTTGAAGTTACTTTGTTACTGTTTTGCTTTAGTGTACTTTAGTGTTTTGGAAATAAAATGTTAGTGTAGTTTTTAATTGAAGAAATTGCAGTGTAATAAGATATTATATTTTGTAAAAGGAAGGTTATTGAATTATTGTCATTGATTATTGGCACTATTATTGTGAGAGTATTTTGCTAATATCTTAGTAATTGCAGAGCAGTAAAACTGGTTGTTTTGAACCATGGAAGATGATATCCGTGTTGTAGAGCTTGAACCATGGAAGATGATATCCATGTTGTAGAGCTTGAACCATGGAAGATGATATCCGTGTTGTAGAGCTTGAACCATGGAAGATGATATCCGTGTTGTAGAGCTTGAACCAAGGAAGATGATATCCATGTTGTAGAGCTTGAACCAGGGAAGATGATTTCCATGTTGTAGAGCTTGAACCATAGAAGATTATATCCATCTGTAGAGCTTGAACCATAGAAGATGATATCCATGTTGTAGAGCTTGAACCATAGAAGATGATATCCATGTTGTAGAGCTTGAACCAAGGAAGATGATATCCATGTTGTAGAGCGGCCCTGAAGCCCCTACACAAGCAGTAGTCAGCGTGTTTTTTAGAATTGAAAGTTTCCTTTGCCCTGTAGATTCTTAAGTAAGATGGGTATATTAGTTAAGGTTAGTATAGATATATTATCCTGTAGATCATCATCATGTTGGGAGTGAGATATGAATAATATGTTAGATCTTCCTACTGAAAATGATTTTCAAATGAAGTTCATGGCGCAACTAAAGAGCCAAGGGACCCACTGCAAATTCATGCATAAGTGGTTGCTCTATTGGTGTTGTCCGCTATGTGTTTCGCATTATGGTTTGCGTTTATCGAGATATCGAGAGAGAGAGAGAGAGAGAGAGAGAGAGAGAGAGAGAGAGAGAGAGAGATTACTGATTGTGACCTTTGTTAAAAGGCTAAACTTGCCTTTACTTGATTGATGTAACACACAGTTGACAATTTTGATCCCTGATGAGGACGTAAGTTTGTCACTTTTGTCTGTGAATTGACTTATCTAAACAGTTTTCCTGATTGGAACATGGAGTTTACAAGTTTCTGTATTCGATATTTTTGCAGGTTTTCCTGGACGCACAGATGCGCCGGCAAACATTTCGGGAGTAAGTAGTTAACTGCTCCAGTCCAGTGCATGCTGTTATTATGCATTGTGGTTAAATGTATGTAGATCCATGCATTGAGGAGCGGATACATAGGGATCCATGCATTGTTGTTCGATGATTGCGGAATATCTATGCGCTGTTCCAAGTTCTCGCATGTGAATTCATGCGTGAAGGAGGCATGTGGTATCATGCGTTGACGCGAAGAAAACATGTAGTATCATGCATTGACTGGGAGGCATGTGTTATCATGCGTTGACTGTGACACGTGGTACAGAGACCACATGTATTAGGGCTGAACGAATGCGAATGCATTTGCTCTAATTTGACTTATTCAGATTAACCGGGCTTGGAGTAATTACATATTATTCAGTATGTCTAGTAGAATTTTCGTATCAGAGATTTTATAGGCAAATCTCTTCCTCGGGGGAGGGGATATATGTAACAGTATATGATTAGGAAATAGGGTTATATAATATATATATATATATATATATATATATAGTAGTCTCCCTTGCAGAGAGCTAAGTTTGGATTTGTAGGTGTGCAGCGGGAAAATCCGTTGTAAAGTCGCACACATTTGTACTAGTAATGAACGTGTTGGTAGAAGCAGACGACATGTGAGAAAGTAACGGTTAGGACGGGCGAAAGTGAGGACCCTTCAAAAGTTGTACATTCTGAGACGTTTTCCTTACTAGTTAGTAGTAGCTGGGCTGTCGTAATGATAGTAAATAAACTGTAGTCTGTCATTATAGAAATACTTTGTGGTTGTCAAGATGTGTCCTTTTTAGGTCAGTTTCTCAGATTTATTAGTTTCGAGTGCAGAATATCTATAACAAGCTATCTCCTTCATCATCTTGTTGTATTTTAGGTATTTCCTTGGCGACGACAAGTCGCCCGGACACCATCTAATATTATTGTAAAACTTCACCAGCAACATCCACAACAACTGGCTTTCATTAATACATTTGATTTCTCTTGTAGTACCTAGAGTTAGTTTGTCGTTGATGTATGTTGTAGCGCAACTATGAGATGACATGTGTAGTTGATTTCTGTAAACAATCCACAGTCGACTATGAACTCTACCTTAATTTTTCCTGGGTTATGTAATGTTACATAGAGAATATAAATGTAACGGAAATGAGGCTGCTAGATCAATCACAGAGACCAAAGTCTTCACAAGTCAACAATTACAGTCATCAGAATAGAAGAAGAAAACAATCAAGAACACATCACTAGAGGTACAATGATTCGCCTCAAGAAGAGAAGACGAACACGAGCAAATAGAAAGAAATGGTCTTTAAATGTAATGGACTAATAACGCCACGTGAACATGATGTTGAATATAAGTGATGATTTATAAGGATAATCTTGATGTCTCACAAATCTCTGTTGCTGCCTATTGTTGTGTGAGAGAATATGTGAAATTCAAACATTTGATATATACATAAAGTGGTCAGCACTCTTAAGAGCGGGCGGACGGACAGACAGACAGGCAGGCAGGCAGGCAGGCAGACAGACAGACAGACAGGCAGACAGACAGACAGGCAGGATTTTTAAATGTAAAAAATTCCCACTTCAAAAAAAAATCACGTGTGCCTTGGGCATTCTTTTCGCTCCTTCCTGGACGCATTGAGTTGAAAATAGTTGACAGCTGTCGCCTTAGATCATCAGAGTTGTGTCCCCTTGCCCTAGCCTATTGGTTGCGTAGAACTGATCTGTTTTGATGTTTGAACTGTTCAAGTTGCCTTCTGAGTACATTATCCCGGTTATGTTGTTGTTTTGCAATCGGAAGCAGGTAGTTTCCCGGGCACTAAGCTTATTATCCCAGTAGCAACTAAAATGGAGTTAGTTTTTTTGTTGTTGCTTATTCATGCCGTGTATGCATTAAACATTTGAAACAGATCATGGTACGTGCGTTGGTATTTATTTAAAATGTTTAAATCATCATGATCATCATCATCATCATCTCGTGCCGTCTCCCCAGGTAAGATTGCCTGCAGCGTTCCTCCAATGTGCTCTGTCTCTTGTCTTCTCAGCCGGCTCGGCACAGCTGAATCCAGTCCACCTCTTGGTGTTGTCCGCCAGTATATATATATATATATATATATATATATATATCGCTGTCGTCCTCTTGTTCTTCCCCCCTTCTCACCCCTTTCCAATTGAACTTTTCCTCAAGAATAGCAAGTATAGTGTTCACAGTATTGTATTACAATATGGCTCTCGATATGACCGAACTATGTTAACAGCATGGTTCTTATGTTTTGCATTACTGTATGCATCAAACATTCGAAACAGAAAGGCCTCCAATAGTATTTTTATAATGTGGTGTGAAACTATTTCTCTCCTCCCTGCGTTCACTTCCATGCTTAAGTTTGTTTGTTTGTTTTTTATTACAATTCAGTTTTCATCCACCACGGGCCACTCCTAAAGCAAGAGAAGCCCTCTGCATGTCCAGTTGGAGATGGAAGATCGATTATCCCGTAAAATTTGTCCATCTCTGACCTCTGTGATTTGTCTATAGTTTCAGCCCACCCCATTCTTGAATGTAATGTATTCTCTCAGAAACTTTGAAGGTAAAATAATGCGAAAAGTACTGTGAATAACCAGGCAAGAAGAGACATAACCATGCAAGTAAGGATATAACCAGGCAAGAAGGGACATAACCAAACAAGAAGGGACATGAAGATTCGAGAGCATGCCGAAACAAAGGCCAAAATCCAACTAGATATAGAAAGACTGATCAAAGAAGACATTGAAAAGAAAGAAATGGAACATAGACGTCAGAGGAGACAAAGCAATCGCTTGTCGTCAAACTTGTGGCCAGAACTGTGTGCAAGGTTTTCATCTTCTCCATGTAAGCAGAGACACAACAGTCAAATGACCTACAGCGACGGATTAACCGGTACCTAGGCCCTTAGCCTTAAAATGTCATGACAGGTCAAATGGCTTCTCATAGTGGGAAGTGAGTGCTTTCACAAAAGGAAACTCAAACATTTTAACAGTTGACAGAACTCATTTATTAATCAAGGATTCTGCTTTCAGCATCTACTTTACATTTAACACTTCAGAGATTCTCAAGACGGAATTTTTAGACGGAGCCAGGAAGCGGTTTTTTGATCTCTGATAAAAACCTTGACACTGAAAGCGAGTGTAGTTTAAATTACCTAGTATTACCTCATGTTGGTTGATCAGAATTTAAACAGATAATTTGACTGACCAGGAGCAGTGGAATGTAGATGGTGGCAGCATATGTCACTTTATATACCGATGGGGAAAGAATAAACGAAACTTGCAGAACAGAACAGGAGCTAAGAAGAACCTCTCTCAGACAGATCAGTCAAGACATCTCAGCTTACAGATCAGTGTGTGACTGCTAAGTTTTGATGTGGAACCGGCACATGAATGTAATGGATTAATAACGCCTTGTGAAAATGAGCTGGAATATAATTGATAATTTATAAGGAAAAAAATTAGTAAGGGCCTAGCCTTCCACTCCCCTTTCTCTTCTAATCTTAATCTTATTAGCGGCGACAAAAGCACGCATGCCCAACTTAAACTTGCAAAGCCACCCAGTCGCGTCACGTTAGGAGTGGCCACCGCCTTGAACTACAACTTCCAACGACAAACAGTCCCGGCCCTTATCAATAATCTCATTGAGACACCTAGACCCAGTGCACGTTAAACCTTGTTATCGTCAAAACTTTCATCATGGCATTATAAATCTCACTGCACATCACATTCATCTTCGTTAACAAACTGTTGATCATAATTGTTATGTATAAATTAGCTCTGAAACTGTAATGTACTGGCTTCTGACAATAAAGTTCATTAATAAAAAAAAAAGTCTTCCCCCCCCGCCCCTCGGATCTATACCGTCCTCCTCATTTATGACTGGATTCCACTCAAATTATAATCTCTTTTGTTATATGAGTTTGTATTACACAGACCAAAACATAATCATGTCACTGTCAGCCCTTTAACTCTCCACCAAACGTATTACTTCTCTAATCATTTTCATGTAAACAAAGTTCACTCTGTAGTCATCATCATCATTATCATCTACTTTCACTCCCTTGAGAATAAAAAGGCGACGATAATGATGATGATGATGATGTAGTGCTGGGGGTTTATTTTTTATGCCGGGCCCCTGTTATTCCGGGCCCCTAATAAAGTGATGCGCTACTGGTTCATTCATTCATTAGCATGTCACTATGCGGAACTCTGCCTGCATAACGGCTCTCTTGAAGGCCTTTCTGTTGTAAGCAAAGTGCCTTGCTGCTCATGCGTCCATTCGCAAATCATCAACAATGTCTTATTGCCATCTTCGCCTTGGTCTTCCTCTCTTTTCCCCATTATGTACCCTTCCAAGACTGTCTTCTCCAAACTCTCATGATGTTTAATATGTCCTAAATACTCCAGTTTTCTCTGTTTAGTCTTCTTTACTAACCAACCCTTTTCAACATTAAATTCTTGTGGTATGCCTAGATAATTTTATTAAGTGAAGCGTGAAATATGGGTTAAAATCTTACATTTATTTTGGGGGGTTAACTGACAGTTAACTACTGATTTCTAGGCTTGATCGCCCACGCTCATATACACAAAAACGAATATTCTAGTGGGAGGAAAGAGTTCCTTCCGAACTGTGATATCAAAATGACTCATAATGGAGTGGGAAAGACCAGACAGAAAAACAGAATACATTAATGTATGGAACGCTATAAACATGAGTTGGAAGAAAAAAAAAAACAGAAGTGAAACGAAACCTACTGCTGTAAATGTAGTCAGATAAAGTACTGTGTATCACAGCAGAGTAAATGTTTACGAAGAATTAGAAAAATATTTTGGCCAAACACCATAAGAAATAACATCTTATTAGTAGAAATGCAGATGAAACCACTGACAACAGTTATTGAGGAAAGACGCTGGTGATGGTTGGGACATGTGCTCCGAATGACTGACAACTCACTACCAAAAATAGCACTAAGATGGACACCACAGGGGAACAGAAGCAAGGGTAGACCAAAAGAGACATGGAGAAGAACAACAGAAAGGATGTTGAGCAATAGAGGGCTCATCTGGGCAAGAGCAGGAAAAAAGGCGAAGGACAGGTATTTGTGGAAAACCCTTGCGGAAGCCCCATGTGCCCTGGGCACTTAAGGTTCAGAGAGAGAGAGAGAGAGATCACAGCAGAGACAACAAGTTACTCTGTAGACGACACGGAAAAACAGTTATTTCGTTTTTAAAAAAAAAATCTCAGTGTAACTGCAAAGTTTGTTTGGAGACCGCGGTGAAGATGTTGAAGCAGACAGTGCGTAGGATTAAGCGGGTTAGAATGTCTTGTCTTGTCTCCTTCCTCATATACCTTTCGGTGTTGAGGGAACAAATAGACGTCTTAATAGGGCTTGATGATTTGCTTCATATAATTTTCTTTTGGTGACAAAAGCGCCCTCGATTCCGTGCGTGGGGAGAAAGGTTTTCGCTCCCTTCCCGGACGGCGAGAGTTAAGGTGTTTCGGTGCAGAACCGAGTTTTTGTCCGTCGAGCGAAACCTATAAACGGCTAGCCAGCCAGGTTCGTGCTAACGCGTCGGTGGTGTACTACGGTTTTGTCGACATATGGTCTCAAAATTGGCCCATCTCTCGCAAAAAGTATCGGGTCTGCAGTATGTAATGTGCATTGGTTGTCGGTGCCGCGCTTTCTTCTCATTCGTTAGAGCAGAAAGAGCCGGCCGTCGCCGCCGGTGGTTAAAGGAAATGAAAAGCCCCCGGGGTCGAAAGGGATCCGCTCTGAGCAGACCGCTGTCTCCCTTGCTCCGCGTCCCTGTCGGCAGATATCCGACTAAGGTTCGGCGAAGAAAGCTATCTGGTTGATCCTGCCAGTAGTCATATGCTTGTCTCAAAGATTAAGCCATACATGTCTAAGTTCGCACTGTCTCACGGTGAAACCACGCATAGGTCATTAAATCAGTCGAGGTTCCTTAGATGACACGATCTTACTTGGATAAATGTGGCAATTCTAGAGCTAATACATGCTTACCAAGCTCCGACCCTCGTGGAAGGAGCGCTTTTATTAGTTCAGCTGACGAGATTATTCAGCTGCCGTGCGCGGGGTGTAACTTCTCCCGGCCAATGAAGAAAAATGATATTAGGGTTGCTGCGTACCGCCGTCGTGGAAAAGGTGAAGGAAAGGAGTAACTGAAGTGACCAGTAGTCTCGAGGTCAGGACTACTCAAATCACGGCACCTCTGCTATAGAGGCCGGTCACGTCCTATACACTCCCATACTGGGGCAGATTGCCTAAACCGGCTTAACCCAGGACATTGCTGGGGAGATTCTTCGGCTGTCGAGCGTGGAGCGAAACTCCTCCTGGTCGATGAAGAAAATGCGATTAAGGTTGCCGGGCGGCGCCGCTGTGGAAAGGTGATGGAAAGGATAATCTTCTTATATCTTATATCCTTCCCGTGCCGTTAAACGTCACGTAGGGCTCGCAAAGTAGTTCGCCAATTTTTCCTGTCTTCGGCTAGTCTTTCAACCTCATCAAAGGATTTTATGCCTGTTAATTTGGCCTCACTTAACAATGTCCTCTTCAGAGTTTCACGGAGTCTACCTCTTTTTCTTCAGCCTGTTGTGTTCCACTCGATAGCTTGTTTTGGGATTCTCTGATCATTTCTTCTCATCAAGTGACCAACATATGTCCATCTCCTTTTCCTGATCACCCATGAGACTGGTTGTTGTTCAGTCATCTGTCTTATCTCTGCATTGTTCTTGAATTCGTTCCACCTGATGCCAAGTATTTTCCTTAGGCATTTGTTTTCAGTGAAGTTTAATCGGTATGTCTAGTAGTCTCGCGGCGAGAGATACTCATACCACGTCACCTCTGCTCTAGAGGCTGGCCAAGTTAAATATACATCCATACTGGTGAAATATGCCTAAACCGGCTTAACCCAGGGGTGAAACTTGATGACTACTCATGACACGGTACCTCTGCTCTAGAGGTCGGTCATGTCCTAAACACGCCAATACTGGGATAATACGCCTAAACCGGCTCAACCCAGGCGTGAAACTTACTAGTGGCGAGGATTCGTCCTCCTGGACAAAAGCTCCGTCCTGGTCACAACTAGGAAGAAGAGCTGCCACAACCACAAAATGCTGAAGTCATAGACACTGGACCAGTGCAGTCTAGATAAGCAAACACCTCTCATCCGGTGGGGATGTATGCGTATCCTAATCACGCTGAGGTTTTCCGGTGAGAAAGTTCGACGCTGAACTGGATGGGCAGCCACCTCTCATCCGGCGGGGATACACGGGTATCTCAAAACACGTCGAGGTCTTCCGGTGAGAAAGTCCAACTCTAGGCTGGATGGGCAACCACCTCTCACCCAGCGAAGATATATCCAAAACACGTCGAGGTTTTCCATTGAGAAAGTCCAACTCTAGATTAAACTGGTGCAACGAAAACCACAGTGCCATGCAATCCCGCTTCTGCGTCCCAGCGAGAATACAGGCCCAAGCTCTGCGATGCTCTGAACCTATTGTGGTCCTCTCGTGGATCTCGTGTGATCCTTTCGTATGGTCCTTTCGAGGACCACAGGAGGACCACGGGACCTATCGAGAACCACAGGAGTAGGATCGTGGGGCGGTCTTGGTGGTAGAAGCGAACGAAGAAAAAGAAGCTTCATCTAATGGGATATTTAATGCATCTGTAATTTCCTCTCTCCATCACTGCGTGGGTGACCTCTTCCTCTGTTATCTATAAATCTTAGTGTGGATATTGTCTGTGGTATACTATCTGGTGGTAACCGTGTAACATGGCCAAACCATTTGTCTTGCTGTTTCTGTATATAATGTAATACTGGTGTTACTCCAACCTTTGCCCCGATGGTGTGTCATTTCTTATTTGGTCTATTCTTGTCACATTCCGTATTCTCCTTAAACATCTCATTTCTTTCGTGATGATTTTTCTGTTGTTCTTGGCTGTTAGTGTCCATGTTTGACATTGATAGGATAGAGTTGGGAGGACAATTGTATTGTACAGTGCCCTTTTTGTTTCAGTTGTGATGTATTTGTTTTTCAGTAAAGGAGTCATTTGTCCAATGACCTGATTTGCTTTATTGCATCTGTTCTCAGTCTCAGCGTCAATTTTAGAATGTCATGCTTAAAAAAAAGGGAGCGCCTATTCGTACACAAGTTTAGAGGAGCAACGATAACATCAGTTCTAGATTTAGGCTGTTCATGAAGTGTCCACTGCGCATGTCTCGACCTGGGCGTTCATTAATATCGCGTTCTTTGAGTTAGGTCAATGGCCACGAAACAGACAACTCATTCATTTATATCGCGTTCTTTGAGTTAGGTCAAGGGCCACGAAACAGGCAACTCGTTCATTTATATCGCGTTCTTTGAGTTAGGTGAAGGGCCACGAAACAGGCAACTCGTTCATTTATATCGCGTTCTTTGAGTTAGGTCAAGGGTCACGAAACAGGCAACTCGTTCATTTAGAGCACATTCTTTGAGTTAGGGTCAAGGGCTACGTAACAAGCGCAGTCTCAGTGTAACTGCGAATAGCCTAAACCACAGACTGAGGCTATTGGTAAACTAAAATCTTGTGCGAATAGCCTAAACCCCAGATTGAGGCTAGTATACCCCTAAACCCCAGACTGAGGCTATCGGGTACACTAAAATCCTGTGCGAATGGCCTAAACCCCCAGGCTGAGGTTAGGATTAGGAAATCTTGTGCGAAAGGAAGTGTCTATCCGCACTTCGCACTCGAGCCACTGCGCATGTCTGGCAGCGAAGCTGGACAAGTAATAATAAAAGTGAATATAACTGATTAAACTCTCATAAAATACTATCGTATATATAAATACAGGCTCTTCTTCTTCTAGACATCGTGGTTCGTGAAAGTAAAAGCAAAGGTCTCAGAATGAATAAAAAGAAAGCTGAAGTGATGGTTATTTCAAAGAAAAGATTACCACCAAAATGTAGCATTACCATCGATGGCACAGAACTGAAACAAGTTGATAGATTTAAGTACTTAAGAACAATTATAACAGCTGATGGGAAATGTCACAACGAAATAAAAAAGCAAACGTGCTCATTCCAAGTCAGCATTCCAGAAAATGAGAAACATCTTGTGCAACAGATCCATGTCAATGGAAACAAGATTCCGAGTACTTAAATGTTACATCGAGCCAGCTTTGTTTTATGGATGTGAAGCATGGTCCATGAATAAGAGAGTACAGCGAGAAATGGAGGCCACGGAAATGTGGTACATACGAAGGATACTGAAGGTGCCATGGACAGCTAAGAAAACCAACGAAGAAGTCTTAAGAGAGGCTGGAGTTAAAAGGCAAACTACAGCAACGATCAGAGGCAGACAATGGAGATTTGTAGATTTTCTGAGAAGAGGAAAACTGGAACACACTGTGGCAAGTGGAAAAACTGAGGGGGGAAGAAGAGATAGAGGAAGGCAGAGAGAGAAGTTACTGGATGGGCTGTCAGTGTGGCTAGGAAGAAAGTCACCGGCGGATCTCATAATCAAGTCTAAAGACAGGGAATTGTGGAGAGAAATGATCGCCTACGCCATCCGGCGCGGCACTTGATTGATTGAAAATACTCTCCATCGCAGGCTCGATGGGCAATGAGAACCTCGGAGAATAATTTTTAAAAACCCGGCGACATAGGACGTTCCGTGCCATGGACAGCGAAGCTGGACAGGTATCAAGTAAAGTCGGCTCACCTGCCCGCAATGTTACTGGCATGGGGTCAAGGGCCGCGGGACAGGCGCAGTGTCAATGAAGGTCAAACATTGTGCAAATAAACCCCAGACTGAGGTTATCGGTACACTAAAATCTTGTGCGAATAGCCTAAATCCCAGACTGAGGTTATCGGTACACTAAAATCTTGTGCGAATAGCCTAAATCCCAGACTGAGGTTATCGGTACACTAAAATCTTGTGCGAATAGCCTAAATCCCAGACTGAGGTTATCGGTACACTAAAATCCTGTGCGAATAACCTAAACTCCAGACTGAGGCTATCGGTACACTAAAATCTTGTGCGAATAGCCTAAACTCCGGACTAAGGCTATCGGTACACTAAAATCCTGTGCGAATAGCCTAAACTCCAGACTGAGGCTATCGGTACACTAAAATCCTGTGCGAATAGCCTAAACTCCTGACTGAGGCTATCGGTACACTAAAATCCTGTGCGAATAGCCTAAACTCCAGACTGAGGCTATCGGTACACTAAAATCCTGTGCGAATAGCCTAAACTCCAGACTGAGGCTATCGGTACACTAAAATCCTGTGCGAATAGCTTAAAACCCCAGACTGAGGCTATCGGTACACTAAAATCCTGTGCGAATAGCCTAAAACCCCAGACTGAGGCTATCGGTACACTAAAATCCTGTGCGAATAGCCTAAAACCCCAGACTGAGGCTATCGGTACACTAAAATCCTGTGCGAATAGCCTAAAGCCCAGACTGAGGCTATCGGTACACTAAAATCCTGTGCGAATAACTTTAACCCTAAAAATTCATTTAGCCACGGCACTCTCAGTTCTGGATCAACGTGACAATGCTGGAACGACTGCACGGCTTGGCCGGGTGCACCGTGAACACAAGAAACAAAGCAAGTTGAATGACCACTACGACCATGACCATGTCCCATCTCTGCTTTAATGCTCCTATAGCAGGCTGGCCAACTGGGCACCAGCTTTGTAGTTTCACTCCATTTCTGGGAAGGTCACATCATGGGAAAAAAAAGAGAGGAAGACCAAGGTGACAGGTTGACAGCCTGTCTATCCTTAACCTTATGACCTATTCAGATCCTAGGCACGCGGTCGTTCTTCAACCTGGCCTGAGGGTTAGACTCGAGGAAGTGTTCATGGTCGTCAGTCAGCTTAAAAAAAACCCAGTAAGCTATTTAAAAAAAAAACGATGACAGACAGATAGACCACTGTATGATGTTAGGTTAAATGCGACGTCAACAGAATCTGAAAATGTAAAAGAAAAGATCTTGTTTCCTTCTTTTCACTATTCATAGTTATCGATCTTGCTCTGATAGCGAGGATGACAGGACGAAAAAAAGCAGACTAAATTATTTAGGCTGCCCGAGACGTTCACAAGAAAGCGGAACTAAGCCTTTCAGGCGAACTTTACATCTATCAGTTAAATCCTTGTCTCCCTCGCCACGCTGTTGTGGCACCAGGGTAAGAGACAGGTTCTTAGTGATCGTCGGTTCTCCAGTTCTACCGTCATGGAGGGCGACTTTGCTCCCTGTTCATGCTCTAAATAGTCGTCGGGAAACTTCTTCTTAGCTTCTTAGGTGGTTTCACTGGACCAGGAGGTGATTCTCAGTGTCTCGTGTTAGATGAAGTTCTGGATGTTATGTTCCACAGTTTGCGGTGACTGCTGCCTTAGATACCTACTACATCAAAGATTTTTAACCTGCTTTGGGTCCAGTACTCCACTGGGAAGGGATGCTAATGACGAAAGCCCACCTCTCTCTCTCTCTCTCTCTCTCTCTTTCTGAGTTTTGGTCTCTTAGTGATACAGTCATCACATCTGATGGGAAATGTGCCCGATTACTTCTAGTTCTCAGAGCAGACTAAAGATTGATCAAAGGGAACAAGTAGATCGCTGTAATGTTAGACAGCTGTGATCTCACAGCAATATCTTTATCGAGAACACTAACGCCCGGTTTTTGTTTTTTTTTTCAGTCTAAGGATTTAAGAATTTTTCCACATTTTCCCTGTCGGTCTCTGCATCTGTACTTATATCTTGGTGGTGGAGGTGACCTGCACCTGTCCTCCTTACCTGTTGTCCCATGGAAACACCAGTTACCTTCTCATTGAAGCTGGTTCAGCCTCGATGCCCGTCGGTTTAAAAAAAAATTCTCCACGGTGGGGAATAGAACCCAGGATCTTCTGGTCGGCAGTCTAATCTACTAAAAACTACACCATAACAGTACCTGGTGTTGCATGTCGTCTGCAGCTACTTCGCGTGTTTGTTAATGGTTAATGTTGCTTAGTCTAAAAAGGTTCAGGTTATTGTTGTAGTCTTCAGGAATAAATCTTGTCAGGTGTGTCATGTTGGTTAGTCTAAAAAGGTTTAGGTTATTGCTGTAATCTTCAGATATAAATCATTTCAGGTGTGTCACGTTAGTTAGTCTAACGAGGTTCAAGTTATTACTGTAATCTTCAGATATAAATCATTTCAGGTGTGTCACGTTAGTTAGTCTAACGAGGTTCAAGTTATTGCTGTAATCTTCAGATATAAATCATTTCAGGTGTGTCACGTTAGTTAGTCTAACGAGGTTCAAGTTATTGCTGTAATCTTCAGATATAAATCATTTCAGGTGTGTCACGTTAGTTAGTCTAACGAGGTTCAAGTTATTGCTGTAATCTTCGGATATAAATTTTGCCAGGTGTGTCGTGTTAGTCTTAAAAAGGTTAAAGTTATTGCTGTAATGTTCAGATATAAATCTTATCAGGTGTGTCATGTTAGTCTAAAGAGGTTTAGGTTATTGCTGCAATCTCCAGAAACAGATATTGTCTTGTGTGCCTAAGGAGCTCTGTTCGATCAGTTAAAATTATTGCTGTTAGTAGCGGTCTTGTCAGTTCACAAAAAGCATCTTTCGCCTTCAGTCCTCAATGAAATGAATCTGCGATTTTCAAAAAGAGACCCATCTTTAAAATAGGCTTCGTTTGTTCTTTCTCTGCTTGTATTCCACCGCATTTGTATCGTCAAGGGAAGACTAAATGCCACTCTCTGCGTGTTATGTTTGTAAAAAGCTATTTACGGATTTCACTTAGCGAATGCGAGATTAGCTTAGCTCTGCGTAAAGCCGACTTCGCTCATGATTTTGTGTAAAGCTGATGGCTTAATCTTTGCTCCAGGGCAGGTGTTGACCTTTGGAGCAGTGGTGCTTAACATGGGATCCATGACAGGGACCCAAGGATCAGAAAGTAGACTGCATATTGAGCATTGAAAAAAAGTACATCAGGTACTGCCATCTTGCAATCTTCTTCTTTTACAAAATATTCCTACTTGTGCTCGCGCACGTAAGTACAGGCAAAGTTACGTCACCTGAAGGCGCCGAGCTTCTCACAGGCAAAGTTACGTCACCTGAAGGCGCCGAGCTTCTCACAGGCAAAGTTACGTCACCTGAAGGCGCTGAGCTTCTCACAGGCAAGTTACGTCACCTGAAGGCGCTGAGCTTCTCACAGGCAAAGTTACGTCACCTGAAGGCGCTGAGCTTCTCACAGGCAAAGTTACGTCACCTGAAGGCGCTGAGCTTCTCACAGGCAAAGTTACGTCACCTGAAGGCGCCGAGCTTCTCACAGGCAAAGTTACGTCACCTGAAGGCGCTGAGCTTCTCACAGGCAAAGTTACGTCACCTGAAGGCGCTGAGCTTCTCACAGGCAAAGTTACGTCACCTGAAGGCGCTGAGCTTCTCACAGGCAAAGTTACGTCACCTGAAGGCGCTGAGCTTCTCACAGGCAAAGTTACGTCACCTGAAGGCGCCGAGCTTCTCACAGGCAAAGTTACGTCACCTGAAGGCGCCGAGCTTCTCACAGGCAAAGTTACGTCACCTGAAGGCGCCGAGCTTCTCACAGGCAAAGTTACGTCACCTGAAGGCGCCGAGCTTCTCACAGGCAAAGTTACGTCACCTGAAGGCGCCGAGCTTCTCACAGGCAAAGTTACGTCCCTGAAGGCGCCGAGCTTCTCACAGGCAAAGTTACGTCACCTGAAGGCGCCGAGCTTCTCACAGGCAAAGTTACGTCACCTGAAGGCGCCGAGCTTCTCACAGGCAAAGTTACGTCACCTGAAGGCGCCGAGCTTCTCACAGGCAAAATTACGTCACCTGAAGGCGCCGAGCTTCTCACAGGCAAAATTACGTCACCTGAAGGCGCCGAGCTTCTCACAGGCAAAGTTACGTCACCTGAAGGCGCCGAGCTTCTCACAGGCAAAGTTACGTCACCTGAAGGCGCCGAGCTTCTCACAGGCAAAGTTACGTCACCTGAAGGCGCCGAGCTTCTCACAGGCAAAGTTACGTCACCTGAAGGCGCCGAGCTTCTCACAGGCAAAGTTACGTCACCTGAAGGCGCCGAGCTTCTCACAGGCAAAGTTACGTCACCTGAAGGCGCCGAGCTTCTCACAGGCAAAGTTACGTCACCTGAAGGCGCCGAGCTTCTCACAGGCAAAGTTACGTCACCTGAAGGCGCCGAGCTTCTCACAGGCAAAGTTACGTCACCTGAAGGCGCTGAGCTTCTCACAGGCAAAGTTACGTCACCTGAAGGCGCTGAGCTTCTCACAGGCAAAGTTACTTTACCTGAAGGCGCTGAGCTTCTCACAGGCAAAGTTACGTCACCTGAAGGCGCCGAGCTTCTGGGTCTGTGCGCTGTGGCTGGAGTTCTAGTTACTTAGGTGGAAGAGCTGACAGCGGGTTGCTGTATCATCTAGCTGGCGACAAGGTTCTGAGTTCGACGATGACAGGTGAAAATTTACGCTGTCTGGTCCCAGATATATCCATACTACAAGAACTTAATATTGAAGAAGGTTGGCTAATAAAGAGGATTAAACAGAGAAAACTTAAATATTTTGGACACATTAAACGTCATGATAATCTAGAGAAGACCGTCTTGAAAGGTAATGATGGGAAAAAGAAAGAGAGGAAGACCAAGGCGAAGATGGGTGCAAGACATCGTTGATAATATGCAAATGGATGCTTCAACAGCAGGGTATCTTGCTTACAACCGAGAGGCCTACAGGAAAGCTGTTAGGGAGGCACAGTTCCGCACGGGACATTCAGCTGACGACTGGCTGCCTGTATCAGTTTCACTTCTTGTTTAATTAATTAGTTTTTCTTTTAATTTTCCGTATTCATTCTTAAAAAAATAATTAAAAATAACTAATAATACAACATGTCTTTAAAAATTCATCTTTAAGTTGGATTACAAATGTTCTCCAGATCAGAAAGTTAGCGACACTGCAGCCTGCAGTGATGTGAGAGGCAAACGTAGCAAAGACCCTACCACGAAAGCAGCTAGGGAATGTGGTGTCAGTGCATGAATAAAACAAATAGGATTCTATGACAAAAATGAAATGAAGCTCACGAATATAAGGCTGAACCCACGTCAACAGTGCTCACGGCTGACTGTGAATTTTGGAACCTTACTGCTGTTTTAGTTTAACTCTTGAACTACCTAATCTAAAAATCTCAAGCTCACATAAACAACTTTATAATAAAAGTATGCCTTGTGTTCACGGGGTTATGATGCGATGCGTACATAAAGGTCAGTCTAGTTTAAAATTTGAATCTTATAAAAAAATTGGACTAAAAAAAAACTTAGTTACATAGTTTATATATAAACAACATAGACTACGCAAAAACCTCAGCTGGATATAAAAATTCAGATTTGCCCAGTAATCAGTCTATGCGTACGGAATATCAGCAATAATTCCACGCGATGCGTACCACTTTCTTTCTTTCTTTCTTTCTTCAGCACTTTGACTGCAATAATATGTGTAATTAGTCTGGTGATAATGTCATTTTACTGTGTCAAAACAGTTATTTTGTATGAATTTAGTTATGCTATGTTATGTTGTTGAGTGTGTGGGTAACAGGTTTAACGTAAGTTTCTCAGACCTTGTTTTATTGTTGTTCCAAATCAGTTATTTTGCATGGATTTAATTATGTTATGTTTTGTTGTTGATTGTGTGGGTAACGGGTTTAACGTAATAGTTTCCCAGATCTTGTTTCATAATTGTTTATTACGTGCACACTGTTTCAAATTTATGTTAGTTGTTTGCATTAGAGTGAAAGTTGAGAAACGAAGGGCAGGATATCTAATGGGCGTGCATGTACAATTCTTTGCACTTTGAAAATAAAAGTTTATTCCTTTGTTTGGTCTTCCATGTGACAATGCCACCCCCACCCCTTCTCCACTTCCATGCCCTGACAGACCGACCTGAATAGACGCTACCTGAAGCAGCCTCGTCATTTAGATGTCCAGTTCGTAATGCTCTTGCAACCCTCCCCACCACAAATACACAAAGTACAAAATAAAGATGCCGTTTCTTGGGGCCTCACTGAAACATATTATAGTTGTTTTCTTACCATTAGTTTTTTTATAAATAGGAAACAACGAGGCTTTCGTACGGTAAAGTAAGAGAACACAGTTTTGTAGGATAGACCTAAAAAAAATAAACAAACATCTTGTTGGTAGAAATTCAGATGAAGCCACTGACAGCAGTTATCGAGGAAAGACGCTGGCGATTGTTGGGACATGTGCTCTGAATGACTGACAACTCACTACCAAAAATAGCACTAAGATGGACACCACAGGGGAACAGAAGTAAGGGTAGACCAAAAGAGACATGGAGAAGAACAACAGAAAGGATGTTGAGCAATAGAGGGCTCACCTGGGCAAGAGCAGAAAAAAAGGCGAAGGACAGGCATTTGTGGAAAACCCTTGCGGAAGCCCCATGTGCCCTGGGTACTTAAGGTTCAGAGAGAGAGAGAGAGAGAGAGAGAGAGCTTGAAAAAATCGTAGACAAAACACTTTAGTGAGACGTGAAAGAAAGACAATTTCTCTCACATCTCACTAAAGCGCTTTGTCTACAATTTTTTCGAGGTCTAATCCTACAAAACTGTGTTCTCTTGTTTTCTTACAGTTCATACATCTCAAGAACAATCACCCTTGGATACAACTCGATCTCATAGCAACCGCTCAGTCTCCTAGCAACGGTTTCTTTTATACCTACAAAGCGACATCGTTCTTTGACACTTTGGAGAAGACAAAGCCCAGCTGACACTTCAAGGATTTGAAAATAATAGACCCCTTGTTAATGGCTGAATAATCACAGTTTGAATGATAGAAAATGTATCAACACTGTCTAAAAATTGTGAAAGATTGTACATCATCATCATCATCATCATGTGCCGTGCCAAATGGTGTTGGCCATTATGTTTATCTATGGTACACGACTCTTCATGCAGGTCATCAATTCAGTTGGTGATCTAATCTCACACCATTTCGTCAATTTACCCAGTATCATTTCAACTAGCCTTCCTCTGGCTCTTCTTCCCTCTGTTTTTCCTGTTACAATATTTTCAATGCCCCCTCTTCTTATTGCATGTCATATGAAGTACATTGTCTCTCTCGCATTTAAAAAAAAAACTCTCCCGCTCTTCTAGTAAATTCTCATAAATAGTAATCCTTAATGTCCAGAGAATTCGTAGAGAGTAGATTATTAGGACACTTAAAGATAATACTGAAAAAAAAGTTATGGTGAGCCAAGTCGTCAGAATCATAGCTGTGCTTCATCTATGGCAGAAGTTCTTAATTGGAAGGTGTCCATATCCCTGGTGGGGGGGGGGGGGGGGTCTGTAAGAGAATCAATTGATAAGGGTGTAGGACTTCATTTCTGAACAACAGAAGCTGAAAAAACAAACTGTTAGATTGGAATTTTGTTCCAGCCATTCTATTCCCAGCTGTCCACGTGTAAAGTCAATCCGAGACATTGACATCTTTCGAAGCCAGACTAGTATATCATAAAGCTGGTGATGAATCGTCTGTCCAAAATAATAAACTGAAGATCTGTCCAATATAATAAACTTAAAATCTGTCCAACATAATAAACTGAAGATCTGCCCAATATAATAAACTGAAGATCTGTCCAATATAATAAACTGAAGATCTGTCAAATGTAATAAACTGAAGATCTGTTCAATATAATAATTTGAAGATGTGTCCAATATAATAAACTGAAGATCTGCTCAATATAATAAACTGAAGATCTGTCAAATGTAATAAACTGAACCTGCTCAATATAATAAACTGAAGATCTGTCCAATATAATAAACTGAAGATCTGTCCAATATAATAAACTGAAGATCTGCCCAATATAATAAACAAAAAGGTTTCAACCGGTAAAGGTACAAGATTTTTTTTTAATAGAAAGGATGATATTCAGGCTGACATTATGACGTCCTGATATTTTCAATAGTTACACGCTTTCAATACGAGCAGCAAAACTGAACAGGCACGCTTGATCAGGCCCGGTGTCTTTTCTCAGCCCTTTACATAAACATATTGCCATTACTAACACATATGAACAAAGCAGAGACTTCACGAAATCCGTAGGATTAAACTACTCGGTGACGTAAAAGAACAAAGTTTTTGTAGGACTAGACCTCGAGAAAATCGTAGACAAAGCACTTTAGTGAGACGTGAGAGAAAGAAAAATCCCCTTGGCTAAGTCGATAGTACGCTGTTCTCTCGTGGCTAGACGGCTGCTCGTCCTACCGGAGTCCGTGTTCGAATCCCAGGTAATTCTCTTGTGATTTTTCTTTCCCTCACGTCTCACTAAAGTGCTTTGTCTACGATTTTTTCGAGGTCTAATCCTACAAAATTTGTTCTCTTACTTTACCCTACCAAAGCCTCGTAGTTTCCTATTTATAGACAAAAATGTTCCTTAAACTACCCGGTGGTTCTTTTACCAAAAAAATAAAAACATCTGGTTTCGGTGTTTTAAGTCTAAATTGTGCCAGTGTCAAATTTATGAAAAAGAAAATCAACGTGTGCGGGCGCACGCACACACACACACGCACGCGCACACACCCTCTTCTCTTTCCGAACCTTAAGTGCCCAGGGCACATGGGGCTTCCGCAAGGGTTTTCCACATATGTCTGTCCTTTGCCTTTTTTCCCCGCTCTAGCCCAGGTGAGCCCTCTATTGCTCAACATCCACTCTGTTGTTCTTCTCTGTGTCTCTTTTTGTCTACCCTTACTTCTGTTCCCCTGTGGTGTCCATCTTAGTGCTATTTTTGGTAGTGAGTTGTCATTCATCCAGAGCACATGTCCCAACCATCGCCAGCGTCTTTCCTCAATAATTGTTGTCAGTGGCTTCATCTACATTTCTGCCAACAAGATGTTATTTCTTATGGTGTTTAGCCAAAATATTTTTCTAATTCTTCGTAAACATTTAGTCTGGAAAGAATTGAATTTGTGTTCTGTGGTTTTGGTGATGTAGATAATAACCACTCTAATGCCTGCCATAGAAGACAAAGGAAGTTATTCAAAGAAAAAAGATAAATGCAGCGGTCAATATTTTTATAACCCCGTGAGTTTTATTGATCGTATAGCTTATTTTAACGTGAAATGTCTCTCGTTGTGTCCTTATGACTCTCTCTCTCTCTCTCTCTCTCATCAGTTCAAGTCAGCATACACATATATATATATATATATATATATATATATATATATAATATACATTTTTAAAGTTGGAATATCTATAGAAACATTATTTTAAATAAACCGCAAAAGCAAACTTCATTTCAGTGAGTCGCAGTAATCATTCAAATACTTTCCGTCAGTGTTTGAAACAGCTAGCAGTTTTACACATCATCGGTGTGATGATGATGATAATAAATATGATGATGATGATGACGATTACGACGACGCTTATAATGATAATGATAATAAATTTATACTTTATCTAACGATATTTTTAAAAAAATTACAAATTGCTGTCAACGCTATTTAAAAATGAACAGTCGGACATATTCTAAAGCTTACTTAACAGTCGGTTGTAAAATATTAATTTAATTTGAGAACTGGTAGAGAGCCAAGGTAAGGTACTGCACGGGGAGACAAGATTCACAGGGCTGGCCCTGTGTCCTCATTTAAAAATTGGTTATTAAATCTTACTGGTAAGTTATCCAATATCAGTAGCAAGTTACTAACCCTTCTTTCCATTTCATTAATAGGGTCAAGGTAGTTTTGGCTAGAGGGCTTAAACGGCGTTCAAAGTCCATTGATTCATTAAAAGCTACGGAGGGGAGCGTCGAAGAGAGCTGTGCGTGCGTTCGCACTTGCCTACAGGCGAACAGGAGCTTAGCCAGTCTGTACATCCAGTGGGAACAAATTGTGGCTCCGTGGAAGTTGTCGGCGGCCGAAACATTTCAAAGGTGGGATAAGAATTTAACACTTTTAAGACGAGGCCAACGTTTAGACTTTGGGGTTTGTTTTTTTTTCATTTTCCTTGTGAAACTGTAAACAGTTGAAAAATAAGTTTTCCTCTGTCACTGAGTGGGTGAATGAAGTAGAGGTAAGTTTCGAGTTTTGATATTTTCGACACAAAGGTTATCTTGAATGTAGTAAACTTTTATAGTGCATAAGGGCAAGGTTTTGAATATAGAATTGTTTATCGAGCTTGGGTGAGCACGAATCAACGTTTGTGGATCTTGAGCAAAGATATGTGTGCATTTAAACAGAACAACAAAATAATGAGAAGAATACATTGAACATAAATTTGAATAACATGTATAAACACATGTAACAAACTTCATAATATCCAACCTTGGTTGTAGTATTTTTAGAATGTTACAGATTAGCGGGCCTACGACCTGGGTGATTTTTATGTGTAAAGTAACAGAACAGAATAAGTGCTAGCTAAGTAAGAGTGCATAAAACGTTGGATTAGCTTCCGCGCTAGCAAAGTACTAGAGTAGAAAACGTAGCATTAGCTTTCGTGCTGTCAACGTACTAGAGCAGAAAACGTAGCATTAGCTTTCATCCTAGCCAAGAGTGCATAAAACGTTGGATTAGCTTCCGTGCTAGCAAAGTACTAGAGCAGAAAAAAAAGTAGGATTAGCTTCCATTCTAGCACAATAAGAGCAGAAAACGTTGGATTAGCTTCCGTGCTAGCAAAGTACTAGAGCAGAAAACGTTGGATTAGCTTTCGTGTTATCCAAGGAGAGCAACAAAAAAAAAAAGTAGGACTGATTAGCTTCGAAAATTAACTGGCACTTAAGATATGAGGGAAATAAATGTAGTAAAAACTATTCTCGTACTCCCCCCCCCCCTTGTCACATTTATGGTGGTTTAAACAATTTTTTTTCGAGGATAGTCTTAGAATTCATCTCCTAATTTTGATATACACAAGTCTCGTTGTTTCTCTGTGTACTGAAAATACATATATTTAATATACGTCTACATATATTTAATTCGTCAAGGTCTAGTGGAAGTCATAGAGTTCAATATTTTCAGAGCTTTTTAAACAAAATCTTTGGGCTCACTTTTCAGATTTTTATTATGTTCCCTTGACTTTATTTGATGTACACGGCACCTGCAGATATAGAAGAACCAACTGCATCTTATTACTTAAACATGGACAACTGTAGGATGAGGGGATTTGAGAAGAGCTGTAGTAATAGTATGCTTTCTTGTGTAACAATCTATGAGAATTAACTACTTGTACCAACGTGCATATTTCTTTGGTTCGTTTTCTGCCATAGCTCTTCATTGCTGATGTTATTTGGCCATCTAATCTGAAAGATCTTCCTTAGGCGGGTGTTAACAAAGGTCTGCAGTCTCTTGGTACTTTTGCCTGATGCAGTCCATGTTTCTGATTGACCGATTTGACATTTTTGTAGACCTTATCTCCAGTGCTTCTATTGAATCTTTAATCAATAGAGCTAGTTCTGGCAGCACTTGAAAGTGTTATATTGTTTCTGTAACTCCTATCTTAGGGCGCACAGCTGATGCACATGATTATCCTTTTTTAAGTGGTAAATATTTAAACATAGTTTCTACAGTAGTCTGAAGTTTTAGTGTTACAATGTTATGAAGATTGGACAGTTGGAGTGTATCAGGTCAGCAGGACTCAAGGACGAGCCACAAATAGATTAATATCAATGTTGATCTGAAATCAATAATGATATTTTAGTAGTCGATAACTTTTCTGGATTTTCTAGTACGCATAGAATTCAGGGACTTGGCAGTAATGAAATCAGTTTTTGCTTCACTGCTTATGTTTGAGAGCATTATATCTGTGTGTACCAACTCTTAGCGCTGGGTCAGTTATTTAACGAAGCAAACGACCAGGACAAGCAATGGACTGGACTCAAAAAGAGGAAAAGAACAGACCAGGCTCGAAGGCAAGCTTAAGACAAAACTCTGAGGCAGAACTACGGAGTTGGGGGAAAATGGTACTGGATTTGATGAAATTAAGGATCTTCTCCGTGAGGTGCCCTCAGTTCGATTACTACTACTGATAATAAGTAGGATCTGAGTTCAGTCATCATCATTCTGGTGATTGTATCAAATTTTGTATTAAACATAATGTAGACTTGCTTTGCGGATCTCAGTATTACCATAACGGGGGGGGGGGGGGGGGGGCACATATTGAAAATCGATGCCCTAATACATTGTTTCCCCGAATATAATCTCGCATATTCAGTGGTTATCAACCTTTTTTGCCGTGGATCCTCTTTCCAGCCTGAGAACATCGTCTACTTCAGTCTCCTTGGAATTGCGAGCTGGTATTCTTTGCAGCCGATGCGATGAAGATGTTTAGGCACAGCATCGTGTCGGCCTGGGAGTAGGTTATAGCCACTTTTTTCAGTTCCCGAGTGGTGCTAAAAAGCAAGGGCTGTACAATGCTTCTTTAGCAGGATCCACCACCATGGGGACTGAGGCGACACCTGCCCCCTTAGCCAGGCTAAGCTGTTATTCGGGGTACCAACGAAGAAGTGGGAGAGGGTCTTGTGTAGAGAATCTTGACGGACAGGAGGTGACGGGTGGGATTCAAGTCCATTCCAAACGTCCCAAAGAACTCGTCCTATCTATTTGGCCCTACCTCCAGTAGTAGACTTTTACACAGTTTGGGTGCTTACAACTCTCTGTGGCTTCTGTCTGTCTGTTTCTGTCTCTTTCTCTCTCATATGGCCCACCATTCGCATCACGTTGCTATCTTGATAGCCTATCTTGTTGCCTAGCTAGGATGCCTGACTCAGTGAGTATGGTGTTTGATGTGTCAGTGATATTCTGGGCAGGTCGTCTCTGTATAAAGAATGCGCCAGGAAGACCAGAGGAATAATACAGACTGGGAGCATCGCTGAGTACACTCACGGGCTGCTAGGCCGAGAACTTGGCACAGGCAGGGAAAAAGAAAAGAAAGCATCGGACAGAATCGCTTGGAGCTTAAAATGTTGTCCTGTGAAAATGTGTCTGTCTGTATGGCTCAGCGAGAAAATGGACTATATATATGTTGTGAAAGATTTTGTAGTGTAGAAGTCTTACGTCTTCCTTCTCGAAGTATAATTCGTGTCGTGAAAATGATGATGTCACTTGTTATCATCTTCTACATTAAACTCCCTGTTAAATAACGTTTGATCAGCTGGCCTTGTCATTCAACTTTTTAGGCTGTTCCTCGTGTAAAGGTTGTACCTTTGGCTCTTGTCCCGTATGTTTGGTCATAATTCGTCCGAGTACTGTTTTACATCGGTCCTGTGTATGTGTGTTCTACCCGCATCTGTCAGTTAACATGGACACACGTGATAGCTGAAGATAAAAGAGAGATACGATATCTTTTCTCTCTCTCTACCTCTCTCTCTACCCCTCTCTCTCTCTCTCTCTCTCTCTCTCTCTCTAACCCCTTTCCCCTATCTTCATGTCTTGAGTTCCAAGGAACCTATCCTCCATCATTATTCTCTTTAGGCCATTATATCGTTTAATGTGCTCATATATATATATATACTTTTCTTTTCTTGATGAAGCGAAGGAGCCATGTCTTTTCATTTACGGCCAGCTCCCCTGGGATGCTTTTATTGCTCCTCACTGTTCTGTTTTCTGTTGTTGGAATCATCTTCCACGAACCCCATTCCGTGTGAACTTTACAAAGTTCCTTGTATGCTGTGACAAAGTTTTTGGTTGCTTGAAGCTGAAGATAAGGAACGTTGTACAAGAATGGCAAGAAAGGAGAGTCAGCCTATCATTTTCTGTTTACATTCGCTGTCACGATACTAAATATTTGAAGCTCTGACAAGCGCTGTTTGTTCTCGAGTGTTCTACGCAAACTGGAAACGGCGTAAATGTTCAGTAGAAAACAATTTATATTTAGATTTCTTTCGTTGATTTCGACGCAGTTTTTTTTATTTCAGCGCTAACTATATATGTGTATGTATATGTTCATTTCGGTTTCATTTCAGGCAAAGCCATGAATAAGTGAGATTAACCGGTAAAGAGAGCATGTTTCCCTTTAGTATAGTCGAGTATACAGTGAACTTTATAGATACCTTTCATGATCTCTCGAAATAAAATTCAAATCTGAGGGAACACTCTATAAAAAAAAAATGATTGTATCTTTAGGCTCGGGTTACGTTAGTGCGATTAGTGTACTGTACGTATAATATAGTGATAACTGTCAAAGTAGAAGATGATTTTTCTTTTAAATCTGTCCGATTATGATTTTTATTGTGGATCTGTCTGATTATAAATGATTTTTCTTGTGGATCTGTCTGATTATAAATGATTTTTCTTGTGGATCTGTCTGATTATAAATGATTTTTCTTGTGGATCTGTCTGATTATAAATGATTTTTCTTGTGGATCTGTCTGATTATAAATGATTTTTCTTGTGGATCTGTCTGATTATAAATGATTTTTCTTGTGGATCTGTCTGATTATAAATGATTTTTCTTGTGGATCTGTCTGATTATAAATGATTTTTCTTGTGGATCTGTCTGATTATAAATGATTTTTCTTGTGGATCTGTCTGATTATAAATGATTTTTCTTGTGGATCTGTCTGATTATAAATGGTTGTTCTTGTGGATCTGTCTGATTATAAATGATTTTTCTTGTGGATCTGTCTGATTATAAATGCTTTTTCTTGTGGATCTGTCTGATTATAAATGATTTTTCTTGTGGATCTGTCTGATTATAAATGATCTGTTCTTGTGGATCTGTCTGATTATAAATGATTTTTCTTGTGGATCTGTCTGATTATAAATGCTTTTTCTTGTGGATCTGTCTGATTATAAATGATTTTTCTTGTGGATCTGTCTGATTATAAATGATTTTTCTTGTGGATCTGTCTGATTATAAATGATCTTTATTGTGGATCTGTCTGATTATAAATGATCTTTCTTGTGGATCTGTCTGATTATAAATGATTTTTCTTGTGGATCTGTCTGATTATAAATGATTTTTCTTGTGGGTCTGTCTGACTACAAATGATGTTTATTTAATTAGTTTGAAATTACGATTTGTCTCGGAGCCCCCATTGAACTTTGAGGAACCAAAGACCTCACCCAATAGTAGGCTAAATGGTATGAACAAAGGATCATTCTCTTCTGTTCAGATGTGCCAAAGTACTACAGCAACGTCACTAGATTCTACCGTTAGCTTTCTCTGTTCAAGCTGGTTAGATCAGAGCTTTTGTTGCCATAGGAACTTTCTGCTGAGTTCCTAGTTTTCCATGTGGTCTAAATCCCAAGCATTTAGGCAGTCGTTATACAACTAGTCCTTGCTCTCTGACGGCCTTGTCGATAAGCTAAAAGGACGTACAGAGATCTTCATATGGCTGAATATGCGGTACTTCACTGTCAACACACAGGCCTATTTTAGAGCATAAAAATAAACTAAACTGGCCTTATAATTCGTACACAAACTTTAAAATAAGTAGTTTTACATCAAATAAATAGTGTATAGTCTACACAAATATTTGTAAATTTACAGTAGGAAATCACTGGGCCGCTGGACAAACATATAGTCGTAAGTGAGAATATTGGAAAGAGGGATATATCTGCATCGGTAATATATGAGAGGTACAAAAAAAACAAATAAACAAACAAGCAAAACAAACAAACAAGCTAACAAAACAAAACAAAATTAAAAAAAACACGTAAATAAAGACACTGAAGTCGACGGTAAATAACACATTGGGTACTCTGATAACGTTTATACACACAGTATCTTGCATCAAACACAATGGCGTACATTACTTTTGGACGTACTCATAAAGTATTTCATGGATGCGATTTTAAAATTATGATAGTAATTAAAATCATTTTAAATGATAGATTTAAAGTAATCTGGGCAGTTCTGGTGTAAACCTTCCATCGTTCATTCAGGCGGTCAGTCTGGTTTCGCTATGTTGCATCATACATCAGCGTTAGTTCGGAACAAACGCTAATGGAACAGTCCCATCTGCACTGCTCCATTTAAATCTCTTTGCTTTGAAAATAACAAATTTTGGCTTGATAGTCTCTGAAGCTCTGAAGAGCTTTTAACAGTCGATAAGAGGAGAGAGAACTAGAGTTTTAGCATTGCAGTAAAAAGTTCTGGTGCTCTTTGCAACCGATGCTGTGAAGATGTTGGGGCACAGCATCGTATCGGCTAGGGAGTGTGGTTATGGCGGCTATCTTTTCAGTCCCGGAGTACAGCTAAAAAGCAGGGGTTGTGCAATGCTTCTTTGGCAGACTCCACCACCAAGGGGGCTATGGCGATCCCTGCCCCGTTAGCTAAGCTAGGCCTGTTACTGGGGGTACTACGAAGAGGTGGGATAGGGACTTGGTCAGCTATGGTTCACTAACCCTGACGCTAGCATATCAGCTACGGGTCGCTGATTTGCCTCGTCGGACTGGTGTCTGTACCCCAAACACAGATGGGATATAAACTCTTATATACAGACGAGTTGAATCGCGCACCCACTCTACACACATGCTGATCTATGTACAAACTGGTGCGCATACAGATACATACAGCGTATACACACGCATACATGCGCTTACATACACAAGTATATTAAAAATAAGAATCATAAAGGTTTACAAAAGCCAGAAATGAAGGAGCATGAAACCTGGGGAAAGATTTTCAGTTTCGTTTTTTTTTGTTTTTAATTGTTAGTATTTTTAATTGTTAGTATTTTTTGTTTTAAGTTTTGCTGTTTAATACTCATTATCGGAAACTGAGCTGTCATAGCGGCATGCTGTGCCACTTGGGCCATAAACATAGGCCAGAAGGTTGAAACCTCGTCACATTCACGAAACATGCCTAGATAATTTATGTTTGTTTGCAAATAATTTATGTGTGTTTGTTTGCAAATAATTTATGTGTGTGTTTGTTTGCAAATAATTTATGTGTGTGTTTGCAAATAATTTATATGTGTATGTTTGTCTGCAAATAATATTTTGCGTGGTTGGTTTGGGGAAGTCCAAAGTGTAAAGAACAGTCTTTCTTTCTTTCAATAATAATAATAATAATAATAATCCCACTGGAAGCTTTATGTGATCATATTTCTTGGTTTTGTTTCTTCTGTCATTGATGTATCTATTCAGGTCTTTTGCTTTTCTCCTCAAGTGCCACTTTGTCAGCCCGTCAGTATATTTCTCCATGCCCATTATCTTCTTTTTTTACTCCACATTCCAGTCACGGTTAAATTAACTAAATACATTTTTATCCCGCAGCGATGTTGTCAAAAGGTGTCACACAGCCCGCCTAAAATATAATTATACTCGCATTAAATGCGGCCCACATGACCGACACTCCCGCTCTTTACTTCGAGTTTCGTAATATCACAGTGTAGGAATTTTTAACCTTCTTCGATTACAGATCCCCAGTATATTACCCACTAAGTTCCTATGCCATGTTTGTCATCATCATCATCGTCATCATCATCATCATCATCATCATCATCATCATCCCTATTAGACAACAGTATGACTTCAAAAGATGTGAATAACTTGATTTTAATGTACGTATAGATTTATTGAATAGAACTGTCTACAGGAAATTCTTATATTACAGCGCATCACTTTGTTTAGACATAGAGTCCCATACTCCCGTCACGTGGTTCCTGTCAAACCCAAATATCACCCAGGTCCCTAGGTTTTATTTCGTAAGGGCACAGTCTCCTGCGACAGGTTTTATTTAGTAAGGGCACCGTCTCCTGCGACAGGTTTTATTTAGTAAGGGCACCGTCTCCTGTGACAGGTTTTATTTAGTAAGGGCACCGTCTCCTGTGACAGGTTTTATTTAGTAAGGGCACAGTCTCCTGCGACAGGTTTTATTTAGTAAGGGCACCGTCTCCTGCGACAGGTTTTATTTAGTAAGGGCACCGTCTCCTGCGACAGGTTTTATTTAGTAAAGGCACAGTCTCCTGCGACAGGTTTTTTTAGTAAGGGCACCGTCTCCTGTGACAGGTTTTATTTAGTAAGGGCACAGTCTCCTGCGACAGGTTTTATTTAGTAAGGGCACCGTCTCCTGCGACAGGTTTTATTTAGTAAGGGCACCGTCTCCTGCGACAGGTTTTATTTAGTAAAGGCACAGTCTCCTGCGACAGGTTTTATTTAGTAAGGGCACCGTCTCCTGCGACAGGTTTTATTTAGTAAGGGCACCGTCTCCTGCGACAGGTTTTATTTAGTAAGGGCACCGTCTCCTGCGACAGGTTTTATTTAGTAAGGGCACCGTCTCCTGCGACAGGTTTTATTTAGTAAGGGCACGTCTCCTGCGATCCATAATGCCCGTCTGGTGATACATGACCTGATTCCCCTCAAGATGTAAATTGTGCTAATATTATACGACTTTGTATTACATAGACCAAACACAAATGATAGTCTACTTCTTTTGGATAACATACTGGCTAGTACCTTGAAGCAGGGCCCTCTCGGCCTTCCTGCCCCCATAGACTTCTTCAGTCTAATGGATAATCAGCCACTGCCCGTGCCCACATTTGATTCCAATACCCCCGTCATGTGAACCCCAGTCGTAGATCAAGATTTAGCTCATTTGGTTGAGATTCTGTAACACTGCTGACGTCGGTGGTGTATCTTTTGTTGTCAAGCGCGATACTTTTAGATTTTCAGCGACACTAAAACAAAGAAAAAGCAAGTGAAAGTGGCGAAAAAAAAACATTGGGATAGGGAGGGAGAATTGGTATTTGGCTTGACCTACAACGAACAAAACTTAGATCGATTTTGCCGATCGTAATTTACCAACGCAAACACATCAGCACTGAAAACTGGCCCGGTTGTTGGGGAAGAGGCAGTCTTACCCTTACCTCCCTGTATCGGTTATCTATTGTCAGCCTGGGCTGATTGCAGCCGAGCAAAATCCTCATCAGTAAGCATGTATGAATGTGGCACTCGTATTCCTGAGGCTGTCATTGAAATTGTGGTCCCAATCAATGCTGCACTTGAAGTAGAATGAACAGATCGTTAGAGCTGGCAAGCCATATCTAGTGGAGACCCAAAGTTACTAAAGTATCCCTGGAAACAAGCTGACAAACGGATCGATGTCTTCGTTCATTCGTGGCGGAGCTTCCAGAGATGTCTAATATTGCTGCTAAATGTTTTAGGGAAGTGAGGGTGTGTAAACTCATCATTATCATACGTCGGGATGTCAGCATCACAGTCACTGTTACCATGATTGCAGGATGGAAACATTTCGCCTCAGTGTGATGATTGCAGGGTAGAAACATTCCGCCTCAGTGTGATGATTGCAAGGTAGAAACATTCCGCCTCAGTGTGATGATTGCAGGGTGGAAACATTCCGCCTCAGTGTGATGATTGCAGACTGGAAGCATTTCCGCCTTGGTGTGATGATTGCAGGATGGAAACATTCCGCCTTAATGTGATGATTGCAGGGTGGAAACATTCCGCCTTGGTGTGATGATTACAGGGTGGAAACATTCCGCCTTAATGTGATGATTACAGGGTGGAAACATTCCGCCTCAGTGTGATGATTGCAGGGTGGAAACATTCCGCCTCAGTGTGATGATTGCAGGGTGGAAACATTCCGCCTCAGTGTGATGATTGCAGAGTGGAAACATTCCGCCTCAGTGTGATGATTGCAGGGTGGAAACATTCCACCTTAATGTGATGATTGCAGGGTGGAAAAAACATTCCGCCTCAGTGTGATGATTGCAGGGTGGAAACATTCCGCCTCAGTGTGATGATTGCAGGGTGGAAACATTCCGCCTCAGTGTGATGATTGCAGGGTGGAAACATTCCGCCTTGGTGTGATGATTGCAGACTGGAAGCATTCCGCTTTAATGTGATGATTGCAGGGTGGAAACATTCCGCCTTAATGTGATGATTGCAGGGTGGAAACATTCCGCCTCAGTGATGATTGCAGGGTGGAAACATTCCGCCTCAGTGTGATGATTGCAGGGTGGAAACATTCCACCTTAATGTGGTGATTGCAGGGTGTAAACATTCCGCTTTAATGTGATGATTGCAGGGTGTAAACATTCCACCTTAATGTGATGATTGCAGGGTGGAAACATTCCACCTTAATGTGATGATTACAGGGTGGAAACATTCCGCTTCAGTGTGATGATTGCAAGGTGGAAACATTGCGCCTCAGTGTGATGATTGCAGGGTGGAAACATTCCGCCTTAATGTGATGATTGCAGGGTGGAAACATTCCGCTTCAGTGTGATGATTGCAAGGTGGAAACATTCCGCCTCAGTGTGATGATTGCAGGGTGGAAACATTCCGCCTCAGTGTGATTGCAGGGTGGAAACATTCTGCCTCAGTGTGATGATTGCAGGGTGGAAACATTCCGCCTCAGTGTGATGATTGCAGGGTGGAAACATTCCGCCTCAGTGTGATGATTGCAGGGTGGAAACATTCCGCCTCAGTGTGATGATTGCAGGGTGGAAACATTCCGCCTCAGTGTGATGATTGCAGGGTGGAAACATTCCGCCTCAGTGTGATGATTGCAGGGTGGAAACATTCCGCCTCAGTGTGATGATTGCAGGGTGGAAACATTCCGCCTTGGTGTGATGATTGCAGACTGGAAGCATTCCGCTTTAATGTGATGATTGCAGGGTGGAAACATTCCGCCTTAATGTGATGATTGCAGGGTGGAAACATTCCGCCTCAGTGTGATGATTGCAGGGTGGAAACATTCCGCCTCAGTGTGATGATTGCAGGGTGGAAACATTCCACCTTAATGTGGTGATTGCAGGGTGTAAACATTCCGCTTTAATGTGATGATTGCAGGGTGTAAACATTCCACCTTAATGTGATGATTGCAGGGTGGAAACATTCCACCTTAATGTGATGATTACAGGGTGGAAACATTCCGCTTCAGTGTGATGATTGCAAGGTGGAAACATTGCGCCTCAGTGTGATGATTGCAGGGTGGAAACATTCCGCCTTAATGTGATGATTGCAGGGTGGAAACATTCCGCTTCAGTGTGATGATTGCAAGGTGGAAACATTCCGCCTCAGTGTGATGATTGCAGGGTGGAAACATTCCGCCTCAGTGTGATGATTGCAGGGTGGAAACATTCTGCCTCAGTGTGATGATTGCAGGGTGGAAACATTCCGCCTCAGTGTGATGATTGCAGGGTGGAAACATTCCGCCTCAGTGTGATGATTGCAGGGTGGAAACATTCCGCCTCAGTGTGATGATTGCAGGGTGGAAACATTCCGCCTTGGTGTGATGATTGCAGGGTGGAAACATTCCGCCTCAGTGTGATGATTGCAGGGTGGAAACATTCCGCCTCAGTGTGATGATTGCAGGGTGGAAACATTCCGCCTCAGTGTGATGATTGCAGGGTGGAAACATTCCGCCTTGGTGTGATGATTGCAGGGTGGAAACATTCCGCCTCAGTGTGATGATTGCAGGGTGGAAACATTCCGCCTCAGTGTGATGATTGCAGGGTGGAAACATTCCGCCTCAGTGTGATGATTGCAGGGTGGAAACATTCCGCCTCAGTGTGATGATTGCAGGGTGGAAACATTCCGCCTTGGTGTGATGATTGCAGACTGGAAGCATTTCCGCCTTGGTGTGATGATTGCAGGCTGGAAACATTCCGCCTGGGAACCAGGATTGTGAAATCTGTGCCTTAAACTTTCGGTTTTTGATTCATCTTTTTTCCTCTTATCCAACTCCAGTTCTCTCATGAACAGTATAGTTTTACCGACTGATCCACCTAAAATTGCTCTCGAATCCGACTCCTCTGTTTTTCTACTGTCCGACTCGAGTTCCTAATCTCATTTAAATGAAACATTTCTTTCTGACTGGACTCCACCCAAAGTTCTTTCTGAATGGACTCCGCCCAACATTTCTTCCTGACTGGACTCCACCCAACATTTCTTCCTGACTGGACTCCACCCAACATTTCTTCCTGACTGGACTCCGCCCAACATTTCTTCCTGACTGGACTCCACCCAACATTTCTTCCTGACTGGACTCCACCCAAAGTTCTTTCTGAATGGACTCCACCCAACATTTCTTCCTGACTGGACCCCACCCAAAATTTCTTTCTGACCGGACTCCATCCAAAATTTCTTTCTGACTGGACTCCACCCAAAGTTCTTTCTGAATGGACTCCACCCAATATTTGTTACTGAATGGACTCCAACCAAAATTTCTTTCTGACTGGACTCCACCCAAAGTTTTTTCTGAATGGACTCTACCCAACATTTCTTCCTGACTGGACCCCACCCAACATTTCTTCCTGACTGGACTACACCCAACATTTCTTCCTGACTGGATTCCACCCAACATTTCTTCCTGACTTTACTCCACTCAACATTTCTTCCTGACTGGACCCCACCCAACATTTCTTCCTGACTGGACTACACCCAACATTTCTTACTGACTGGACCCCACCCAACATTTCTTCCTGACTGGACCCCACCCAATATTTCTTCCTGACTGGACTCCACCCAATATTTCTTCCTGACTGGATCCCACCCAATATTTCTTCCTGACTGGACTCCACCCAACATTTCTTTCTGACTGGACCCCACCCAACATTTCTTCCTGACTGGATTCCGCCCACAATTTCTTTCAACTCCCTCCTTGCCCGCATTCTTATTCAGAACAAGAAACAAAGGGGCCACAACTATCTGCAGCATTTGCGCTGCGGTTAGGAAGACACGAGAGATGTAGAAGTGACGAGGCTAATTATGTGCTTGTGGATTATGATGTGGAAGATGCGCATCTTCATGAAGATAAGATTGAATCCAGCGAGCGGGGACAGGCAGCGAGTTTTACATGTAGCGGTAAATCTTTTAGGACATGTGCTTAATTAGCATTCAGGGTTGCTGATGAAGGTGATGATGATGTAAGCATTTTACATCATAAAAATGCTAGAAAAGATTACGCATGAATATCTTGTTTCGCAGAAGTGGATTAGGGACATTATCTTATATCATGCGCGGAAGCCTGTTTGGGGAATCGGGTTTGTGAAGTCATCTCTGGTAGCGAAGTTTGGTTGCTGTAATCCAGCTGGAGGCGCCAGATCAGCTGTAGAACCTCTGCTAATCTCGTACTTTCTACTGCAACTAGAAACTAAACGTGGCCACATTACCCTTAGAACCTCTGCTAATCTCGTACTGTCTACTCGAACTAGAAACAAAAGATACCCTCATCACCATTAGAACCTCTGCTAATCTCGTACTTTCTACTGAAACTAGAAGCAAAAGGTGGCCACGTCACCTGTATATGCCAACAGATCAAGGAAGATATAGACACTAACACCAAATCTCTTGTATATTTTTTCAGTGTTTTAAGGATTTTCAGTGTAATAAAGGATTATACCTTTAGCTCATATGTGATCATCTGCTTGGGCATTCAGGAGAAACTACATAAGGAGACATATGCTGAGTACATACTCATATAGAAAGGAAAAGTAAACGATGAGAGAAATGGGAGCATTTTTAAAAACAAACACAAAGTAGTCAGATTCTATGGTTCTGGGTTTCTCATTGAGAAAAGAGCCCTTAAGTGGCCAAGCTGAATTTTTGTTGACCACTACAAAAACATGTATGTATGAGAAAAAAAAAGGGGGGGGGGAAGGGGGGAGAGAGAGATCAGAAAGTTCTCTCTCTCTCTGAACCTTAAGTGCCCAGGGCACATGGGGCTTCCGCAAGGGTTTTCTACAAATGCCTGTCCTTTGCCTTTTTTTTCTGCTCTTGCCCAGGTGAGCCCTCTATTGCTCAACATCCTCTCTGTTGTTCTTCTTCTTGTCTCTTTTGGTCTACCCTTACTTCTGTTCCCCTGTGGTGTCCATCTTAGTGCTATTTTTGGTAGTGAGTTGTCAGTCATTCGGATTGGATATATTTATATGTAATTTGCGAGAGAGGGGACAGAAATAGACAGAGAGAGAGAGAGAGAGAGAGAGAGGAGAGAGAGAGAGAGAAAAGAATAAGAAAGATGAATAAAGAAAGAAACCGAGAGAGAGAGCGAGAGAGAAAGGAATAAATATGGAGAAACAGAGAAAAAGAGAGTGAGGGAAAAAGAGACGAGAAAGAGCGAGAGAGATTTTCAGAATTTAAAGAACTGAGTACAGCGAGAGAACCGCGTAGACCCATAGCACGACCTTTGTCGTTTTAGAATCACTGGATTAAAGCGATATAAATAAAAGTAAATAAAGAAGGTTAGTTATACAAGTCTGCGGAGATAACAGACAAATAAACAGTCAGACACCAGAACAAAACAGACAGATGGGCAGGCTTGTAGTCAGGTTAATGTTGACACTTGTCTTGACAGCTATCTCGCATTCCAGGAGTATTTAATGCTCTGTCTCGGCCCACATTTTAAACGAGGTCAGCCCCAGCTATATGTATACCCGAGGTCCAACATGTTTACTTATTCTTCTGTATACATGTATATTCAACGAGAAACTGTCTATGAGTCATTTGCCGTTAATGCATGTTTTGACCCAGCTGGTTCGTTTTCGGGTTGATGGACTGATCTCGCTATATCTTGTGAATAAATATGTTCTCCTTCAATACATTTCTATTTGCTGGCTTTATACAACCGATACTTGCATGAGAATATCCAGTCTAATGCTACAGCTTTTGAACCATAACCGGCAAGAAGCAGGATAGCAATATGGCGGTTGTTAATATGATCGTGTGTGGTCATGAAACGGTAACTTTTAAACAACAAATCATGCTTAGGAAATGGAGGTGGATTGGGCCACACACTGAGGAAACCTGACACCAGCATACAAAGACAGGCACTGACATGAAATACTCATGGAGATAGAAATCGAGGAAGACCTAGAAATACTTGGAGAAGGGAAATTATGACAGTGCTCAGGAACAAGGGATAAAGGGATACACATGGAAGCAAGCAGAGAATACTACATCCTAGAACAGGGATGACTGGAGGGCCTTTATTTGTGCCTATGCTTCCAAGGGCGATGATGATTATTATTATTAATTATGTGTCTTGTCAGTTTTCTTGGGCAATCACGCATGTGTGTGTGCGCGCGCGCGATCCTTGGTATCTGTAATCAGATCTGTTGCCATTCCTTTTCCCATGTCACTGGTCAGTATTTATCTCTATGTTTCCCTCGCTTTCATTTCCCGCTGAGTTTTCCAGTAATTGCCAGGTTCTGTAGCCTCTGTTTTCTCATGATCTGACCAAAAATTATTAGTGTCTTTTCCTTATTCTTTTATAAGTTTTATCCAACTTCCAATGGAACGTCTTCATTTGTTTTTCTGGTAGACAAAGATATATCTTGAATCAGTGTCTGAAATGACTTCTCTTTTGTTTCTAATTTATGTTGTGTATGTCTGTTTATTCTTATTTCTCATAGCCATAGAGTAATATTGACTCCATACGGTAATGTATATAGTACAGTTCTTATAAAGATATTCCTTTATTTATTTGTATCTTCTTCATATCATGTAAAGTTATATGTGCCGTTATTGTTGTTCTGAGGTAAATGAAGCTTTATTCTCATGTCTGTATTTTCCATATTTGGACATTTAACAAAACACCAGAGAAACACATGAATAGATGCGTGGATTTGAATGTAAATGCTACAGAAGATTTCTTCAAATTTCATGGACACACACATACATAAAAAAGAAAAATATATCCACATTACAAGAACTTAATACTGAAGAAGGTTAGCTACTAAAGAGGATTAAACCGAGAAAACTTAAATATTTTGGACATATTAAAAGTCATGATAATTTAGAGAACACCGCCTTGAAAGCGTACATATGGTAAAAAGAAAGAGAAGTAGACCAAGGCGAAGACGGCTGCATGATATCGTTGATAATCTGCAAACGGATGCATCAGCAACAGGGCATCTTACTTAAAACCGAGAGGCCTACAGAAGAGCTATTAGAGAGGCAAAGTTCCGCAAGGGACATGCAAATGACTGACTGATATTTTCCATGTCCGTTGATACTGCATATTGTCCATGTTTACTGTTTCATATCGCTATTGTTTCTGTCTACTTGCTGTTTATCTCTAATTCTCTTTTATTGCTATCTTTGATCATTATGTTTACTGATTCCTGCAATCTGCTTTCAGTTTCTGCGGCCACGACACTGCTGTCTGTGTCTTATGTAATAGCCATTTTCATCTCCTATTCTCATTTTCTTCCAAATTTTGAACGCCTCACATAATGTGTAAGGTGAGAAAAGGGCAGAGGATATGACGCACTCTGGTCTTTCTTCTCGACGTGTCTCTTGAGATTCACCTATGGCGTGGTCCAGCTTCTTTCTAATTCAGTCAGTCACTTGCACGTCTCCTGCGGAATTTTGCCTCCCCTAACAGCTTTCCTGTAGACCTTTCGGTTGTTCGGTTGTAAGCAAGATGTCCTGTTGCAATTAGATCAGTCTAATTACTGATTTTTAATGTCTGTACTTAGTAATTCTTAGTAATTCTCACGTCCATACAGTCTGGTATGCAACTTTTGAAACATTCGTATCATATTTGTATCATGTAGTTTTGAAAGTTTATTACTGAACAATCTAAGTAAAATACTTAATTTTGTCTGTCTTGCCTCTCTCTCTCTCTCTCTCTCTCTCTCTCTCTCTCTCTCTCTACCAATTACCAATTTACTAAAATTAAACATTTTCTTGACATAGACACCAGAATAAAATACTACATATCACAGATACAAACACACTTGGATTATTGTTCCACATTCTGTGATGGTTGTCCCATGTCAAACATGAAAAGACTTTAGTCACTTCAAAAACGAGCAATAAAGCTTATAGATGACAAACATGCAGTACGCATTACAAATAAGGACAAACATCTTGATATTCTACACCTGAAAAAGGGATTTCTTTTCAACAAATTCAAGTTAATTCATAATATTCTATTGCACAGTGCTCCACCCTATCTGTGGTCGTTGGTCAAATCCAACCCAAAACACAGTGAACGCTTAAATAATTGTATTCTACAAAAACTAAGGCTTGACATTAAAAAAAAAAGCTTCTCTTACTCAGCTGCCCACCTTTGGAATGCCCTGCCAATTCATGTAAAACCTCTAAGTAATATTCGTTCTTATAACTTCAAATTTTGTTAACATCTGTTTGATATGGACTATATGCCCTCCTAAGCATAGTCTAGTTTAAAGTATGGCTAGATAGTTGTAGTTTTTTTAAATACTGCTTTTCTATAAATTTGTTAGTTTTGAATGAATGTAAGAATGCAAGTTTAATTCATGTTGTTGCATAAATCAGAGTGTGGAGTGTATGGACGAGAGATAAGTTTATTATTTATTTATGTAATCATTTAATTGTGTCTTCATGATTATTATCCTCATTAACAAATGCTGAATGACTGTGACTGGGTGAAAACTGTGTGATGAAGGGCAGAATGTTAGACGGGCCTGCGTGCCCAATTCTTAACCCTTTGAAAATAAAGTTCGTTCGTTCGTTCTCTCTCTTGTGTCTGTGTCTTCTCTCGCCTACCTGTTTTTCTTCTCCCCTCTCCGCACTCTCACCCACCCCACCCACGGTTATTTGTCCTGTCCTCTTTTCAAGAGGAATTAGATGGCTGTGTGTAGGGTGTTTTCTCAAGTACATATTCAGAGATTCCTTCGGGGGCATACAATCAGTGAAATATGGGCCACGGTATAAGTGTCATCTATTTCTGAAACTTTTATTTTCACCTGCGTATTAGGTAAATGCACATGGGGCTAATAACGGCACACAAGTGTTTGTCTGGTGTTACGTACACGTGAAGCGTTTCTTTCTTTGTTTATTTTGGTAGAGGATTAGCTATTTCTGTACGCGCGTGAGTATAACAATACAGTCGTACCAGCCATTGATTGTTGTTGAGTACTGAACTTTGAACTTGTCGTTTCAGCAGTAGTATGAGAATTTTGTTGTTGTTTACCAAGCCATGGCTGAAGTCCATATGCTAAGTTATGGTTTATTTGTTGTTGTTTTTTTTTAAGTTTAACATTTGGAAATATTTTATTTTTTGCCAAATAAAAATAAAAAAAAAGGCCACGCCTTTATAAAACACAAACGCTTTGGTTTTTAGCGGGAAATGACTCGTATCTTTCTTTCTTTCTTTCTTTCTTTTCTGTCTTTCTTTCTTCTTATTCCTGAAACCGCCAGTTAGTGTTCTTTGCAGCCGGTGCAAGAGAAAGTGTTTAGGCACGGCATCGTGTCGGATTGGGAGTGTGTTAAGGGAGATTTTTTTTTTCACTCCCTGAGTGGATCTAAAGATCAGGGGGTGTGCAGTATTTCTTTAGCAGAATCCACTACCATGGAGACTGATGATTTCTGCCCGTTAGCCAAGCGAATCCTGTTAATGAGAGTACCATCGATGAAGTGGATCAGGGTTGGTTAGTCAACCGTGACGCTAGCATGTCAGGTGTGTGTCACCGATTGCCCAGGTGGGACTGGAAGAAAATGATTAGCTTATATGGTAGTTAAAATTTTAATCCTAATGGCACATAACGAAACCACTTAGATGCAACTATTATAATAATTAACAATTGCATTTATATGGTTCATGACAGTAAAAAGTTAACTCTTGGTATTTGTTATTAGTTGTGATTTTCATGGTTTTGCTGTCGTCATATAATGCAAAAGCTGAAGTATTACATTTGTTGCCTTAGTTACATGGTACAGCTTGATCCGTGAAAAGAGAAGAGGGGGAAAAAAGCACAAAAAACCCCCACCCAGTTATTTTCACAACTTTACTGCAGTAATCATTTTGGCACCACTCTCTTATATGTTAGTGTGTTTGTATGTGCGTATGCAGCTCATATGTTTGTCATTTTCTAACCGCTAAGTGTGAGTTATGATTAGCCCTATGTGATCTTTCTTTCAGGCACTGAGTTTCCGTATCAATCGATAGAAAGAAGTCCTTTATATGGAGTAATCCATTACCCCAGTTAATTCACAGCTCACAACAATGGGACAGAAGCAGTCAAAGGGAGGTAAGCACTTAATTTCTTTTCGAGATGTTTGTACATCACGATCATACTGTTCTTTATCATTTCCTAATTTTTAAATTTTTATTTTTAACAGCTGCATTGTTAAAGATTATGAAGTGAACGTTTTGTTACCATATAGACATAATAAAAATGGAAAAAAAATTAGACCTGAGCACACATGTAAGTCGGAGATTTCCGCCTCTGGAAGTCACATGACAACCATGTGACCTTTGTGCAAATATGGAAGATGATAAGCGTTAAGGAGGACTTTTTTTTAAAGTACTAATTGCTGGTAATAATGTTAAAAGTCTGTAGCATTCGATATCACATATCATTACTAGATTTGAACTCCTATTCTGTAAGCATAGCAGCATTTGATCAATACATATTTGTACAGTGTCTTTTAAAGGGGGTACCATATGTTGGCCACTTGATGAGAAGAAATGAGCAGAGAATCCCAAAACAAGCTATCAAGTGGAACACAACAGGCCGAAGAAAAAGGGGCAGACCGCGTGAAACTCTGAAGAGAACATTATTAAGAGAGGCCAAGTTAACAGGCATAAAATCCTTTGATGAGGTTGAAAGACTCGCCGAAGACAGGAAAAATTGGCGAACTACTTTGCGAGCCCTATGTGACGTCTAACGGCACGGGAAGGATATAAGATATAAGAAGATAAATGAAGGTGAAACGGAAACATTATGTAATTGTTGTAGGCGAAGTACGGGCAAACTAGCATTACAGATTATGACGTGGCGAGACATCCCGGTCTGAATAGCGAAGCACAGTGAAACACGCGAGTAAAACCTGTGGTTTCACTGCTAGCGAATGAACCAGGACAAATTTACATACTTTAAAATATAAACCACAAAACTCGTACATTTGGGGCTTGTAAAATAATGAAGACTTTCTTTTGCTTAAGGTCAGCAAACTCACAAGTCGTACCTGCTTTCTTCCATTTATATGCACACAGAGCATCGTCATTGTTCACTGTTCATGTTGCAGTTTAAATAGCAGCAATCAATTTTACATAATAGTAACATTTATTTTCCCAAGTACAGGGGGAGAGCCTTTTAAAACGGAAGCATGTTAACAGGGGAACAGAAGTAAGTGTAGACCAAAAGAGACATGGAGAAGAACAACAGAGAGGATGTTGAGCAATAGAGGGCTCACCTGGGCAAGAGCAGAAAAAAAGGCAAAGGACAGGCATTTGTGGAAAACTCTTGTGGAAGCCCCATGTGCCCTGGGCACTTAAGGTTCAGAGAGAGAGAGAGAGATGTTAACTTTATGTGCATGCATATTGAAGCTCTCGTTGTTGATCGTATTTCTCCAGTGCTCTCTGATTCTGATGGCCTGTCCTCTGGTTTGTATGCTGTCATCATCATCATCATCAGGTGCCATGCCTACTGGTGTTGGCTGTTATGCTTCTCCAGAGTACCCGATCCTTCATGCAGGCCATCAGTTCAGTTGGTGATCTCCTCTCACACCATCCCGTCAGACTGTCCAGTATCATTTCTCTTGGTCTTTCTCTTGATCTTCTTCCTTCTATTTTTCCTGTTGTTATAATATTTTCAATGCCCCCTCTTCTCATTGCATGTCCTATGAAAGTACACTGTCTCTCTCTTATCTTTTTGACAAGGTTTTTTGTCTCTCCAGCTCTTCTCATACATTCTTCATTAGTTATTTTTGCTGTCCAGGGGATTCGCAACATTCTAATAAATCACATTTCTGCTGGTTCCAATGATTTTTGTGCAGACTTGCCTATTGTCCATGATTCACTTCCATATAACAAGATAGGTTCAATATAGCATTTTAGGACTCGTTTTCTAACATTCATTGATAAAGATGTGTTAGCTAATATGTTTCTCATTCTCTGAAGTGCAGTCTTTGCTTGGCCTATTCTGTTCCTAATTTCTGTTCTGCATTTCCCATCTGAAGTTATTACTGCTCCAAGGTATTTGAATTTCTGCACCTGCTTTAGAATAGTTCCATTTAATTTAATACTGCATGCTGGTGGATTCTGTTTCTTAGATATAACCATAGTCTCTGTCTTTTTGATGTTCAAAGTAAGGCCTTTCTGTTCACTTTCTTTGGCGACTTTATCCAAGAGATTTTGCAGGTCTTGTTGGTTCTCAGCTATCAGTACTGTGTCGTCAGCATACCAAAGGTTGTTAATATTGTATCCTCCAATTTTTATGCCTGGTTCTGTGATGATTGTTCTTAGAATATTCTCGCTATACAGAGAAAAAAAGATCTGGAGATAGTACACATCCTTGTCGCACCCCTTGTTTTATAGCTTGATATTTTCCAATTCTGTTTTCAACTCAAAACTGCTGCTTCTTGCTGCCAGTATAGATGTTTTACAATCCTCAGGTCTTTGCCGTTTATATTGATGTCTTCAAGCATATTAATAATTTCATTATGTTTCATCTTGTCAAATGCTTGGTGTAATCAATGAAGCATAAGTAGAGATCTTTCTGTACTTCTAAAGCTCTTTCTGTTAGTGTTCGTAAAGCATAAATTGCATTGTGTGTTCCCTTTCCTTCAACAAATCCAAACTGTTCATCTGCTATTTCCATTTTTATCTTTTTCCTTGTTCTTCTCATAATTATTCTCAGAAGTAGCTTCGTTATGTGACATGAGAGGCTGATAGTCCAGTGGTCGTCACATTCCTTTGCACCTGGTTTCTTTGGTAGTGCTGTAAACATGGATTTAATCAGGTCACTGGGAATATAACCACTGTTGTAAATGTCATTCAGTAACTTGGGTATTATTTTTATTCCTGTCTCCTCTAGTGCCTCTATTTCTTCTGTTGTTATATTATCAGGCCCAGTCGCTTTTCCTTTCTTCATGTGTTTGATGGTATCTATGATTTCATCTTCAAGTATTGGCAGTCCATCACAGTTTTCAGTATCTGGTGTTAATTCTGGTCTTTCTCCTCCATATAGCTCACCGATATGCTCTGTCCATCATTATGATGTACAAAGTAGATAACCTCATAAAAAGTAGGTTACCCAAAGAACCGATCTCTCTTCCTCACAGTGCATGTTGATGTGGCACACTAAGGCAATTGATATAGTCCCTGTCTAGGTAGAAAGCCATTTCCTCACTTTCATCTTACTCGTAGGTGTAGCAATGTTGATGGCGCTCAGGGTAAATTTTAGGGGGTTAAAGAAAAAAAAAAAAGGCTGCCCCTTGAAAGTTAGGAAGTGAAAAAAAAATGTGTATAAAGAGTGAAATGATTTTTAATTTGTAACCACTATTAACTCAAATACCCCCCCCCCCCCCCCGAAAAAAAATGCTCTCAGGCATGTGGTACACTCTAGGTAAGCCTCTGTCTGGGACTCGTGAAAAGCTGTCACTGTGATCACAGTAGGAGGTCCATAACATTCATGTCAGAAACATTTAAGTTACACTATGGCTGACGGCAGGCAAACACAGAAAAAAAAAAAAAAAAGCTATGGCAGTATTCTTTTATTCCCAGCAGCTCCACATTACAGTTCTGATCTAACATTTGAGTAATATTTATTCACTTATTCAAACGTAAGAAAGCTTTCTCATATGAAACTAATTTTAGTGATAAGTGCTATCTATCACATGTGATAAAAATGAATGACAAAGCTAATGTTTAATCATGAGGCTAAAAACGTGTAGGTTATTGCGTGTGTGTTTGTACGGACATGCGGGTGCTGCTGCGGAAACTTGTTTGTGCTCGCTGGAGTGTTTCTGGTCTCTCAGCCTTCACGAGGTCACATGAGTTATTCACACCAGTTGCTGGCCTACAGCCTGTAAAGTTTATCAGTGTTCTGAAGAGTAAGGGCTCTCATTATGAATATATTACATGACTTAAGTATCAGCTATATGGCCTGAGCAGTTTTGTTAGTATGTTGTATTCCTGTATTCAGTATGCCATTTAGGTTAGTTATTGCACATATTTGTGTTATTTGCTGTAGATTTCATCAGCAGATTAATCTGTTATTTAAAAGTGCTTGTTGGTTCATAATTAATTTTATAGTAGCAGTTGTAGTAGCTTTAGTAGTATTAGTAGTAGCAGTAGTGGTAATAATAACTCATTATTAGTAATAACAGTAGTTCTAGTAGAAGCAGCAGTGGTTGTAATTCTAATAGTAGTAGTAGTAGAATTAGTAGTAGTAGAAGTAGCAGTAGTAGAATTAGTAGTAGTAGAAGTAGTAATAATAGTAGTAGTAGAAATAACAGTAGTGGTAGTAGAATTAGTAGAAGTAGTAATAGTAGTAGAATTAGTAGTAGTAGAAGTAGTAGTAATAGTAGTAGTAATAATAGTAGTAGTAGAAATAACAGTAGTGGTAGTAGAGTTAGTAGAAGTAGTAGTAATAGTAGTAGAATTAGTAGAAGTAGTAATATAGTAGTAGTAGAAATAATAGTAGTAGTAGTAGAATTAGTAGAAGTAGTAATAATAGTAGAATTAGTAGTAATAGTAGAATTAGCTATAGTAGATGTAGAAGTAGTAGCAGCAGCAGCTGTAGTAGTAACAGCAACAGTAGTAGTAATAGTAATAGAATTAGTAGTAGTAGAAGTAGAAGTAGTAATAATAATAGTAGTAGAAATGATCTCAGTAGTACTAGAATTAGTAGAATTAGTAGCAGTAGAAGTAGTAGTAATAGTAGAATTAGCAGTAGTAGATGTAGTGGTCGTCACATTCCTTTGCACCTGGTTTCTTTGGTAGTGCTGTAAACATGGATTTAATCAGGTCACTGGGAATATAACCACTGTTGTAAATGTCATTCAGTAACTTGGGTATTATTTTTATTCCTGTCTCCTCTAGTGCCTCTATTTCTTCTGTGTTATATTATCAGGCCCAGTCGCTTTTCCTTTCTTCATGTGTTTGATGGTATCTATGATTTCATCTTCAAGTATTGGCAGTCCATCACAGTTTTCAGTATCTGGTGTTAATTCTGGTCTTTCTCCTCCATATAGCTCACCGATATGCTCTGTCCATCATTATGATGTACAAAGTAGATAACCTCATAAAAAGTAGGTTACCCAAAGAACCGATCTCTCTTCCTCACAGTGCATGTTGATGTGGCACACTAAGGCAATTGATATAGTCCCTGTCTAGGTAGAAAGCCATTTCCTCACTTTCATCTTACTCGTAGGTGTAGCAATGTTGATGGCGCTCAGGGTAAATTTTAGGGGGTTAAAGAAAAAAAAAAAAAAAGGCTGCCCCTTGAAAGTTAGGAAGTGAAAAAAAAATGTGTATAAAGAGTGAAATGATTTTTAATTTGTAACCACTATTAACTCAAATATCCCCCCCCCCCCGAAAAAAAATGCTCTCAGGCATGTGGTACACTCTAGGTAAGCCTCTGTCTGGGACTCGTGAAAAGCTGTCACTGTGATCACAGTAGGAGGTCCATAACATTCATGTCAGAAACATTTAAGTTACACTATGGCTGACGGCAGGCAAACACAGAAAAAAAAAAAAAAAAGCTATGGCAGTATTCTTTTATTCCCAGCAGCTCCACATTACAGTTCTGATCTAACATTTGAGTAATATTTATTCACTTATTCAAACGTAAGAAAGCTTTCTCATATGAAACTAATTTTAGTGATAAGTGCTATCTATCACATGTGATAAAAATGAATGACAAAGCTAATGTTTAATCATGAGGCTAAAAACGTGTAGGTTATTGCGTGTGTGTTTGTACGGACATGCGGGTGCTGCTGCGGAAACTTGTTTGTGCTCGCTGGAGTGTTTCTGGTCTCTCAGCCTTCACGAGGTCACATGAGTTATTCACACCAGTTGCTGGCCTACAGCCTGTAAAGTTTATCAGTGTTCTGAAGAGTAAGGGCTCTCATTATGAATATATTACATGACTTAAGTATCAGCTATATGGCCTGAGCAGTTTTGTTAGTATGTTGTATTCCTGTATTCAGTATGCCATTTAGGTTAGTTATTGCACATATTTGTGTTATTTGCTGTAGATTTCATCAGCAGATTAATCTGTTATTTAAAAGTGCTTGTTGGTTCATAATTAATTTTATAGTAGCAGTTGTAGTAGCTTTAGTAGTATTAGTAGTAGCAGTAGTGGTAATAATAACTCATTATTAGTAATAACAGTAGTTCTAGTAGAAGCAGCAGTGGTTGTAATTCTAATAGTAGTAGTAGTAGAATTAGTAGTAGTAGAAGTAGCAGTAGTAGAATTAGTAGTAGTAGAAGTAGTAATAATAGTAGTAGTAGAAATAACAGTAGTGGTAGTAGAATTAGTAGAAGTAGTAATAGTAGTAGAATTAGTAGTAGTAGTAGAATTAGTAGTAGAAGTAGTAATATAGTAGTAGTAAAATAACAGTAGTGGTAGTAGAGTTAGTAGAAGTAGTAGTAATAGTAGTAGAATTAGTAGAAGTAGTAATATAGTAGTAGTAGAAATAATAGTAGTAGTAGTAGAATTAGTAGAAGTAGTAATAATAGTAGAATTAGTAGTAATAGTAGAATTAGCTATAGTAGATGTAGAAGTAGTAGCAGCAGCAGCAGCTGTAGTAGTAACAGCAACAGTAGTACTAATAGTAATAGAATTAGTAGTAGTAGAAGTAGTAATAATAATAGTAGTAGAAATTATCTCAGTAGTACTAGAATTAGTAGAATTAGTAGCAGTAGAAGTAGTAGTAATAGTAGAATTAGCAGTAGTAGATGTAGCGGTAGTAGTAGCAGCAACTGTAGTAGTAGCAGCAACAGTAGTAGTAGCAGCAACTGTAGTAGTAGCAGCAACAGTAGTAGTAGCAGCAACTGTAGTAGTAGCAGCAACTGTAATAGTAGCAGCAACAGTAGTAGTAGCAGCAACTGTAGTAGTAGCAGCAACTGTAATAGTAGTAGCAGCAACTGTAATAGTAGTAGCAGCAACTGTAGTAGTAGCAGCAACTGTAGTAGTAGCAGCAACTGTAATAGTAGCAGCAACAGTAGTAGTAGCAGCAACTGTAGTAGTAGCAGCAACTGTAATAGTAGTAGCAGCAACTGTAATAGTAGTAGCAGCAACTGTAGTAGTAGCAGCAACTGTAGTAGTAGCAGCAACTGTAGTAGTAGCAGCAACTGTAATAGTAGCAGCAACAGTAGTAGTAGCAGCAACTGTAGTAGTAGCAGCAACTGTAATAGTAGTAGCAGCAACTGTAATAGTAGTAGCAGCAACTGTAGTAGTAGCAGCAACTGTAATAGTAGTAGCAGCAACTGTAATAGTAGTAGCAGCAACAGTAGTAGTAGCAGCAACAGTAGTAGTAGCAGCAACTGTAGTAGTAGCAGCAACAGTAGTAGTAGCAGCAACTGTAATAGTAGTAGTGTAGTAGAGATATTAGTAGTAACATGAAGTGAGGGCAAAGGAATCTGATGCTTACTAAATAAACTGGCATGAAGAAAATTAATTTATTGGCATAAGTAAAAATTAACATACCTGCCATTTTGTTAAAATTCTCAGAAAGTTGGTTAATATCATTAGGAGCTCGAGCTTTCATTCTAGAATTTTCCGGGTATCTCTCCCACACAGTGTGATAGTAGATGTATAAAAGTATTAGTATAGTGACATAGTAGTATATATGAAGTAGTAGTCAGGGTAGTACAGTAGTAGTAGTCATATTAATATAATAGTAATAGTCATGGTGGTAGTAGTAGTAGTAGTAGTAGTAGTTTTAGTAGTAGTAGTAGGAGTAGCTTTCTTCAGTCATTTATAACCATGAGTAAAAAGCTCTTGAAAGAAGACCAACATCTTTCATGTGTATTTTGCTCAGCATTTCCTTTTTCTTCTTTTTTATTGTTAACCTTTCAGTTCTAGTTCAGAGTTTCTCAACAAGAGCTATAGGGTACCTAAAGGGGATGCCATGACCTAGAAGACATAAAGAATGAATTTCTATGGCAACAAGGTGGGGGGGGGGGATGGTAGATAAGGTAAAGGTAGCCCTGTCATGCCTCCTTAAAGACACCTGGGCAGGGGGGATATGGTGTTAGTGGCCATATTTTCCTTGACCTGTCGACACACTAGAGGGTGATGTGGTCAGCATCATGCCTGGTCACCTTTCCTTCCCCAGCTCTAGAAGAAGCTGGGACCTATTTCTGCAGCTGGGTGAATGGGGGGGGGGGGGGGAGAGAGAGAACGCCTCTGTTCAGATTTGAACCCTTGACTTTCACCATGAGAGACTAATGCACTAACCACTTCACCACAGACACCTGGGGGAGGGGGGGGGAGACAGTCATGCAGAAAATTTTAATGCAAAATGGTGGAGTGGAGGGGTGGGGGAGGCTTTAGACAGAAAGAAAGGTTAGAAACTTTCTATCTCATGTGAAAGATTTCTTCTCTTCACCCTTTTCTAAGTTGATGGCTGACCATGCATTTCTACATGGGACAGTGGTTTTTGCAGTCTTTGGTGATAGCAACATTTCATACTCTGTTATCTTTACATCTATAGCTTTACTTACCATGTCAGTTCAGATCATTGTAAAACGTGGGGCTACTGTGCAAGTCTACCACTGCAATTCTATTATTATAATTACACCTGCTTATTCCATGATGTTTTCATTATTTTTTAATTGCCTCTTCTATTGATTATCCAAACATTTTCCTTGGAAAATCTTACCCTTCTGCTCCCCCTTGTATGTTTTATTGTAGGATTCTTAGATATTCTTCTTCTGTGTTCGAGGTTGTTGGTCACTTCAGATCCTGATCCCTGTCCACATGGCAGAGCCCGCATTTCTCTCCAGATCCTGATAGGAGTCCCAAAGCTTTTGCTCCAAGCTTGTGTACTCTGGCCATGTCTCATGCCTCAGGTCTGTATGGTTTGGCACTCTTGTAGGATATGTTCTGGAAGTCTGGACTCCACTGCCACATGGACACTCGTCTGTGTGAGACATTTTAAGTCGATGCAGGTGGCTCAGTAGTCTGCAGTGGCCTGTCCTTAGGCAGAAGAGGATGGTTTGCTGATGTCTTTGTAGTTGGTGTATTGGATCTGGTTCTTTGTTGCATTTCAGTTTCTTTTTCCATTCAAATCTGCAGTAGTTATGGATTATTGTTTTCACTTCTTGGTAGTTTACTGGATGATTTGTTTGATCTTGATTGCTGCCAGCTTTGGATAGGGTGTCAGGTATTTCATTGCTGGCTATTCCACAGTAGGATGGTACCCATTGTAAGGCCACAGTTGTTGACAGTGTAAGGTGCTTCAGTTCTGTTGTGATTTCCTGTATGTTTGCCTGTGGGTTCTTTGTTGTTTTTAGAGATTCCAGAAGTGCCCTGCAGTCTGTGAAGAAGGCTATTTTGTGTGATGGGTGCTGGTTTTCTGTTTTAAGTGTTCTGAGGGCTTCAAGGAGGGTTGTTGTTTCTGCCCTGAAGGAAATCTTTCCCATCACGAAGGCCATTTTGGTTTGTCTCCCATCTGTTTATCAGTCTGTGAATTTCACTTCTGTTTTGTTTGGGTTCCTTTTGGTGCTGTGAAGTTTGTGTACCGTACTGGGATATTCCTTGAAAGAGGAAGATTGAAGTGCCAGTGGTCTAGCCTTCAGTACAGTGATGAAACCCATTAACCTTAAAATTTAAGGCAGCCATTTTTAGTACATCTTTCCTGCCACTTCAGCACTGCTTTGGCCACAGTGTGCCAATAAATTTCCTCCACTAATGTCTGTCATGGGACATTCATATCATTTCATTCAAGTCTCCCCCACATTCACCCTTTCCTTTTCTGTATTTATTCTCCAAGTCTCTTATCTTTACCTTTGAATGAATAAGTGCCATATTATGGCATACATGGAAGTTAGATATCTTAAATAGTGCTGTAAAAGACAAGATTTATATTTTAGTAAGCTCTGCTATGTTATGCTGTAGTATGGTACTCATATTCATGTCTCATTGTTTCAGCTTTTGAAGCACTTATATGTCAGTTCAGCATAAAATACAATCCAGTATGAGGGACAGCTCATATGTGGTTTCTTAGAAGAATGTTAAAATTTCATTGATGTCAGAGATATGAGGATTATCTGAGAAGATCTTAGAGGAAAAGATAAGACTATATGAAGGACACAGTCAACAGGCTTTTGATCTGAAGAAGAGGGAAAGAGGATGTAAAAATATGATTACAAATAAGAGAGATAAATTTTACAAAAAATGGACATAGAGAGAGCATGAGAGAGAAGATAAGGAACAGCTATACATGCTGACTTAGTAGATAGTTACTAATTGAGAGTCACCAAAGACTGATATATCTATATAGATGATGTCAGTAGCACTCGTCAAAACATTTAATACAGTATGTCATGTTTTACACTTTTGTTGCAGAGCATATGTTTTCACTACTTTAGTCTTTGCATGAAGTTTTCTTATGTCAGCTGAAGTTTTCTCAATAAAGTTATATCCATCTGTTATTAGATCTTTCATATTCTTTAATTCCATTTTGAGTTCTGTATCAGTGCTTAATCCCCAACCCAGCGCGTCATAGGTGGCGGATGGTGAAAGTCCTCCAGATATGGAGGATCCCTGTGAATAAGGAGTTATCCAAATAAGCAAGTGCGGACCAACTGGCGGTAGACTCAGAGAGTGAGGTGGGGTAGCAGGTGGCTCTACTACTCCTATAAAGTGCCTCAGGTGCTCAGTGAAGGGAATACCAGGCGGGTAAGAGGCGCCTTAAAACCTCTCGCTCCCACTGCCTTGTAGGTAGGACAGGGAGTCCAAAGGCTAGCGGAGAGTCTGTACACAAACTGACAGAAGGCAACGGGAAACCACTGTTGTAGCTCCCAAGAACAATTATGCGTATTCAGAGTAATAGATTTGTCATGAACGACATTAATGGATGTTCCTTTGGAACAGCCTCGTCCGGTAGGGCAGATCACGAGCCACAGGTGAGGCCAGATCATCATCAGGCTACTGGTGGCAAAACTAACAAGTTCAAAATAGCAACATGGAATGTTAGAACTTTATTCCAGGCTGGAAAATTAGAAAATGTAAAGATGGAAATGGAAAGGATGAAGATCAACATATTAGGAATGAGTGAAGTTAGATGGACAGGTGCAGGGAAGATAAACTCTGATAAATATACAATAATATATTCAGGAAGTGAGAAACATGAATGAGGAGTAGGAATAATATTTGACGAACAAACAGCAAGGACAATTGTAGGATATTTGAACATCTCGGACTGAGTCCTGCTAGCCCAACTGAAAGGACGACCAATGAACATAAATATTATACAAGTGTACGCTCCAACATCTGAAAGTTCTGAAGAAGATGTACAGATATTTTATAAAGATATAGAGACAGCCCTAAAACACACAAAGTCACATGAAGTTACCATAGTCATGGGAGATTTTTAATGCCAAAGCTGGTAATGGAAGAACTTCAGACATCGTTGGTGACTATGGACTGGGGGAGAGGAATGACAGAGGTTGTAAATTAACTGAATGGGCAAGAATACACAGCATGGTTGTAGGAAATACCTGGTTTAAACAACATCCTCGAAGACTGGCAACGTGGTGCAGCCCAGACAAAAAGACTTTTAACCAGATAGACCACATATTAATCAACAAACGATTCTGCAATGCATTACTGCCAACAAAAACCATGCCAGGAGCTGACTGCAATAGTGACCATGACCCACTCTGTGGAAAAATTAGAATAAAGCTAAAGAAAACATGCAGAAAAGTGAGAAACATCAAACTGAATACAGAACTCCTTAAAAATGACCAAGAACTGTGACAACAATACAAAGTTATTTTAACAAATAGATACAATGCAAAAGCAAAGATAAATAGTATAGATGAACAATGGGCAATGTTAAGAGATTCTATCCACCAAACTGTTAAGGAGATAATACCACCAAAAAAAAGAAGCCTCTAAAAATAAATGGATGACAGACGACATCTTAGGACTGATGGACAAGAGAAGGAGGAGTAAAAATAATGAGAAAAAATATAGCAAGATAAATAAAGAAATAAGACGCAAATGCAGAGAAGCAAAAGAAGTGTGGTTAAATGAACAGTGCAAACAAATAGAGGACTCTCATAATAAAGACAGCAAAAACATGCACAAACGAATTAGTGAACTCACAGGCAGGAAAACAAAATATATCACAGGATGCCTGAAATCGAAAGAAGGTAAAATGTTAATGGGAAAAGAAGACATTGTGGACAGAGTATATTGGTGAGCTATATGGAGGAGAAAGACCAGAATTAACACCAGATACTGAAAACTGTGATGGACCGCCAATACTTGAAGATGAAATCATAGATGCCATCAAACACATGAGGAAAGGAAAAGCGACTGGGCCTGATAATATAACAATAGAGGAGATAGAGGCACTAGAGGAGACAGGAATAAAAATAATAACCAAGTTACTGAACGACATTTATAGCAGTGGTTATATACCAAATGGCCTGATTAACTCCACGTTTATAGCACAACCAAAGGAACCAGGTGCAAAGGAATGTGATGACCACTGGACTATCAGCCTCTCATGTCACATAACGAAGCTACTTCTGAGAATAATTATGAGAAAAACAAGGAAAAAGATAAAAATGGAAATAACAGATGAACAGTTTGGATTTGTTGAAGGAAAGGGAACACACAGTGCCGTTTATGCTTTACGAACACTAACAGAAAGAGCTTTAGAAGTACAGAAAGATCTCTACTTATGCTTCATTGATTACACCAAGGCATTTGACAAGGTGAAACATAATGAAATTATTAAAATGCTTGAAGACATCAATATAGACGGCAAAGACCTGAGGATTGTAAAACATCTATACTGGCGGTTCTAAGGACTGCAAACGCGCCACAAACAGCCTCTGGCAGTCAAGTCCAGCTCCTGGCCTTCCCGTGGCAGAACTGTTTAAACTGACAGGAGAAGGGGCGAGGGCGAATATCTGGCGCCTGAAAACCAGTTACTTAGGGTAGATGAGAGGCACGTTTGGTAGCTCATCTGCCGCTGTTGGCGAGATCTTCAGCTGCCGTGCGTGGAGCGGTGCTCCTCCCGGCCAATGAAGAAATTTGCAAATGAGGTTGCCGGGCAGCATCACTGCAGAAAAGGTTGTAGAAAGGATAAAGCGAAGCAAACAGTCAAATCACGGCACCTCTGGTCTGGAGGTTGGCCACGTCCTGAGTGCAGTCATATAGGGTGAAATGCATGAACCGGCTTGTCCCAGAGGTTAAGACACTGCTGGCGAGACTCTTCAAATGCCGCGCGTGGAGTGAAGCTCCTCCCGGTTAAGGAAGTAAATGCGGAAAAGAAATAAAGGTTGCTGTGTGGCATCGATGGGAAAAGGTGGTGGAAAGTGAAGTTTAACCGGTATGTCCAGTAGTATCGCTATGAGAGCTATACCACGGCACCTCTGCTCTAGAGGCTGGCCACGTCCGAAATACACCTACACTGGTGAAATGTGCCTAAACCGGCACACACCAGGGGTGGAACTTGATAGCTAGACATGTCATGCCACCTCCGCTCTAGAGGTCGGTAACGCCTGATATACACCCATACTGGTGAATTTTGCCTAAACCGGCTCATACCAGGGGTGAATCTTGAAGGCTATGCATGTCACAGTACCTCTGCTCTAGAGGTCGGTCTCGTCCCAAACACGCCCTTACTGGGATAATGCCTAAACCGGCTCAACCCAGGTGTAGAAGTCACTAGTGGCAAGGATTCGTCCTCCTGGACAAAAGCTCCATCCTGGTCACAACTAGGAAGGGTAGTGGCCACGACCGCAAAATGCTGAAGTCGGAGACACTGGACCAGGGAAGTCTAGATAGGCAACCACCTCTCACCCGGCGGGGATGTTTGCGTATCCTAATCACGCTGAGGTTTTCCGGTGAGAAAGTCCAACCCTGGACTGGATGGGCAACCACCTCTCACCCGGCGGTGATACACGGGTATCTCAAAACACGTCGAGGTTTTCCGGTGAGAAAGTCCAACTCTGGCCTGGGTGGGCTACCGCCTCTCATCCAGCGGGGATGCACTGATATCCTAAACATGTTGAGGTCTTCCGGTGAGAAAGTCCAACCCTAGACTAAACTGGTGCAATGAAAACCACGGTGTCACGCAATCCCGCTTCCGAGACCCACCAAGAATACAGGCTAAAGCACTGTGATACTCTGAACCCCTTGTGGTCCTCTCGTGGATCTCGTGTGGTCTATTTTGGACCACACAGGAGACCACGGGACCTAACGAGGACCACAGGTGTGAATTCAGTAGGTTCACAGTGCAGTTTTTGGTGGTAGAAGTGAACGAAGAAGAAGAAGAAGAAGATCTATACTGGCAGCAAGAAACAGAAGTTCGAGTTGAAAATAGAACTGGAAAATATCAACTGATAAAACAGGAGGTGCAACAAGGATGTGTACTATCTCCAGACCTTTTTTCTCTGTACAGCGAGAATATTCTAAGAACGATCATCATAGGCATAAAAATTGGAGGATACAATATTAACAACCTTCAGTATGCTGATGACACAGTACTGATAGCTGAGAACCAACAAGACCTGCAAAATCTCTTGGATAAAGTCGCCAAAGAAAGTGAACAGAAAGGCCTTACTTTGAACATCAGAAAGATAGAGACTATGGTTATATCTAAGAAACAGAATCCACCAGCATGCAGTATAAAATTAAATGGAACTAGTCTAAACAGGTACAGAAATTCAAATACCTTGGAGCAGTAATAACTTCAGATGGGAAATGCAGAACAGAAATTAGGAACAGAATAGGTCAAGCAAAGACTGCATTTCAGAGAATGGGAAACATATTAACCAACACATCTTTATCAATGAATGTTAGAAAATAAGTCCTAAAATGCTATATTGAACCTATCTTGTTATATGGAAGTGAATCATGGAGAATAGGCAAGTCTGCACAAAAATCATTGGAAGCAGCAGAAATGTGGTTTATTAGAAGAATGTTGCGAATCCCCTGGACAGCAAAAATAACTAATGAAGAATGTATGAGAAGAGCTAGAGAGACAAAAAACCTTGTCAAAAAGATAAGAGAGAGACAATGTACTTTCATAGGCCATGCAATGAGAAGAGGGGGCATTGAAAATATTATAACAACAGGAAAAATAGAAGGAAGAAGATCAAGAGGAAGACCAAGAGAAATGATACTGGACAGTCTGATGGGATGGTGTGAGAGGAGATCACCAACTGAGCTGATGGCCTGCATGAAGGATCATGTACTCTGGAGGGCATAATAGCCAGTGCCAGTCGGCACGGCACCTGATGATGATGATGATCAGTGCTTAGACTCTTTTGAAAACAAATGCCTGAGGAAAATACTCGGCATAAAGTGGAATGAATTCAAGAACAATGCAGAGATAAGGCAGATGACAGAACAATAAGCAGTCTCATGGGTGATCAGGGAAAGGCGATAGACATATGTCGGTTATGTGATGAGAAGAAATAATCAGAGAGTCCCAAAACAAGCTATCAAGTGGAACACAACAGGCTAAGGAAAAAGAGGTCGGCCACGTGAAACTCTAAAGAGGACACTGTTAAGAGAGTTAAAATTAGTAGGCATAAAATCTCTTGATGAGGTTGAAAAGCTTGTTGAAGACAAGAAAACTTGGTGAACTACCATGCAAGCCCTATGTGACGTTTAACGGCACAGGAAGGATGTAAGATCAGCGCTTGGTGAATTACATTAGACTTTGATTTTATCATGTGATATTGATGCCTCCGTAATCTCATAGAAACTTGATCTTGTCATACATATACTTGTCATATACTGAGTCTAATGTGAACTCATTTTTAAATATGATTCTTATCTTTAATTTTTTTTTTCTGGATTCCACCCGTCTAACCACATCTTGCTCCGAAATCCCAGTGTGTGCTGCAGGTCTGATGAATCTGATGTATCCCAGCATTTCTGACCAAGTTGTATCTAGCTCTTAGCAGTGATCATGTTAACTAGCAAGGACTGGGATTTGCTATTTTATTTTTAAAAAAAAAGGGAGAAAAATGAAAACTTATGATTGTTGGTTACTGTAATCCATTTATATTATAAAAAGAAATCTGATAAAAAGCACACCAGCAAAATTAGTTGAAGAATAATCATGATGCTCAGTTTGTATGGAGGAGAATCAGCCAGTTTTGACTCCAGCTCGTCATGTGAACAGTCTGTTAAGCTTAAATATCATTGCAAATAAAATAAGAAAAAAATTGACACAAACATTTGATTTGCACTGATGTTTGTAAAGTGTGTTTTATTTTACATTTAGAAAAAAAAAAAATATAAGGTTCAGAATGTTATATTGATAAATCTGGTATTTTGAAAAGTGCTTTCGTGCATGGTGAAAGACAAGTACAGTTGTACTGGTTTCAAAAACTCCTAACATGATCACTGACTCCTAGGCTCTGATCTGGAACATGTTTACATTCCTGTAGCAGTTGGATAGAAGTCTGTAGAGATTGTCCGTGGTGACACTCTGGAGTCCAGGTGGCTTTCATATATCGCAGGTGTGCCTGTCACTGACCTTGCCAGATAGGAAACGAGATATTGTCACTTACTCTTTCATTGAATAGGGGTGCATCAAGTGGCGGATTAACCATCCTAGCCCATAGTCTAAGTGAGGGTTTCACCTTCACTGACCAATACTGTCCGACACCCATAGTCTAAGTGAGGGCTTCACCTCCGCTGACCAGTACTGTCCGACACCCATAGTCTAAGTGAGGGCTTCACTTCCGCTGACCAGTACTGTCCGATACCTATAGTCTAAGTGAGGGCTTCACCTCCGCTGACCAGTACTGTCTGACACCCATAGTCTAAGTGAGGGCTTCACCTCCGCTGACCAGTACTGTCCGATACCCATAGTCTAAGTGAGGGCTTCACCTCCGCTGACCAGTACTGTCCGACACCCATAGTCTAAGTGAGGGCTTCACCTCTGCTGACCAGTACTGTCCGACACCCATAGTCTAAGTGAGGGCTTCACCTCCGCTGACCAGTACTGTCCGACACCCATAGTCTAAGTGAGGGCTTCACCTCCGCTGACCAGTACTGTCCGACACCCATAGTCTAAGTGAGGGCTTCACTTCTGCTGACCAGTACTGTCCGACACCCATAGTCTAAGTGAGGGCTTCACCTCCGCTGACCAGTACTGTCCGACACCCATAGTCTAAGTGAGGGCTTCACCTCCGCTGACCAGTACTATCCGACACATAAAATTCATTAAACAGTAACTTGCATTTGGAGGTTTTTTTTTTTTTTTAACTCCTTGATGCCATTCCCCTTATCTTACCAGGCCAGTAGGCATAAGGCTGTTTAGCCTTAATGGATAATCTGCCACTGGATGCATGTATATGTCTACCTCATATATCTCATATATGAGATATATATATATATCTCTCAATATTTATGAGGTGTATATATAGATATATCTCATATATCATATACCTCTATATTCATGTACTCCACATCAATCCAGATACCTGTGGCTAGGGAACATTGACTCCTGTGATAATGCTTTGATGGATTTTATTGACAGTCCTCATCATAATAACAGTAACAGAATCAAGGATTATGTTCTTTGTATTTATTCAGTTTAAAAAAAAAAAAAAGTTAACTCTTCCAGTGATTAAAATGGAAAATTCTAACACTATTTCTCTAGAGCAAAACGTGAGAGTTGTCAACATAAAGAGGCGTGAGGATACTCGGAACGTGTTTGCTGACACACCTGAAGACCATCAGTCCAGGCCACTTAGTTCATCATCAGTACAGAACAGTCCAGCCAATCAGACACCAGATTCTGGATCAGTCAGTCAGACACAGCCAAATTCAGGCTCAGCCAGTCAGACACCATCAGATTCAGGATCAGCTAATCAGACACCATCAGATTCAGGATCAGCTAATCAGACACCACCAGATTCAGGATCAGTCAATCAGACACCACCAGATTCAGAGTTAGCCAATCAGCAATTGGAGAACATGATTGAGGCAGTGGTTGGCAGTGTTTCTGACTTCAAGGATGGACAGTAAGTGGCCATATTTCTTTTCTTAAAATGTTAAATTAGTTAAAAAAATTTTTGTTTCTTTTGTATGATTAAATTTCCCAAAGAAAATATTAATATATTCTATATTAATAGAATATAAAAAGCAAATTTTCAGTATTATTATTTCTTCTAGACATAATTGTGGATGGTTTTGCAATGAATAGTATATGAAAACAAAAGTTTATTTGAACAAGAATAGTGAATGAATACCTTATTAAAGAAGACACAGTGGGTTGAATTAATGAGGAATTAATGAAAGTGATACATGCTAAATTATTGTATATGTTGTTATTGTTCTGGAACTGTGAGTATGATGTTTTGTGCAGCTGATACCGTGCAGTTGTTGAGGTACTGCATTGAGGAGCGGCTGTTTTTTCAGTCCCAAAGTGGAGCTAGAAAGTAGGGGAAGTACAGTACTTCATTAGCTGACTCCACCACCATGGAGACTTCAACAATTCCTGCCACATCAGCCAGGCTAGGCCTCTTACTGGGTGTATCAACAAAGAGGTGGGATAGGTCTTGGTCAACTATAGAGCACCAATCCTGATGCAAGCATGTCAGCTGTAGACCAGCAGCTGGCAAATCAAACAGCACCTTCTGGTCCCCAGATATGGTATATAGAAATGGTTAAACTAGTAGTAATATCAAATGAAGAATTGTTAATGAGTTCCTAAACAAAAAATATATGTTGTATATATTATTGCTTCAGCAATAAAAAAAAAGTTACATTTACAGACCACTTCAGGAGTAAATATGACTCTGGTAATGCAGTAGTGTAGTCGTGAAGGTCAGTGAAGCTTTGCTGTCCATGCCTTTCTCATACCCCTTATTGCTGTGTTCTTAGAAGTAATTCATTGTGTTGCTCTGTGCCATATTAGTGTATTACTAAACACATGGTTTGCCCGCATATTCTGTGGGTGTGTGTGTGGATGGGTGGGTGAGTGGGGGCTGTGGCTAACTGTCTTGAAGTACTGAATTGAATATTCTTCATTCACTGTTACATATGTCACTATTTACAGAGCAGATTTACTTGACTGCTACACAAGTGACACAATAGACGTCACATATGTTATACACTTTGTGACACACGAAAACCCAAGACATCAGCTACTACATATCTGTACATGAACATGACCAGTTACATGTAATCAACTCACTCAACACCACGGATGATACTCAACATGAATTCAGAGATTTGCTATAGAAATTAAAGTTTACTACAGTTACCAATTCCACATCTGTCTGGATACGTTTGTTTCAAGATTTTTATCACAGCATCAACGGCAAAATGAGGAGACAGAAAGGAAAGTCTTATTAGATTATTAGAGAAGTGCTGTCCTCACAAGCAAGCATTTAAACTTCAAAGATGGCTGCTCTGAGTCTTGTGATGCTTGACGGTGGATACAGAAAATACAAGCTTGTAGATGTAGGATCTTGCAACACAAACATGGCCTCCATACTGTGCTCAGTTATGCTGATCAAATACTGGTAGAATATGAGAGAAATTCCTTCACAAAAATGATAGTTGGTGACTTTCACAATCTGCTAACATCTACTTGCTTCACAAAGTTCTTATTGGACAAAAATTCTCATTGTTGGCTGCAGATGATTTATATTTGCAGTCAAAGGGGAATCACAAACCAGTAAAGCAACAAACAGATCACAGAACTACCAGTAATAGAGTAAGTTTCCCTTTGACAGAATGCAGGAAGTAGATGTCGGAGACAAGAAGGTTCTTCTTGCCAAGGAAGGCGGCCAGTTTTATGCAGTAGCAAACAAGTGTACTCATTATGGAGCACCACTTACTAAAGGTGAGTATTTGTGTCAGTACCTGCTGTTGGAGCAGTTGTATAGGGTACTATTACCAAGCTAAGATTATTCAATTCAAATGTGATATCCACCCTCATTTATGCATGCGAAAACTGGAAATCAACTAAAGAAATAGACAAGAAATTAGACTCTTTTTGAAAACAAATGTCTCAGGAAAATACTTGGTATAAAGTGGAATGAATTTAAGAACAACACCGAGACAAGACAGATGAGCAAACAACAGCTTGTCTTATGGGCGATCAGAAAAAGAAGATGGACATATGTTGATCATGTGATGAGAAGAAACAATCAGAGATTACCAAAACAAGCTATCAAGTGGAGCACAACAAAACAAGCTATCAAGTGGAGCAATTTTTTTAAATAATTTTTTATAAATAGGAAACTACGAGGCTTTGGTATAGTAAAGTAAGAGAACAAATTTTGTATGATTAGACCTCGAAAAAATCGTAGACAAAGCACTTTAGTGAGACGTGAGAGAAAGAAAAATCACAAGAGAATTACCTGGGATTCGAACACGGACTCCGGTAGGACGAGCAGCCGTCTAGCCACGAGAGAACAGCTACTCGAATAGTAAGCTGTTCTCTCGTGGCTAGACGGCTGCTCGTCCTACCGGAGTCCGTGTTCGAATCCCAGGTAATTCTCTTGTGATTTTTCTTTCTCTCACGTCTCACTAAAGTGCTTTGTCTACGATTTTTTCGAGGTCTAATCATACAAAATTTGTTCTCTTACTTTACTATATCAAGTGGAGCACAACAGGCCGAAGAAAAAGAGGTTGACCACATGAAACTCTAAAGAGGACATTGTTAAGAGAAGCCAGTTTAGTGGGCATAACATCCCTTCATGAGGTTGAAAAACTTGCAGAAGACAGGAAATCTTGGTGAACTACCATGCGGGCCCTATGTGACGTTTAACGGCACGGGAAAGATGTAAGATGTAAGATTACCAACACCCCCTTATGGTAATTAAGTGTATCTAATATATGTGCCAGTGTATATTGTATGGCTATTCGCTAATTCTTCTTGCTACATATAGTTGTGTATAGATTGGGAAGTTGTAATAAAAATAGATTTATGTGTCATAGATACTTACATATTGATTAAATAATACCAGGTGCCTACTGTCAGGGTATAGTCCGATGCCCATGGCATGGTGCCTGCTTCAATGTCAAAACAGGAGACATTGAGGACTATCCAGGATTGGACAGCTTGCAAAAGTATGAGGTAGGTGGCAGCACTAATCTTGGTTTATATGCAGTAGCGTCATTTGGTAGAGTGATGGATTGTGTGCATTTTTGCAGGGCAGCATAAGTGGTACATTTTGTATTTAGCCTGGAACACAGTGCAAGGTTTCAGCCATTTCTGTCTGTGTCTTCTTCTTAGGGGCAGGAAGTGAAAGTGTTAGAGAGATGACACTTTATTGGGGCTAGTGAAACCAGGGCCAAGCAAGACAGTATCCTGTATCCACATGGCTCTCCTTTAAGTAGTTGTTGTGTTCATCCTGTTACACAGATGAGATTCTCCTTGGCAGTGAGGCCTGATGAGGAGCCAGCTTCTTAGGTCTTCTCCAGGTGTTCAGGAGGCCACCCCCTCATTATATGTCTGATATGTTTATGTTACAAGATCATTACAATGTTATGTCATCATCATCATCATCATGTTCTACCTTCAGAACAAGGAGAGGCAGAAATGAATCTCCAGTGTCCTTGCTCCTTTGACTTGATGCTACACTCAGCCAGGCTGCGTCCTGTCCACTGTCATATGTTGTCATACAAGCTGACAGTGTGATATGTTGTCATACAAGCTGACAGTGTCATATGTTGTCATACAAGCTGACAGTGTCATATGTTATCATACAAGCTGACAGTGTCATATTTTGTCATACAAGCTGGCAATGTCATATGTTGTCATGCAAGCTGGCAGTGTCATATGTTGTCATGCATGCTGACAGTATCATATGTTGTCATACAAGCTGACAGTATGTTGTCATACAAGCTGACAATGTCATATGTTGTCATACAAGCTGACAGTATGTTGTCATACAAGCTGACAATGTCATATGTTGTCATACAAGCTGATAGTGTCATATGTTGTCATGCAAGTTGACAGTGTTATATGCAGAGGGCTGAAGTTGTGGTTATAGGTGTTAATGAAGTCTGTCATAAATTGTGCCTTCCTCCATCTAAAAACAAGAAAAAGGAAAAAAAAAACTGAAATAGTTTACAGATAATGGATGACTGACGTGTTTCTCCTGTTTTTCTGGGTGTTGTATTTAAGTCTTACAAATCCAGTTTTCTGTTTCTTATTTTCCTATGTGGTTTACAGGTTTAGATTTCTGTGTCCCATTTTCCTGTGTGATTTATTTACAGGTCTAAATTTCTGTTTCTCATTTTCCTGCGCAATTTACAGATCAAAATTTTTCTGTATGGTTTATATGTGCAGATTTCTGTTTCTTATTTTCTGGACGATTTACAGGTCTAGATTTCTTTTGTCTCATTTTTCTGTATGATTTATTTACAGACTTAAATTTTTGTTTCTCATTTTCCTGTTTGACGTACAGAATTCTGATTCTCAGTTTCATGTGTGGTTTACAGATCTGGATTTCTTTTTCTCATTTTCCTTTGTGATTTCATCATCATTTTCTGCTGTATTATGTTATAGGTGGAAGTGAAGGGAGACAAAGTGGTGGTGAAAGCAGATCCTGCAGCCCTTGAAAATACCAAGAGGATAAAGCCAATGGTGAAAAAAGCCGCCAGCAACAATAAAACTGTGGTGCTGGTGGGTGGAGGTAAGTTCTGCATGAGAAAGTCAAGAAATGTGAAGAAATGGAGAGGTCTCTCTAAGGATTTTTGTCCAAGGGAGTCTCTTTTTTGCTCTTTTTTTCATGCAGTTTTGCAGCATGGAGAGGAAATGCTGAATCTTGTACACTGCATAGTGTGGGAACAGAGCAGTTTTGAACAGTTTTTAAAGTTCATTGAGTAGAAATTTAGTAAGTCTTTCTGTTTTCCTTTCTTTTGCATCTGAAGGTACTTTCTCCAAAACTTTTTTGGTATCCATAAACTCTTTAGGTGAATTCTTCCTATCTTATGCTATGCTGTCTACTTGTCCTATGAACATTCCAAGAAAATCCTTCATATCCTCTACCATACTTTGATCTGTCTAGAGCAACAGATCTGTTGTTCTCTACAGTAGAAGCCATGATCTTGAAGCACTTGCATCTTTGTAAGATGGAGAGTGTATTATAGTGGCTTGCTTGAAGTTAGTTAAGAAGGACCATCATCCATGCACTTTCAGACACATCCATAGGTGCTCCATTCTCCTCTTCAGTATCTCCTTCAGCATACAGTAACTGATTACAGCCATTCTACATTGGTTGACCATCCGTCTGAAGCTCTTGACAAAACATCCATTTTTCGCCACCCCAGGTTATCACTCCTGACCCCTTCATTCTTGAAAACAATGCTGGTTCACATTTGTTAGTGACATCCTTTGTTCATAGAGGTTATCCTATGTCTCTGATGATGTTTGCTCGATCCTGTGGCTGCCCTTCCTTTAAGTCAGTTGATCTACACATTCATTTTCCTGACACATGCATGGCCTGGTACAAAAATGAGTGACAGTTGATGGACTGCAACGTTTGTAGGTATTTGAGTCACTGTTGCCTTAGATAGCCAGTCTGAATTTTCCTCAACATGCTCATCGAGTTGCTTAAGATGAATGCTTGTGTGCAGTCTTGTGACTTGAGCTAGCTCAGAACTTTTGTCGCAGCCATGGTTTCCATTGCAGGGCTGCTTGTTTGTGCAGAATTGGCACCACTGGCTTCTTTCAGTGTTCTGACGTTTGAGTTGGCTGTAAAGGTCCGGCACACTTCTTGCCCCAAACCACCTGTCTGTTTATTTAAATAACAGCATCACCATCTCTGATGTTTTCACTAATTGCTTGGAAGCGTCTTGAGTGGACTGAAGCAGGTCTCTTGGCAGACTTCTTCACCATGGGGCTGTAATGAACCCAGTCCCATAAGCCAAGTTGAATGAGTTCAACAGCCTTCTACTAGGAATACCATAAAGAAGGATAGGGTCTTGACCAGCTGTGATATCTGCATCATACTTCAAGCACACTCACCTTTGTGCCCTTATGTTGTTTTTGTTCCTACTTTATCCCTGTAACACCAAATTTAAAGCTCCTGTCTGATGATGCTGTGACGAAGATCTTGTAGCTCAGGCATGAACATTTGGATAGAATGAGAGCTGAGTGGGTTTATTTAATTTCTAAGAGCAGGCTGAGCAGTTTTCTAAAATAGCTCAATAACTGTTGTTCATTACTTTCAAAGAAATAGAAAAAAAATGCCATGAAAAGTTGAATGAGCTCTTTTTCATGGGAGTTTCATGTGCAAAATGACAGTATACATAAGGAGAAATACTTAGAAGATTGTCAGGTATAGCTGGAAGCCTTGATTACGAGGCTGTTTATGCATTCATTAATATCTGCCTGTTTTCTCACCTATTAGTGTGTGTGTGTGTATATATATATTATCAGCTCCTTGTGAACCTGTTCTGTGAAAGAGAATTCATCGTGCTATTGCTTACAGTTCACAACATTTGTAGTTTATAGGATTATGGTTAATGATAAGATACAATAGCACAGTTGTCTGTGCCAGGGTGGTTAAGATTTTTGTGACAAAGTCGAGATTTTTGTACTTATTTTTGTGACAGATTTACCATCTAATATGACAGATCAACTTAAAAAAAAAGTTTTCATAACATCCAACATTTGCACATTGATCGTGAAATCATGGAGGCTGAGAAATTTAACATTTTACCTTCTAGTCTGTGCTTTGTTTTTCTTTCAGGCCCAGCCAGTCTTGTTTGTGCTGAGACTCTCAGACAAGAAGGCTACACTGGCAGAGTTGTACTAGTGTCACAGGAGTCCAGTTTACCATATGACAGGATTAAACTTAGCAAGGTGGGTGTGAAGAAGCAGTTTTTAGGACATGAGCTTTTAACTCTTTGAACCTGAGTCCCCCTCAAAATATTGAATGAGCGAATTTGTTCTGTATCCTGCTACAGAGCAGTCTTGCTGTATGGATCAGTAATATTGAACTTTCTTTAGAAGAGAGGTTTAAGTACGAAGTGTGATCAAAAAGTATCTGAAATGAGGGCATAAGTCCAGAAATGACTGACACAATCAGAAGCAGATAAGCTCAGTTTTACTTGGTATATACTGCATATGTGGCATGTCCCCTGCTTGTCTGCTTTGTTTACAGTAGTGCTTTGCTCTTATGTATGTGAATCTGTTCATCGCAGTTATCATGTTGGAAAAGCCGGATCAATGAATTTGCATCAGATTTTGTCAAAAACTTAGTGAAATGTGCAAAGATGCATACTTAAAATTACAGGTAGTCCATGGGGGGGGGGGGGGGGGGGGAGTGAGTCGTACACAAGTTTATGAGTGGTATAAACGTTTTAAAGATGGCCATGAAAGTGTTGAGAGTGATGAATGGTCTGGGAGACCAGTAGCCAGCAAAAATAAAATAAAAAAATATTGAACTTGTCCATGCATCTGTGCTGCAGAATCACCAGATCACTATTCATGAGTTATCTCTGAAGACTTCTACATTAGTTTCGGCTCAATTCAGTCAATTCTTACGGATGATTTGGGCATAAGAGTGTGTCAGCTAAATTTGTGTCAGAATTGCTCTCAGTTGACCAAAAACAGTCCTGTGTTTCAGTTGCTTATGACCTGCTTGATTGCGTCGAAAATGCTGAAAACTTTTTAAAAACTATCATAACTGGAGGTGGATCGTGGGTTTACGGGTATGACCCTGAAACTAAGGCCCAGTCTTCGTAATGGAAGACCCTGACATCTCCCAAACCTAAAAAAGCATGATAGAGCCATAGCAATTTCAAGACAGTGCTGACTGTTCTCTCTCTCTCTCACTCTTCCCCCCCCCCCCCCACCACACACACACACACAGAGACAGAGAGAGTATATATGGTCAAGATTCTTTCATGCTTTTAAAATAAAAGTTACTAATACAACAACCTTTATGTGATATAGAAAGACTCATAAGCCCCCTCTAGAGCACACCTTTTGTTGTGTGACTTGATCACTTTATTCTGGAATCTCTGAAGCTGGGGTGATTGTTGCCAGATTTGGCTCTTGGTTATACTGATGAATGTTACCAGTTCTGCATTTAAAAGATCTTTCAGAATTTTTGAATAATGATAATTAGGGTTGAAGATTAAATATAGCCATGGGGCTATTGTGTTAGTATGCATAATGTCCTTGACCCTGCAGCAGGTTAGAGGTTGATGTGATCATTATCATATCTGTCTGCAGTTCTTTCCCTGGCTCAGGAGAAACCAAATGCCCATTGGATTGTCTAGGGTCCTTCCAGTAGGATCAAACCATTGACATAAGCAGTGGAAGACAAGTGTACTGACCACTTTACCGCTCATGTTCCTGTTAATACTGAAACTTAATAATGTCTTATTTTTATACAGGCCCTCAACATCAAACCAGAAGAAATAGCTCTGAGAAATCAAGAGTTCTATGACCAGAATGGGATAGAACTTCTTTTAGGAAAGTCGGTAATGTTGTCTTGTCATGGAACATGTCATTCATAGTTTAGAAGTGATCATTCAGTTTAAAGAATTATTATTTTGTACAGAAATGGCTAATGTGATGGTTGTTTTCAAACTATGTTAAAAAGGTGGTAGTTTGGAGATGTTTTATCTTATTCCTTTTTACATGGAGTTGTGTAATTATTTTCTTCACTAGGACAATATCCTGCGTATGTTTAATATAGAGCCCTCATTTTTTTATTTCATAAGTAAGATAGATCACTCACTTTAGTTTATGTGTAATATATATCTCTTATTTTAAAAAATTTCATGTGTAAATAGATCTCTCATTTTTTTTTAGTTCATATGTAAGATACATCTCTCACTTTTTAATTCATGTATGGGATAGATCCTTCACTTTTTGGTTCATTTGTAAGATACATCCCTCACTTTTTAGTTTATATGTAAGATAGACCCTCATTTTTTAGTTCATGTATAACTGATGCAAGAATATTTCATGTCTAGTCAATTGTTAATGATGTATTTTTCAGTGTAGTCTATTTCTTATATAGAAATGGGTAATAAATTTCATTGTCATCCCCATCTATAACACAGATAAAGGTTAATAATTAAATGTTGGGAAGTGTGTACTGCATGTCCACTTTCTCTTGATAATTATAGAAGTGCACTTTGTTGAATTAAGTTTAGATTATATGTGGGTATGTTTATCAGGTGACCAAGTTGGAAGTTGATGATAAGAAGATTGTACTGGAGGATGGACAGAATTTGAGCTATGATGTTCTGCTGGTGGCCACTGGAGGAAAGTGAGTAAACATCTTGTCTTTAGCTTGATGTGTTAGATCTGGCTGTTGTGTCTTGCATAAGCTTGTAACAGATTTGCTGATATTCTTGAATAAACTGTAACAGATTTGCTGATATGTCTTGAATAAACTGTAACAGATTTGCTGATATGTCTTGCATAAGCTTGTAACAGATTTGCTGATATGTCTTGAATAAACTGTAACAGATTTGCTGATATGTCTTGAATAAACTGTAACAGATTTGCTGATATATCTTGAATAAACTGTAACAGATTTGCTTCTGTGTTGTGGATTAACTGTGGTAGATTGACACTTTTGTTTCAAATAAGCTGATAGTTTTCCTGTTTAAACACCCATACATCAGCAAAGAAATGCAATAAAGCATCATTAATCCATAGCCACCAATGAAAGCACAGTTCTTCAAGGACATTATCAAGAATCTTTATCCATCAGCATAGACCCATGTATACGAGCAGGGTCACCAAGAGGGGAGTCCAGGTGGTAAAGTGCTCTGGTACTGAAAGGTGAGGGCAGTCCAGGTGGTGTAGTGCTCTGGGGTCTGAAAGGTGATAGGAGCCCAGCTGGTGCAGTGTTCTGGGGCCTGAAAGGTTTTCCATGTTTTAAAGGTGGATCTGGAGAGCTTGGGGGAACCTGGCATGGATTTAAAAAAAAACAAGCATGAAGGGTGGAGTTTGCCTTGGCATACTAAATTTCCCTCAGAAGGCTGGGAAGTTTAGACAGGGCAGTGGCTTTTCATGGTTTCTTTTTGATGACAGGTTTTGAAAAACAGATAATAGTTTCTTGTCTCCTCTCTGTAATGTCCAAGCTGTGATCACACACTAGTGTAATCTAAATAACTTTAAGTATCTGAGAGTGAGAATAGGGGTTGCCAACTGTGTACATAACTGAATGAAGCAAATCTTTACCTATAAGCAAATGGTGCAACAGTTAAGGAGCTGTCATATATTATTAAACTCAGCACTGCTGTGTGATGTTGAAACATGAATGTTAAACAAGAAAAACTGAGGATGTACAGGAACTGATTTAATCCGGATATACTGACAAGACAGAACACACTGGAGGTCTGCCTTGGGGAGATTATGCAGGATGTTGAGCCCTGTTTCTCATTCTAAAGACCTTGTGTTTATCTAAAGATAATTGACTTTATTATTTCAGGCCTCGCAGTCTGCCAATTCCTGGTTCAGATCTGAAGAATGTGTACATGTTACGAACTCCAAAAGATGCTAATGCAATCGCAGAGAACTCTCAAGGGAAAAATGTTGTCATTATTGGATCATCTTTCATTGGTATTTTTTATGTGTTTGACTGTTTTGTGTTGATGTTTCTGTGTTTTATCTTTGTGATACATGTTGTACAACTACATTTAGTTATTTGTTACAAAAATTGTAGATGTGATCTGTACCATATCGAAGGAGAGATTAAGTCCACTGCTTGATGGTTTATCATCATAAGAAATGACTGAAGGAAGGTTTATCCTGCTGTGATGGAGCTTAACTGAATATCCAGAAAACTTCAGACGGTAAGGGACCGATGTTAACAATTTCAGCTCTGTGCTTCAGGATATGTGGTTCAGGAATATCCAGTGTTTGCAGACCAGTGGAATGAGATGTGGCTACAGAGTCTAGGTTTGAAGCAAAAGTTTTCAAGACTACCTTGAAAAATTCCTAGAATACTATGGGGATCATCCTGGGAGCTGTCCTCCAACTTTAAGCATGATCGAGCTCATGAATGCCAAAGGAGAAGTCCAGCTATTTCCGATAGTTATCAGTCACAGAAACATCTGCTCAACCTGAGCTTGCCATTCTACTCACTAAAAAAATGTTTTATATGGCAACAGATATAAGAAATAAAAAAATATAAAGTGTAACATTGTTTCCTGCATCTGGTGAGTGAACTTTTTCAAGAAACCAAGAAGGCTTAATTTAGAACTGTTCAAACAATAGTGCAGCTTCAATGACTGACAATTTAAAAAAAGAGCATAGTCATTTTTAACACTAGATTTACATATATACAGTGGTAAGTATTGGACTGATATTGACTGCAACAGACTGGCCAGCTTAGCAGTCATAACAGCAGCTTTTACAATGTTGAAATATTAGAATTATATTTGGCGTCATATACATGCTGCTTTATTTTATTTTATTTATATGATGTATGTGTCATGTCATTCTTAGTATATATGTGTACTTGTTCCTAATATTAGGATACCATATTTCCTTGAATAAACACCCTGGCATTTATTCCCCAAATTGTCACCATGATTCAGCATTTATTAGAGGCCAGCATCTATTCAAGGGGGGTGTTATTTGCAAAATGCCAGTTACGGCTCTGCAGCATCGGACAGAAGCAGTGTGCTAACCGGGTGTTTATTTCAGACCAAGCATTTATTTAAGGCTTGTGATTATTCGGGACATGACTCTGCAACCCTCAGTGTTTAATTGGGGCAGGCAAGTATTTCAGACCTAGCGTTTAATCAAGGAGATATGGTATATCTTTTATAGATCTTGTGTTTACTTGTATTTACAATGTAATTCTTGTTTTGATGGGTTATAACTGTATGTTTAAAGTTACTTGTACATGCAGACGTTACTGATTGTCTGTCAGTTATTAATAAATGTTGCCTGTAATTTCATTTTCATTGAGGGTAAACATGAATATCTGTGATTTCATTTTTCTTGAAGTAATCATGAAAATCGTTTACACTTTGAAGGAGCAGTCATGTTCACTTTGACCACAGAGCCAGCAAGACCTTTGCCAGCCAAAATTCTACCAATCATTTAACCTTCTGGCAAATCTTGTAATAAAAAAAAATCTTTTTCTATGGTTTCTATTCTTTATCTTCTTTGGATTTGGGCACTGTACATTCCAGGTGTTGTACAGAGGTTAAAAAAAAAAGGTTAAGGTAAAAATAGTCGCTGTGTATCATCATTGCATGCGGTCAACCATAAGTGCTCTGCTGCCTAGTCACCGGTTGACCAGAAACTGCCATCTTGTGTCACTGTGAGCACAAACACCATCACCAAGGGTGACGTCCTTTTTTCTTCCCAGAGCTTTAACCCTGGTACCCATTTTTTCTTGGGGCTTTCGCAAGCCATATTCTGACCACTACATTGATGAGTGGAAATGGAAACCAAGTTGCCTGGTTGGCAAATGAGTTTCTGATTCACTACACTAGTATGGCTCCCATGGCAAAGGTAGCTCTGTCATACCAAAGAGGCATCCACAGAGTAGGGTGTTGCTGCCTATATTCTCCTTTCTCTGTACTCATGCTGGATTCATGTAGAAACTCCCTTTCTGATTGTTAGATAAAACCATCTCATTCAATCTCTGTTACATCAGGCTGTTTATCTTCATCAAACAGCATATAATAAGTCTTTATTTTCTGTTTGTTTTTTCTGACAGCATGCAATAGTTTCCACTTAAGAACATTCAACATTAGATTTTGTTATTTCACTTTTCTTGTATCCTGATCACCATGGGACATTTACAGAAGAAAATGTAATACATGAATTGATAACTGAATGATTTTTTTTTCTCCTATATACAATAACTTATTTTAATTGCTTCTGAATTACTTGTAAAGTAAAGAGAAAAGAAATGGAAAGCTGTAACTGATTTGTATAAGAAAAGGGTGATAGTTTTCTTTTTTTCCAGTTCTAAGAAACTAAAATATTTCCTGATATAAGTTTTCTTTGTTGAGTATTTTGCATTGATTCTTTTACCTATTCCAGGAAGTGAAGATATTTAACTATTACAAATTTTCTTTGTTGAACATTACGTGGCATGTTGGAAAGCTCCTAAATGGAAACTGTTGTAATGCTACAGTTCTGAACTCCATTGTTTTTGCCGAGTTTGTTTTGCTGCTGCTCATGTTGTGTTTTTTGCTTGAATTGTTTTGTTGCTTTGTATGTCTAGAGTATCACTTAGCGTTTTAGTATTTTCTGTGCTTCAGCTTTTATCAAGCTAACATTTGACATCCTTGTGTGTGACATATTATGTATGATGATGCATTAGCATAATTCAGTATTTCTTTAATTTCAGTGGTTGGTTGTCAGGTCTTAATAGGGTGGGGTGGGGCGTGGTGGGGGGGAACTGGGTCCAGCTGGTGCATTGCTTCAGGGCCCAGAGGTTTTTTTCTGTTTTAAGGATGGGTCTTCTGGCCTTTGGGCTACCCATAGGGTATGGAAAAAAAATTGAGGGGTGGGGAGGGGGGGAGTTCTGTACTGGGTTAGGAAATTTTTCTTGGAGAATGTGGTTGTGTGAGAAGAGATTTTTGTAAGAGGTCAGCCCACAGTGCTACTTTTTTCTTGAGATTTGTATAAGATGTGTCCAGTAAGTAATGAGACTGATTCCATCAAATTCGATTTGTTCAAGATACACTTCTCTCTCTCTCTCTGAACCTTAAGTGCCATGGGCACATGGGGCTTCCGCAAGGGTTTTCCACAAATGCTTGTCCTTTGCATTTTTTTCTGCTCTTGACCAGATGAGCCCTCTATTGCTCAACATCCTTTCTGTTGTTCTTCTCCATGTCTCTTTTGGTCTACCCTTACTTCTGTTCTCCTGTAATGTCCATCTTAGTGCTATTTTTGGTAATGAGTTGTCAGTCATTTGGAGCACATGTCCCAACCATCACCATCGTCTTTCCTGAATAATTGCTGTCAGTGGCTTCATCTGCATTTCTGCCAACAAGATGTTATTTCTTATGGTGTTTGGCCAAAATATTTTTCCAATTCTTCGTAAATATTTAATTTGGAAAGAATTCAACTTGTTTTCTATTGTTTTGGTGATTTTCCAGCATTCACTTCCGTAGAGTAGTACACTTAGAACATTACTCTTAAATATCCTGATTTTCGTATTCATGCTTAGTTTTTTAGATTTCCATATAGTCTGCAGCACTGCAAAAACCTTGTTTGCTCTAGTAAGTCTGCTGTTGATGTCCTCTGTGCTGTCTCCATTTTCTATTACTCTGCTGCCAAGATATTCAAATTTGTTGACATCCTCCACTAACTTGCTATCTACTCTTGAGTACATTTCTGTTGTTCACATTTTGCTTCATTAACTTTGTCTTTCCTACATTGATCTTTAGGCCTATGTTGTTTGCATTCTGAGTTAGCTTGTTAAGATATACTTACATATACTTAAAATTCCTTGAAATAACATCCTTGAGCATCAATATGCCATTGCCAGCAGTTCTGCCACGTGTCGTAACGTGCCAGGAAGTCTTGAACATTGATCTCTTTCAAAGCACTTGTCACGGCAGCTTGCATGTCATAATGTGCCAGGAAGTCTTGAACATTGATCTCTTTCAAAGCACTTGTCACGGCAGCTTGCATGTCATTAACAGTCTCAAACTGGTGGTCTTTCAAGCTTGATTTGAGCTGGGGAAACAAAAAGAAGTCAGCTGGGGTCAAGTCTGGGCTGTAGGGAGGTTGGCACAGCATTGCTACGATTTGTTTAGCCAGAAACTCCCTCACTAGCAGCGACACATGGCTCGGCACATTGTCATGGTGAAGAACCCAGGAGTTGACAATCTCTAGGTGAACATGTGCAACTGTTCTTCAGCCGTTTAAGCACTTCCATTAAAATGCTGCTTTGACCATTTGTCTGGGTGATATGAACTCCTTATGGACCACACTTTTAGAGTAAAAAAAGACAATGAGCATCATTTCATCTTTGATTTGTTCATTCAAGCCTTCTTTGGTCAAGGAGACTCAGTAGTGTACCACTCAGAGCTCTGTCTTTTTTGTGTCCTGGATCATACTCAAAGACCCACGTTTCATCACCAGTTATCACTTTCTCCAAAAAAATCAGGTTCACTCCTCACACGGCCCAAAAACTCATGAGAAATCGACACATGGTTTTTCTTCTGTTTGTCACTCAAAACCTTATTAACAAATGTGGCACAAATTTTCTACATGTGCACTTCTTTCATGATGATTTCATGCACAATGGATTTTGGAAGTCCGACTTGATCTGCTATCAATCTAAGACTCAGACGTTGGTCAGAGCCCAAAACCGCTTACACCTTATCAGCATTGTCAGAAGTGTGAGATGTTAATGGGTGCCCTGTCCATTGTTCATCCTCAAAGCTCCTTCTTCCTTCTTTGAACATCTTGTACCACCAAAACACTTGTGCTTTCGATAAAGCATCTTTCCTGTAGGCTTTCTGTATCATAGCAAGCAGCTCGGTCACGGATTTTTCAAACCTAACACAAAAACTTTATTGCATATTGTTGGTCGACACTCCTCTGCATTTTGACTGTTATGTGATGCTTAAACAGCAAGCGGTCTGCACTATGTAAAAGCTCAGAGCCAAATGACGAGATATAAACCCTTTACCTAACATCCCCCCACTAATCTTCAGGCCGAGGAATCTGCACCCTCCCCCCCCCCACCCCTGGCCCTGCTGACAGGCTGAATAAAATGTCTCATTACTTACCGGACACACCTTGTATATGTAGTTTATTCCTCACTCATTTCTCCATAATATTTCTGACACTGACATGTTCTAATGATGTATGAATTCAGGCCATACAAATGTATCCTTATTGATCTAAAGATCATTCTTTTATTATTCTTAGTATCAGTCCATCAACAGAAGTGTTTTTTCTTTAAACAATATCAGCCTACTATTCCAAGATTCCATCAGTTGCAGCTGTCTCCAAGAGTTTTCAAAATTGTCTATTTGAAAGAGAGAACTTCTTATGGTTATATTCGGAAATGAGTGTTTTATATATAATTTTGTCATTCTGGAGGCACACAAGGATGGAAGCTTCATAGAAAGACTTGTTAATTTGTAGACACCCTTGTAACTGCTTGGTAATGGATTAACTTAACTTGTTTATGGAAGAAGTGAAGCAGTGATCAATACATAATTGGATTGCTTTCACACATCTATAGAAGGGTCTAGTGATGCACAACAAGTAGTTGGGCTAATTTACATGCTTATGGAAGCACAAAAGTGATAATGACCAGGCAACTGGAGTAATTTGAAGCTTTTATGGAAAGTCAAACAAAAAGTCTACCTGGATAAATCTCACACCTGGGAATAACATAGTGGTTTGGACTGATTTCACACATTTATATAGAAACCCCAAAGTGGTAATCACCAGGTTACTAAACAAATTTCATGCATTTATAAAACACCATAGTGATAATCACCAAGTTACTAATTTCATGCATATCAGCAGGTTCTTAGATGAGCGATTATGACATTTTAAACTATACACTTTTATAGAAACTATCACAGAATTGATTACCAGGTAACTGAACTAACTTCATATTTGCCTGTTGCAAGGCATGGAGGTGACTGCATTCCTAGCTGGCAAAGCAGCAAGTGTGTCAGTGGTGGATTTGGTTCAAGTACCATTTCAGTTAACCCTAGGAAGCCAACTTGGTACATACTTTCAGAAGGTACTTTAGCACAAGCTGGTCTGTTAACAAAGCCAGATTTGCTGGCATGATTACATACTTGTAAATTAATGAAACAATAATATGATTTGTCACACGGTATTTGTCAGGCTTATGTGTAGGTTCCCATAGTAACTGCAAGTCATGAAACACGGATAAAGTAGGATGAGATTTGAGTTGTAGTAGCTTTAATTCTCAGAGTTGGGTCCAGGAAGCATGCTTCTTAGCAGACAGTCCATAGAATCATACTTTGTTGATTAGAGAAGTTACATGGCAGCCTGTTTCTAAGAATAGAGGACTACTAGGAAGTGGCATAGGGCCTTGACCAGCATATGTTTGATATAAAGCCATCTCATTCCTAATCATTCTAAGTTAATCAGCTCTCTTAATCAAGGTTCAGTATTAAAAATTCAGACTATGGTGTCATTGCATTCAAGACAGCCCTATTTATGCTCCTCTGCATGCCACAGCATCTACCCAAAAACTTGTTTGCTAATAGTTCCTGTCATGTATTGACTGAGAGTTCTCTTAATAATTAACTAGTGAGCATTTGAATTTATTAAAGTTAATATGAGCTCTTTTAATATTAAGTTTAATAAATTCAGCTGCTGACTAGTTTATTTAAAGCCAAATACCAAATTGGAATAGTTCCGTAGCTTGGGGAATCCACGTAGATTAAAACCCAAAAAACTGCAGATTTATAGCAGGGTATTTGGCAAACACTTTAAAGTAAATCATTTTAAAGATGTTATGAAAGCATGAATATATCAGTGTGAATAACTGAGAATCACTCTCCTAATTTATTTACTATGGGTTGGACAGCAAACGTATGAGTTACATGATGAGGGTAATGTCACTAAACTAGATGGCTATGCTTATTCCAAAGGGCAGTCCACAATACTATATGTTTCATGCAGGTTTTTTTTTTTTTTTTTGTTTCTGTAATTTCTGAGTCCTTTGTTATTAAATGGTTTTATGTAACAAGAGCTATCCAGAACAGTTTCTTTTTTTTTTTTTAGCTTTTAGTTTTTAGAAGAAAACATTGGAAAAACATTGGATATAAAAGTAATTTTCAGTCATTTTTCAGTGTTGTGTTTGAAGATGCTACATTTAAAAATGTATCTTGTTCTTCTCATGATCTTTTACTGGCGCCTTGATATTTATGGAGAATCCTTTTTTGCAGTGATTATCTGTTAATGAAGCTTTGATGTTAATAAGTAAACAGTTTTTTAAGTCATACCCCCCCCTCCAGTCATTTAACAATGTTTATAAGTAAGCAGTTTGTAAGTCATTATCCTATCTATTAATGATATTAATAAAGTAATAAGACTTGAAGTCATAAACCCAGTCTGTAAGTGATGTTTGTAAGTAAGCAGTTTGTAAGTCATTATCCTATCTATTAATGATATTAATAAAGTAAACAGCCTTGAAGTCATAACCCCAGTCTATTAATGATGTTTATAAGTTGTCCACTGTTGCAAGCTATTAATGAAGCTTTGATGTTTATAAGTAAACAATATTTAAGTCATAATTCCAGTCATTTAATGATTGTTATAAGTTAACAGTGTTTGAGTCATTATCCCAGTCTACTATAAATGGCCTTATTTATCCTGGATTCTGTGTCAGTTATTCCAATATATTGATGAAGTTTTGATGTTGATAACTAAATAAATTTTAGTTATTTTTCTAATCTGCCTCTTACAGAGGAGTATTTATAGAAAACAATTTTAAGTTATTCTTTAGAAATATATAATACTGAAAAATGGATTTTAACTCTTCCCACCCGCGTTACTTCCAAAACATTCCTTAATTTGCTGATGACGCGAACATTTTGGGGAAGGGGGTCCCTGTGTAAAAGTTATTTTACCGAATTAATTCCATGATCACCACGTGTGTATCACATATTAAAATAAGCGGAAATGAATGAAGATTCCGTAAATGAAGTTATTTGTCATAAAAAACAAAGAAAAGAAAAAAAAAAACACAACTGGTGTGAAACGATGGAGTGATTTTTTGGCGCAAAAAAAATTTTAGGGCTGAGCAATAAAATCTTTTTTATACTTACCTTAATTGTGTCATAATCCAATATAGAGTACGTAGTCATTCAAATTTCAACACAGAAGAATCAATATTTATGGATGTTTGTGACATCCAATAAATCTAACAGGTCTACAGCTATGAGAAACACATATAGTAAGATAGGTCTAGTCGGTCGATGTGACCATTCTACCACTCGATCTAAAAAAAAACTTGCATTTTACACTCCTATCATGATATCCAACATGGTCCCCTTTATCAATTGTGCTTAAAAACTAGTTTAACTCTGGATTCAGAAGAGCTCTGACTGGTTAAATGAAAAGTTACATCGTGTTTTCAACGAAGGAAAGTCCGAAACCTTGTAGGGCTGTGTCAGTGGGAGAGCATATATTGCAGCACGCCTTTTGAGGCTGGTGTGGGTGAGAAGAGTTAATTAGAAGGAGCAGTTTCATACTATTTAACTGTCAGAAAGAGCAATTTCATACTATTTTAACTGGCAGAAAGAGCAATTTCATACTATTTTAACTGGAAGAAAGAGCAATTTACAGAGGAGTATTTACATTCAGTCTGGAATGTAAATGTTTGGATGAAGATTTCCTTGCAGGAATTTGATCAAGTTATATTTATAGAAAACAATTCCATGTGATGGTGTAGGAATGGGTAGGAGCTGATTTGCTGAAAATAGCAGGAGATAGCAGGCTGTGTTTGTAAGTAGGATTAGATGCAGAGCTAAACTGAATTTAGCTTACCAGATGTTTGGCTGATTAAAAACTCAAACAAAAGTTCATTGCTTGTAGTTAGAGCTCCACTAATTTTAGGTGCATGTGATTGAAAAGATGCTTTCCATTTGTAGCTTTTGGTTCAGATATATTTTCCACTTTTGCATACATTTTTATCCTTAGATGCATTTTATCCTTGCCTATATTTGATCCTTTCACATAGTTTTACTTGAATTGTTTTTTTCATGTACAGAATTTTTTATCCATTGCACATTTGTTCTACATTGTTTAATTTGTATTGTAGACTTTTATTACAATCTTAGAATCCTTGCTCTGGGAGTGTCATCTCTTAAATATTTAAATCAACACTTCATTGTGCATGGAACATATGTTGTGTGCTTTATAATAAGAGTAATTTTTTTATATTTTTATAAATGATTGGGAAGAGAGTAGATAACACAGTGATTGATTTATTATTTCATGAGTGAAAACTGTTGGTGACAATTATAGCTTGCGGGTTAGGCAAAATCTGCAGTCTACCTATGTTTTGTGTATCCACAGGTGATTGTATTATTTTCTTTACGAAAGTTATGTCATAAAACAGTACAGAATTGCTGTCTTTACTTAGTTGTGGTTTGAATATGTTTGCCCACTTTGCATGTGTGTGTGTGTATACAATTCTTTATCTTGAATATGCAGACATCTGTGTTGGTATACATGTTTTATAGGGATATGTTTTAAACTGTTTGCATGCCTGCTGCCTGTGTGTCTGTTCCTCTGTGTGTATAAAGTGTTATACTGCAGCACGCAGTATTTACCATTTTGGCCAGGTTATAGGGCCATCTGAGTTTAAATTCCTTTTTTTTTTATTATCTGATTAAAGATTTTCTTAGTGAAATTTGTGCAAGTTACATTTTGTTTAAGAAATAGGATCAGAAGCAAAGGTGACAATGACACATGGATGGCACATTATCAGTGTTCGCAGACTAGAGCAGGACAGGACCCTCTCTCATTTCTAGACTGAGTAGAGATTGGCATGTGTCTGTGACAGTGGAGTCTTCTTCATTAATTCAAACTCTTTGCCCGCTTAACCTGATGCTTGGGCTGAACTGCAAAGGGATTCTAAAAACAAAAGGCAAAATTTATGATGCACATTAAAAAGAATGAAATTCTTTAATTAAAACGTCCTTCCAGATTCGATTTTTTGTGTTGTGTTACAGGGTTAGAAGTTGCAAATTACATGGTGGGGAAAGCTGCTGTCGTCAATGTGATAGGTCAGAGTGCCATCCCTTTAGCCCATGTCTTTGGCCCCAAGATCGGAGATTGGTTTCGCAAGGTGGAGATTTATGTTTTTGGGTTAACAGATTGTATTGATTTTGTGATCTGATGTTTGTTTGTTTTCTTTTTTTTATTCAGCTGTTCCCCATGTACAACATGATCAGCATATATTTGAATGTGTTTCTTTTGTTTGCTTGGTTTTTTTTTATGCTAGGATTGTAATTATTAAGCTCTTTTTTTTCTTTCTTGTATCTTGTGGGGCATATATTTTATAAATATTTTCAAGGCAACCATGCTACACTGTGGTATTGCACCATTGTTGTGCAGCATGCTTTAATGAGATTTCTTTGGACAGAGGGAGTAGTGAAACTTGCTGAAATTCACTGTAGGTTGTTGACTCAGGAAGGAAGCGATAACAGCATGATTCAATAAAAAGAAATTTTGAATGAGCAGAAAGGTTAAAGTGGCAAGGACAAGTCATTTGATAATTCTTGATCTGGTCAGCCATCAACATCATACACACAAGCCCACATTGACAGGGTGCAAGTCTTGATCAGAGAAGATGATTGGATTATGCTGTCAGCTGTTGCTGCACATTTGGATATCAGCTGTTGCTGCACATTTGATATCAACTGTTGATCCACTCATGCCACAGTGCAAGATGACTTCGGGCACCATAAAGTTTGTATAAGATGAGTGCCCAAAAGGCTTACTGATCTGCATAAGCAACAGTGTAAGGCAGTTCAGACCTAATTCCTGAAATGTTATGAAGAAGTTGGTGAGTGTTTTGTAGCAGATTGTCACCAGTGACAAGGCATGGATCCATTACTGTGAGTCAGAAACACCAGTAGAGAAACAAAATTCAAACAACAGCTCTCTGTTAAGAAAGTTATGCTGACCTTCTTTTGGGACATAAAAGGGTTGCATTCTGGTGTATTTTCGAGAAAAAATCATGCCAATCTTCTTTTGGGACATAAAAGAGTTATATTCTGGTGTATTTTCAAGAACACAAATGAGCAGTGACCATTGCATCATGCTGCTTAGAGGGAATCTGAATCCTGCAAATCACAGCAAAAAGAAGAGGAATGCTATAAAAACAGATTTGCTGCACCGTGGTATCTCACACCTCCTGTGTATCATCTGCAAGAAAGGAGGGCAATGCAACAACTTCTGTTTGAACTTCTTTCTCATTCCTCGTTACAGCCTTGATCTGGCTTCATGTGATTATCTTGTCTTTGGTCCACTGAAAGAGGCTGTATGCAGTTGTAGGCTCACCTCTGATGATGAGGTTAAGGAAGCAATGCAGACCTGGATTACGGAGCAGGTGAAAAGCTGCTTCTCCCATAGAATGAAGAAAACAGTTGAATGATATGAGGAGTGCATTGACCTGCTGGGGGACTTTGTGAAGAAGTGGTATAACCATTATGCTCCTTTGCTCACAGTTACCAGTATATTTTGGGTGTACTTTTTGATTCTGTATATATATATACATACATACTTTTCTATTTTCAGTCTCGTGAGAACTGTTCAACCATATCTCCTTCAAATTTAGCCAGTTTTTTTTTATCTCATCCATTTTTTAAGCCAGTTTTTCCATTTATCACCAGTTTTCTTGGCATCTTATCGTCATTAAAATGTGTTATGTTTTTTTGCCTGTTTGGGTTGGAAAAAAAAAAAAAAGAAAATAGTAAAATAAGTGAGCAGTGTAAATTTCAAGTTTTCCGTGTATGGAATGTGGTGTGGGTGGTGATGAGAAGCCTCTCAGTACATAGATTATCTGTGAATATCTGGGAAAGGACCACGGACAGTCATAGATTTTGATGCTTTGCAAGGAGGCCACAGGTTTGAAGGCCAAGGAAGAATGGTCAGATAAATGTCTTTTAAAGTCCAAGACACAGGGCCAGATAATGCATAACATCTGTGTAAATCTGCATTGTACTCTGCCTTCACTAAATGATAACAGTGCATGTGAATATGATAAGTCAGAAGTAAAGATATCAGAAGTCCTGATTATAACATTTTGTTGTGGTGAATAAGGTTTCCATCTCTTACAGAAGGTTTTTTTTCTGCCTTATTTCATGTCATTTTTGCTTTAAAACCTGCCATTTTAAATCGTTCCTTTATTTGCTGCGGTTTAAGTGGATTTACCAAAAGGCTGAGTGGGTTTTCCTGTTATCTTGCTGGGTTTTCCCCCCATTATTTGCATAGATTATATCTCTTATGGAAAGCATCTTTTCATGAAGGAATAAGCAACATGACTAGGCAAACCTGATGGGTTCATATCCGTACAGACCAGGATGTTTGCATTGCTGTTGTAGTAAACAGCTTTGAGCCTTTATTTGAGTTAAGAAATCATAGTTGACATCATAATTTGTCCATGTGATTTGTCAGAACAAACATTTGGGTGCCACTTGACTGGCAGTAATTCAGGGTGAATGTTCAGACCTTAATTTATTGGGAAAAGTTTAAGAGAAACCAAGAGAAAACAAATGAGCAATATTTTCTGTGTTGCCAAAATTCACAGGATTTTTATTAGATGATGCCATTGAAAATCACTGAAGCAGCTGTAGCTACTCACATATTGGCTTTGAAGGTCACTTAAGTAGCTGTTGCTACTCACGTATTGGCTTTGAAAGTCACTTAAGTAGCTGTTGCTACTCACATATTGGCATTGAAAGTCACTTAAGTAGCTGTTGCTACTCACGTATTGGCTTTGAAAGTCACTTAAGTAGCTGACTTAAATAGCAGTTTGCATTTTAGATTTGTCTGCCGTATATCTGTATGTGGTGTAATAATACTAAACAGAAAATGTTAGATTTGAAATCACTGATCTCTGCTTTCATTGTGAACACAGTAAAATAAAATGAAGCCTGAGCCAGGCCATAGAAGGTCTTAAATTATCATGTGTTGTTGTAATTAAATGATATGTCTTCATTAACTCTTTTATTCCAGAACAACGCTACCACATTAAATCTTGCATGCTTGTGAGAATTAATGCTCAGAGCATTATTTAGACAAAGTCTTTAAAAAAAAAAATGAAAAGTAGCACATTTCTAACCCAACCCATATTTTTAAATTAAAGAGTAACTTCCTTCCGGTTTCTTTCTACCAACATTTCTCATCAGGTTTATTCTAGCAGAGTATAGAAGCTAATTCTGGAGTGAAAGAGTTAATGTACTTTCCTTTAATAAGAAATAATTTGTGTCTCAGCATTAATTTCTACCATAAAACAGAATGGTCCTTATATTTCATTGTTAATAAAATAGAATAGATTTCTCATTTACATGTGCTTCTGTGATAAGACAGGGCAGATCCTTCATTTTCTTGTGTTCCTGTAATAAGGTAGAATGGGTATAGATCATTCATTTTTATATGTTCATTTAAATAGCTACATGAAGAGAAAGGAGTGATTTTCCATTTTGAGACCAGTGTGAGTGAGTTCCATGGAGAAGGAGGCCAAGTGCAGGAGGCCGTGCTAGCTAATGGGACTGTGCTGCCTTGTGATGTCTGTGTCATGGGAGTAGGTAGGTTTGTGTTTCATGACAGTCTGTTACCAGTGAGCACTAGTGGCTTTGTACTTTGAGTTTAAGAAAGACATCAAGGCAGACGTGTCTTCGATTGTCTCTGTTCACGTGATGTTTGCCGTGGTTTGGCTTCATTGACAGCAGTAGGATAGTTTCCCAAAAGTGTAGCTAGACTCTATTGATAGGGTGAAAATTTGGTTAAGTCAGATTAGGACAGTGTTTCCCAAAGTAAGCAGTCCTGCCCTCCCTTGTGGCAATGGGTGGTCAAGGGGGCAGTGAGGGACTGTCAAGGGAAAGTGGGTTCAGAACAAAGTGAGTAAAAATGAGCTGTTAGAAGTGATAGGGATGTGTCAGCATTAAAAAAATTTGGGAACCTCTGATGAGGATCTTCATTCTTGCATTCCTGAAAAAGTTTGGGAACCTCTGACAAGGACTTTCATTCTTGTGCTCTCAAAAAGACCTGTACCTGTTTAGTAGGTATATGATGATGGCATAAGTTCTGTGTTGATTTATAGTTTTTCTTTATTACATATGTTCACATGTGGGCATTGCCACGCCTTAATACCCATGCTTTCATCATGAAGGGTGATACTGTTCCACAGTGTGTGTCAGCTGGCCTCCATGAGGATACTAATATGCTGAATCCATTCTGTCCATCTGCTACAGTTTGCTAGACCAGCAAACTTGTCCTCTTCTTTCCTTTTGGAAGCACCTGCATGTTCTGGTAAAAAAAAAAAAAAAGAAATTTATTTAGTAAATCTTTGAAAAAGACAAAATGTTTTGGCCACATCAAGAGATGTTACAGTATACAGAAAAACAAAGAGAGGGAAGTGAACAAGGTGACATAGAGGGACAGATAATAGCTAGAGATGGACAGGAAGCAGTGTAAGGATATGGTGCATCTTGGAAGTAAGAGAAAGAGCAAGGTGGAGATCAACTGCAACTATCATTCTGTGAAGAGATGGCACATGATGATGATGATGATTCAGACTTCCACCCTTGGGTGATGCACCTCCTCAAGTTATACAGATCACCCTCCAAGAATGTTTCTGTGCATATTTTGACAGTTCGTATTGCTGTACATGTGATTAAAAAAAAAAAAAAAGTGAAAGTGTCATCATCTTTCAACATTGGGATCGTGAGGATGTGGTGTGAAATAGCGGTCAGAAACTCATAACTCCCCCTGCTAGCATTAGGCTTGGCAAGCCATAACCAAGATCTTGTCTCATCTTAATACTCCCTGTAACAGGTTGAGTTGGCTAATGGGGCATAGAGTGCTATAATCCCTGTGGCGGTGGAGTCTGCTAAAGAAGCCTTGCACTCTTCCCTGTGTTTTTGACTTCACCCTGTGTCTGCAAATATAGCTGTCGTAACCCACACCCTGTCTAACTTGGTGCTTGTGATTCAACATCTTCACTGCATCAGCTGCGGAGGACATCCTGCTCTCAGCTTGAGGGAGATCTTTCCGCATCTGGTTTTCAGTGTTTAAATGAACAGCAAAGGCTCAGTATGTTTTCCTCGTTAATTCCCAGTCTTTTTAAAAATGTTAACTCGCTTGTTCGGTTAAATAGTAGCATATGTGATGTAACAGAAATAGTTTTTTTGGGTAACCTCTGTTGCTTCTTATTCATCATAATTCTTCTTTGTCTTCTACTTCTCTTTTATCATCATGGAGCTGCATGCCAGCGTTCTTTGCAGCTGATGTTAGGCGCAGCATTATGTGGGTATAGAAGCAGGCTGTGGAGGCTGTTTTTTTTGTCCCAAGTGGAGCTAGAAAGAAGGCTTGTGCATGCTTCTTTAGCAGGCTCCGCTGTCATGGGGACTTTTGCAGTCCCTGCCCTGTTAGCCAGGCTAGGCCTTCTCTTGGTGGTGGGTGCCATTGGTGAGGCTGGAACAAGGTCTGGGTCACATGCTAGCATGTAAGCTATGGCTTGCTTAATACCAAATCAGGCAATGTCATGAGATAATTGATGAGAGTGAAATGGGAGATAGAATTTTGCTACTTCCTGCTGTCAGATAATTTATTATTACTAGATGAAGTGAAGTTGAGAGTGACAAGTGAAGAGTCATGTATATAATTGTCAGGTGTGGTGCCAGCTACTGACTTCCTCAAGGAGTCTGGTCTTAATTTGACTTCCCGTGGCTTTGTTACTGTGGACAAGGTGAGTTACAGGGAGATGAAAGTGTTGTTACTGAGGTGGGGGGCTTCTATTGTTTTTTTTTATGTTTCCTCATAAATATTTTCTTTCAATTTTAAGTTTGTGTTATTTTCAAGTGTTTATTTTTTAAAAAATTCACTTTGGGATGTGTAAAGTAATTTCAGAATTGCCTATGGTAGCTTAGCAACCATTTTTATTTGTAAAAATTATGTTCAAAAAAATTTTTGGTAAAAGTCCAAAATGGACTGGCACTTTAATGAGTTAAAGAAAAAATGTTTAGCAGCGCCGGAAGGATGTAAGATGTAAGAAAGATGATTGAGTAAGATCAAAGAAAAAAAAAAGAAAGCATTTTAGGGGCCCCTAAAACTTTTCATGCCCAGAATTTTTAGTCTGAGAAAGCTAAAATCCTTTGAATGCTTGTTTTTAATAATTTAAAAATTTAATGCCAAGCATGGACGCTGACAGCAAAAGACAAAAGGAAAATTACAACAACTGAAATGAGATTTTTGAGAAGAATTCTTGGAATATCAAGAATGGACAGAATCAGGAATGATGTCATTAGAAATAAAGTAGGAGTTGAACCCGTTCTGAACTATATTCAAAAACAGAAAATAAAATGGTTCGGTCATGTATCACAACTACCAACAGAACGTGTACCACAGAGAGCAATGTTTTACAGACCACACAAAGGCAGAGGAAGGGGCTGCTTTGCAAATGATGGACCGATGGTATAGCAGAGACCCTGAATATCTCAGTGTATGAAGCCAGCAGGCAAGCCATTGGGAGACAATTGCACTTCACCTCTACACCTAACAGTAAATGAGGAAGGACAAGACAAGACAAGGCTTGTTTTTAATGAGCAGAAAATCATTTTAATGTAGAGATAATGAGATCAGTGGTGTAGGGCAAAATGTTAATCATATTGTGTCCTTTTGCCAGATTCTAGTGGGCTTTTTTGTTTGTTTGGATGTTTGAAATAGAAAATACTTTGCCTTGTGGTGTTTAATTGTAGACACAGGTTGTGTCAGAGATATGTATCTGATTAAGCCAAGGACAGCCAAGAAAACAAATGAAGAGATACTGTGTGAGGCTGTGCAAAATAGAGAAATGAAGGCAACATTCAGGACATGACAATCTAGATTTGTAGAACATGTTTTGACAAGAGGCAAACTGGAACACTTAATGACAGCAGGAAAACTGGAGGGAAAAAGAGACAGAGGGAGACAAAGAAATGGGACTAAAAGAGTGGCACAGAGTACAGTCCAATATACATCTTATAGAAAGAGCAAAGGATAGATGGTTGTGGAGACCAATGCCTGGCTGGCATGGACCAGAGAGAGAGATCTGATTAAAAGAGGAAGAGACACATAAGTGATCAAGAGAAGTAAAGATATGCACCTGATTAAGAGAAACAGAGATATGCTAAAGATTAAGAGAAGCAGGGGTATGTGAAGGATTAATGAAAAAGTGGAGATACATAAATAATTAAAAGAAGTAGAGATATTTTTATAATTAAGAGAAGCACAGATAAGTAGATGTTTAGGAGGAGTAGGACTGTATAAAGAATTTTTGGAAAAAAAAAAACCATTCATATGTTTTCAATGACAGCACATGCAGACAAATATCCCTGATGTTTACGCGGCCGGGGACATTGTGGAGTTTCCTCTCTTCACTGTGGACAATCAGCAAGTTAACATTCAGCACTGGCAGATGGCCCATCAGCATGGTAAGAAACATCTTCACTTGTGCTGAATTCACAAATACATGTTTTTGAATGACTACACAGCGGCTGTGGTCAGCTACTCTCAGGTGGTTAATAAATGCTAGCAGTAAAGAAATATTGTGTCATGGTTTGTTATATCTACAACCATATTATGGTTACTGTGTGATGGAACATATCAAACCACCTCCACATCCACATTCTGATTTATGATCTGACAGTCTGAAACACGTCTTTTTTAAAAAAAACTTTTTACTCCTGTGCATGTAAAGAATAGTGAATGTAATAATTCTTTTTACAGGTTATGAGTATATAAATATAGTGAATATAGACAGTTCTCTTACAGGTTATGAGTATATAAATGTAGTGAATGTAGATAGTTCTCTTACAAGTCATCTTACATCCTTCCCATGCTGTTAAATGCCAAATTGGGGACGCATGGTAGTTCGCCAAGTTCTCCTGTTTTTGGCAAGCTTTTCAACATCATCAAGGGATTTTATGCCTACTAATTTAGCCTCTCTTAACAATGTCCTCTTTAGAGTTTCATGTGGTTGATCTCTTTTTTAAAACCTCCGTTTTACCTGTGCAACATTTTGTCATTATGAAGAATTTGGCAGTTCCAAAAAGCAAGGGAGATAGTATACATCCTTATTTCGCACCTGTTTCAATCTGGAATCATGCTCTCATTCTTTCTTCTGTGTTGACTGCACAAACACATCTGTTATAGAGATCCTTAATAATGTTGATAATTTTAGATGATATTCCATATAGTCTTAAAATTCTCCACAATGAATCTCTGTGTATGCTAACAAATGCCTTTTTAAAGTCATTGAAATTCAGGATTAATGGTTTTTGCTTTTCAATATGTACTTCAAGTATTATTCTTAGAGTAAATATCTGGTCAGGACAGCTTCTTTTTTGTAAAAATCCTGCTTGCTCTCTCATTGCAGTATCCAGTATATCTTTATTTCTATTCAGAATGAGTTTGCAAAATGCTTACAACCCATGAGTATATAAATATAGTGGATCTAAACAGTTTTCATACAAGTCATGAGTATATAAATACTGTGAATGTAGACAATTCTCTGACAGGTCATAGGTATTTCAATAAAGTGAATGTTGCCTGAAACCTGGACACTTAACAAAACATCTGAGAAACACATAAATGCCTTTGATGTAAATGCTACAGAAGAGTTCTTCAGATATCATTGACACAAAAAAAAGAATAAATATATCCATACTACAAGAACTTATTATTGAAGAAGGCTGGCTAGTAAAGAGAATTAAACAAAGAAAACTTTGGACACATTAAATGTCATGATAATTTAGAGAAGATCGTCTTGGAAGGATACATAATGGGAAAAAGAAAAAGAGGAAGACCAAGGCAAAGATGGCTGCAAGACATCATTGATGATCTGCAGATGGATGCATCAGCAGCAGGCCATCTTGCTCACAACCGAGAGGCCTACAGGAGTGCTGTTAGGGAGGCAAAGTTCTGCATGGGACATGCAAATGAATGAATGAATGTTGACATTTCTGCATGTCATGAGTTTATAAATATAGCACATGTATACTCTAAGGTGAGATGTGTCAGGTTAATATAAGTTTCATTTATTCTCTGTGTCATACAGGAAGAATTGCTGGTCTGAGCATTGCAGGCAAAGCACAAGATATCCACAGTGTTCCTTACTTTTGGACTATGCAATATGGAAAGAGTGTAAGATATACTGGTAAGTTATCATTTGTTTAAAATGTAATGTAATACAGATCATACAGTACAGTGGAAATAGTTAGTGTTTATTTTAATTTAAGATTTTCTAATGTGTGGTTTTATTTTAACATTAGACTATTTAGATAAAATTGGGAAGTGCTTTATTAACTCTTTGAACCCCGCGTTATTTCCAAAATGTTCCCTACTATCCCAACGACGCGGACATTTACACAACATTTTGGAGTGGGGGGTCACTGTGTAAAAGTTATTGTGCCGAATTAATTTCATGATCACCATGTGTGTATCACATATTAAAATAAGTGGAAATGAATGAAGATTCCATAAATGAAGTTATTTCTCATAAAAAAAACAAAAGAAAAAAAACACAACTGGTATCCATCATTTCTGATGGAACTATTTTTGGGTTTGAGCACTAAAAAAAAAAATTTTTTTAGGGCTGACCAGTAAAATCTACTTTATATTTACTTACCTTAATGATGTCATAATCCAATATAAAATATGTAGTTCAACACAGAAACATCAATATTTATGGATGTTTTTGACGTCCAATAAATCTAACAGGTCTACAGCTACGACAAACATATATAGTAAGGTAGGTCTAGTCGGTCGTTGTGACCATTCTACCACCCGATGTCGAAAAAAACTTGAATATTGCATTCTGATCGTGATATTCAAAATGTCTCCCTTTATCAGGCATGGCAGAAAAACACTAGCTAAACTTTGAATTCAAAAGAGCTCTGACTTGTTAAATGAAAAGTTACATTGAGTTTTCAACGAAAAAATTCTTAAACCATATAGGGCTGAGGCGTTGAGACAGCAAATATCGGAACAGACCTTTTGGGGCTGGTGCGGGTGGAAAAAGTTAACATATGCTAGTTGTAGTAATGTATTTAGTACTTACACCCAAAAACTATTCATGGTTTTAATTTAAGGGTTACAAATGTGTGGTTAATTGTGGTTGCTGTGGCAGTGAGTTTGACATGTGGCTGTGGTAACTGATATTTTTGTCACAAAATGACTTTGGTCTCTTGATGTGAGTGTTGGTATGTGAATGTGAGAAGTGTTGTTGGTATATGGCATTGAATTGCTATGAGGTATGTGACAGTGAATGTTGATATATGATTATGGTAACTAGTGTGTGGTAATGTTTGTTGGTATGTGATTATGGTAATAGGCATTGATGTATGTAAATAAGTATTGGTATATAGCTGCGGTAGTTTGTAGAAATGAACATTGGTAGGTGATTGTGACAGTTGGTTTTGAGGTATTGCAAATTTGCATTTCATCATCATCATCATCATTGCCTTTCACTCCCTTGAGAACATAGGCCATGGATAAAGGCTCTCCAGTCATCTTTGTTCTTGGAATTATTCTCTGCTTTCTTCTGTGTGTATCCTTTGTCTCTGAGCACTGTCATAATTTCTCTTCTCCAAGTAAGTCTAGGTCTTCCTCATTTTCTATTTCCTTGAGGATTCCATGTCAATGCCTGTCTTGCTATGTTGCTGTCAGGTTTCCTCAGAGTGTGGGAAGTCTACCTCCACTTCCAAGACATGATTCGTGGGTTCATAGGTTCTTGTCCTGCCCTTTCCCAGACTTCCTTGTTCACATTTGAGGTGTGGTTTATGGTATGGATCATCATCATTTCACTCTGGACATGCCCAGAAGTGCTCAGATACCACCCCCATAACATATCACTCAGCATCCTGCTGCTGATCTGTCCTGTGTTGATCTGAAGTAATGAGTATTTATATTTGTCTTTGGAAGTGGGCAATATGTTGCAGTGATCACTAGTTTGTTGTGACTGCCTGCAGTAGTGTGTAGCTGTTGTAGTGCCTGTTAGAACGCAGTCATGGCAGCATTATGAATGTAGACGGTATTTTTGCTTGTCACAGATTAAGTTGTGTGAATGTGGTGGACAAGAATACAGCAGTCATTTTAGTGAATCGTCTCATCATCAGAAGATTTTGCCATTTAAAAATCCACTTTCTGTCAGTGCAGCCATACTCACGTGATGGCGTGGGTTAGAATTTACCCGAGGTTAGAGGTGGGGGAAATGTCTGGGTTTGGACGCAGGAAGTATATGTCAGATAGTCATTCTGTTACTGCCATGTGATCTGCCTGGGTAATGTGCTAAGCTTATTCCCCCCTAGTGTGGCAGTGACTTGATGGATAAAGCAGATGGCTTTTTGTTTGATTAAACCAAAGCGGTGCAAATAAACAGTTATTCTGCTCGTTGGTATTCTTGTGAATGGCCCAGAGTCCGCAGGTAGCCAGAATCACCGTTTGCAGGTAATCGGAGTCTGTGTATTATAACCTGATATTATCACTACTCTAACCAGCCACGGAGATTAATTTTGCCTGAGGAAAGGGGAAATGATTACCATCTGAGATTGGAGCCCACTTTTGTGTTGGGGAGATTAAAGACATAATTCTGCTACTGGTTCTTTCATTATCAAATAGGTGGCTGGACAATAAGGGATCTCATCATCATCATATGCCGTGCCGACTGGCGTTGGCTATTATGCTTCTCCAGAGTACGCGATCCTTCATGCAGGCCATCAGCTCAGTTGGTGATCTCCTCTCACACCATCCCGTCAGACTGTCCAGTATCATTTCTCTTGGTCTTCCTCTTGATCTTCTTCCTTCTATTTTTCCTGTTGTTATAATATTTTCAGTGCCCCCTCTTCTCATTGCATGTCCTGTGAAAGTACATTGTCTCTCTCTTATCTTTTTGACAAGGTTTTTTGTCTCTCCAGCTCTTCTCATACATTCTTCATTAGTTATTTTTGCTGTCCAGGGGATTCGCAACATTCTTCTAATAAACCACATTTCTGCTGCTTCCAATGATTTTTGTGCAGACTTGCCTATTGTCCATGATTCACTTCCATATAACAAGATAGGTTCAATATAGCATTTTAGGACTCGTTTTCTAACATTCATTGATAAGGATGTGTTGGTCAATATGTTTCTCATTCTCTGAAATGCAGTCTTTGCTTAGCCTATTCTGTTCCTAATTTCTGTTCTGCATTTCCCATCTGAAGTTATTACTGCTCCAAGGTATTTGAATATTTGTATAAGGGATCTATGGCTCTTAATAGTGGCGGTTTTCATGGTCAAGGTCACAGTCATAACAAAGGGTCAAAGTCAAATCACAGCATTATGCACCCTTACATGTGTTAGTTTATACATCAAAAGTTCTCAAATGTTCCTAATGTAGAGGTAGGTGCTTGGACTGAAGTTATTCAGGCCAAGAAATTGCACCTTGTTTTTTTGGGGTATAAAAGATGAAGTTGGTGCGGTTCATCTTTCTCTGCCAAGATATTTCCAGCAAGTAGAACATTTCCACATTTCTGGAACTCATTGCTTTGGGGTAGGTGCAGAGGGTTTATTTTAGTACAAGCATGTATGTATGATGGGTTAACTGGAGATTGTATTATTATTAACTGTTGAGTAGGGAAATTACTAATATTGAGCTAGCCTGTAGTTGTAGTCTTCCATTTTGGGTGTGGACTACTTTGTTAGAACTGGTCTCAAAGAGTTTTGGATGTGGACTATTTTGCTAACATTTTGACAGTTGTTTGTTAAGAATTCTGGCCTGATCATCTCAGGATTTCATTTTATGAAACCTACCTTTTTTTTTTTTTTAAGTACATATAATCAAACCATAATTATGTGGTGAGATCCAGATGAAAGTTTAAAAGAGATTAAATAAAATTAGAAACTTATATGTTTATTGTTTTATACTGTTTTTTTTTTAAAATTGAGAATTTTAATTTTTCTTCTGTTGTAAGGTTATGGGCCAGGTTATGATGATGTTGTCCTCCATGGTGATTTGAAGGAAAATAAGTTTGTGGCATATTATACAAAGTAAGTTTCTTTTCTCAGATATTTTATGTACCATCTGTGACTAAATCCTCATGTGGTTCACATCCCTTTATAGTGTAGTGTGTGTCTTAATAAGTATATGTGCAGTCTTCACTTTATAATGTGGTTGTGATGAAATTTACATTGTGATGGAACACTTGCTTGCAAGTAAGAGGTAGGTGTTATTGATTTGATAAGCGATGTACCTTCTTGGATAGAGGATTCTGTCCTCTCAAGTAGCCCACCAGTTGACAAGGTTTCTCACCAGTGTGAATGGAGTACAACCTGTACTGAGATCTTCCCAAAGAGGAAAGGAGGAAGTCAGAGCATCTAGGAGCTTGTCCAGAGTTCAGTGATGTTGAATCTGTTTATGGTGAAGACCAGTTCTTCACGTGCTTTATCTTATTTGTTAAACAACAGTTATGCAGTATTTATAATTCTGTCACACAATGTCTTGTATATGCTTGATGTAGTATGCATCTTATATTTCATATAATATGTTCTTATAAACTTACTCTGATGTCTTTTTATCTTTATCATGTCCTTAACAAAAGTCTCCATCCAGCCGAGTCTTGAGCATCTTGTTTGTGTCTCTTATCTTTCTAGTGCTCTGCATTTATTATAAGTATTCACTGCATCTCCCATCTTTCAAGTGCTCTGCATTTATTATAAGTATTCACTGCATCTCCTATCTTTATAGTGCTCTGCATTTATTATAAGTATTCACTGCATCTCCCATCTTTCTAATGCTCTGCATTTATTATAAGTATTCACTGCATTATTATTAAATTATTATTATTATTATTATTATAAATCTGTTATTGGAATTGTGCATACTAGTTTCAACTTGTGTTCTTCCACGACTGAAGTTAAGTTTTCCATACATTGTAATTTTTCATTAATTTTTTTCATTTTTTAAATTATTTCTTTAACATAGGATTCATGTGAATCTGTACTTTGTCTCCTCTCTCTGATTCTTTGTCCTGTTTTGTTTGTATGATGAGGGCTAACGCTGAAACATCACAACTTTGTTGTTGCTAAGTAATAAAGCTGTTCCTAGTTTTTTCCTAGTTTATACACTCCCATCTTTCTAGTGCTCTCCATTTATTATAAGTATTCACTGCCATATTTATTTCTTTAGGAATGACAAGGTGGTTGCTGTGGCCAGTCTTGGGTGGGACCCTATTGTGTCACAAGCAGCAGAGCTTTTTTCTAAGGGAGGTAGCATTTCTAAAGATGAAATCAAGTGAGATTTACTCTTTTTGTTCACTTCTTTTAGAACTAACATGTTTATCATAGGTTTACATAATTAGCACATGTTTTAGAACAATTTTTTTTTCAGTCATTTCTGGTGAAACTCATGTGCTTGTTTTAAAGTTAAAAAAAAACAAAACAAGAATAGCAGCAGTGGTTAGAAGAAGTAACTACTAATGTAGACAGGAAGTTCATTTCAATCTGCCAAAAAATTGATACATGACATGAGTTCTTTCTCTTTGTAATTAGTTTACAGTTTCAGATGCAGCTCCTTGAGGATGAAAGCAATTATGAGAGGGGTTTCAAGTTTTCTAATTAGTTGTTGTTGTTGTTAAATTATATTTCTGAAAAATAATGAAAAAAAAAAAAAAGGTAATGTTTTATGGTCACTTAAAGGGACTTTTTATGTGAATTCCATGCAAGAAAAAACAGATAGCCTGTCTTCAATGGCTAGCAAAATAGTACTTGAAATTAACAAGGACAAAACAAAAATAATGAAAATTCCCCTTAATCAAAATGGAAAAATACACATAGAAGGGACAGATATTGAAGAAGTCAATCAATTTGCATACCTTGGCAGCTACATAGACCAGGATGGTGACACTAGAAAGGAAGTTAGAATCAGAATTGCAAAAGCAGCATCGATCTTCAAGAATCTTGAGAACATATGGAATTCAAAAGTTATAAGCACAGAAACCAAGTTAAGACTATTCAATTCAAATGTAACATCCACCCTCATTTATGTATGTGAAAGCTGGAAAACAACTAAAGAAATAGAAAAGAAATTAGACTGTTTTGAAAACAAATGCCTAAGGAAAATACTCGGCATCAAGTGGAATGAATTCAAGAACAATACAGAGATAAGACAGATGACTGAATAATAACCAGTCTCATGGGTGATCAGGAAAAGGAGATAGACATATTCTGGTCACTTGATGAGAAGAAATGATCAAAGAATCCCAAAACAAGCTATCAAGTGGAACACAACAGGCCAAAGAAAAAGAGGCAGACCGCATGAAACTCTGAAGAGGACATTGTTAAGAGAGGCGAAATTAACATGCATAAAATCCCTTGATGAGGTTGAAAGACTCACAGAAGACAGGAAAAATTGGCGAAATACTTTGCGAGCCCTATGTGACGTTTAACGGCACGGGAAGGATATAAGATAAGATAAGAAAGGGAACTTGACCCAGAAGTTAATTAATATTGTTGGGGATGGAAAAAAGTTGTCAAGGAGGAAATATTTAGAGCAATAAATGAGTAATTTGTGAAGTATGACAACTTGTAGCTTTCCTGTGTCTACCATGATTCTAGGGCCACATTAAAACAGAACCACCACAGTTTTGTAGTTAATCTATTTGTAAATCACAACACAAAATTTTGACATAATTGATTAGTTAACTATGCAAATGTTTTACCACAAGAACAGATGTTATTCACAAAGAAAAGGGGTGACAGTAGAAACTAAGTGATATCAAAACCAACAAAGGAGATTTCTGGTCTAAAACAGAAGTAAAAATTTTAAAAATGCAATAGGAGCTGGTGGATTTGGATAAGAACATTGAATTTAGCATTACTGAATTTGTCAGCTGAAGTGTGTTCAGAAGAGGTAAAACTGATGGCCAATGCTGGTTATAGCAAAATAGTTGAAGAATTCCAATATCTTCTATTGCAGTATTTTCTGTGTTTTTACCTCTCCAATGCTATATTTTGCCATATCATCATTGTTTATCCTTTCACAAGTTGTTTACAGTTTCTGTGAATGTCCTTGTGGTCTGATGTGACTAAATGTAGTATATATACAACAGGAAAATACATCCCACATTAGTATAATTTTATGTCATCGGTATGAACAGTAAATAAGAAAATGGAGAAGATTGTGGTTTGAGAAATGTGAATATACAAAAGAATGTGTGAACTCTGTGGACAGAAAAGAAAACAAGAATTTACTATGTCAGTTCATGTGCGGATGAGAAATTTTTAAAAAAAACCGAAAGAACTAGACAGCTAAAAAATATCATACAATAGCAAACGCATACTTGATGAAAAAGAGGAAAAGGATGACACAATTAGATGGACTGGATTCAGTTTAACTGGGTGCACCGTAAAAACAAAAACATAAGACAGAAAGTTGGAAGGCCATTTGTAACAGTATCATCTCATCATGGAAACATTTTTTAGCCAGTCAGATTAAACATGGAATCCACAATATTTTTTTTCTGTTTCTACTGCAAGCTGGTAGATTTTTATCAAATTTCTTGCTGATTTTTGTAAGCTATGTAAATGACACATATTTACTCCTAATATAACTAATATGATAGGATGAAGCTGAATGTAACAAATCTTTCAAGTGTAATTTGATAAGCACAAGTTTCATTAATAAATAGATAATAAATATTTCTGGGAATGAGAAAAGCAGAGATTTGACTAAACAAAGTAACCTTTTATTTTTTGAGACACCTTTTTGGTAATGATACCTTCCTAGACCTCTGTGACCTCAGGTTTTTTTATGTCACATTTTTTAACTGGGGGAGGGGGATTGGCAAAACTGCTTTCCCTTGTGTTTCTACTGCATGCTAATGGTACTCTACTTACTGTAGAGCTGCCCAGTACTTTGTGTCTACCTGTGATTAAATTCATTTCTGTATCCATCAGAATTGAAGCTTTAGTATCACTTTTTTTTTATACAAATGAACTACCTGGGTTGTTAGAATGCAGAAATCGGTGATTAGCATTCTCTCACTTGTCCATCATCAGGACTATTAATGCTAAGGTGGTCCATCTTGTGGTATTTACCCTGCATCAAGTTGATGCTTTGACATCCCTTGTCACACATGGAAGTCATCCTTCCAAGGGGAAGTGTCACAGATTAATGATGATAACATTGTCAACAAAGCATGTGGTACATAAGACAGAACAAACAAACAAAAAAACTCACCACCACAAACATCCTTGAGCCTGCTGTTTCATTCTCTGATCTCCTGGTTGGTGAGGTTGGATGTGGAACAGAAGCAGCTGCATGCAAGGCAAGGCACACTACATTGTCCATATATAACATCAAGCTGGATGTGGCATGGGGCCGGGTCAGCTCTTTAGTTCTCTGAGTTGGCTCAAGAAAGCAGAACTCTCAGCAGATTACAGCACCGTGGAACTATGTGCTCCATTGAAGTAATGTAGCAACTTGTATTTCAAGAACGCTATGGGGCAGCAGGATAAGATCATGACCAGCTTTGATTTTGTGGCACCTGACAGCTATGTGCTAATCCTTCAGCAGGGTCATTCTTATTCTCAGCTGTCATTATGCTATCATATTTCTAGCTGTCATTATGCTATCATATTTCTAGCTGTCATTATGCTATCATATTTCTAGATGTCATTATGCTATCATATTTCTAGCTGTCATGCTATCATATTTCTAGATGTCATTATGCTATCATATTTCTAGCTGTCATTATGCTATCATATTTCTAGCTGTCATTATGCTATCATATTTCTAGCTGTCATTATGCTATAGTTTTCCTAGCTGCCATTGTGCCATCTTGTTTCTAGCTGTTGCTGTGCTGCCTTATTTAACTTTCATGTATTTTTTTTTTATCAGAATTTTTCTTAACTCTTTGAAATGGTTTGTTTCAGAGATAATCCTGAAAGTTGGGTGACGAGATTAGGAGAAGCATGACTCAGATCTCACTTGTAGATTAGCATCTTTGACTGGCTGCTTTATCAACTGATGTGATTTACTGTTTTATCAAAGGATGTGATCAGTTTCTTTATCCAAAGATGTAACTAGCTGTTTATTAGACAATATGGTGAACTGCTTCATCGTAGAAAATGTCTGGCTCTTTTATCAAGAAATTTGAGTAGCTCCATATCCAGGAATATGATTAGCTGTTTTATCAGGATACATAACTAGCCCCTTTACTCAAGAACATGACTAGCTGTTTTATTAGGATACATAACTAGCCCCTTTACTCAAGAACATGACTAGCTGTTTTATTAGGATACATAACTAGCCCCTTTACTCAAGAACGTGACTAGCTGTTTTATCAGGATACATAACTAGCCCCTTTACTCAAGAACGTGACTAGCTGTTTTATCAGGATACATAACTAGCCCCTTTACTCAAGAACGTGACTAGCTGTTTTATCAGGATACATAACTAGCCCCTTTACTCAAGAATGTGACTAGCTGTTTTGTCAGGATACATAACTAGCCCCTTTACTCAAGAATGTGACTAGCTGTTTTGTCAGGATACATAACTAGCCCCTTTACTCAAGAATGTGACTAGCTGTTTTATCAGGATACATAACTAGCCCCTTTACTCAAGAATGTGACTAGCTGTTTTATCAGGATGCATAACTAGCCCATTTACTCAAGAATGTGACTAGCTGTTTTATCAGGATACATAACTAGCCCCTTTACTCAAGAATGTAACTAGCTGTTTTATCAGGATACATAACTAGCCCCTTTACTCAAGAATGTGACTAGCTGTTTTATCAAAGGGTATGTTGAATTTGGCAGGGGTGAAGGAACAGAAAAGATTTAATAAAGACAATTTAAATATATTAGGACTTGATTAAACATGTGTAAAATCAGACAGTAGAAGAAAAAGTTGGTGAAAAATCTACTAGAAGATAATGGGACATCTTTAATGGGATGAAAAAATAACTTAGTCATTTGTGCTTTCCATCTGCAGTTGTATGAATAATGTATACAATATTTGAGACACTCTACGTTTTGTTTCATCACTAAACCTATAGTGAATTTTTAGAAATATGTTGTGTCACAGTGTACATGTTAGGCACTGAAGTTTATACTTAACTATCTCATATTGAAGCTGCAGAACCGACATCCCAACTGAGTACCAGGACACCTTTTACCATTGCATGTTGGAAATAGAAAATGAGGAAGACCTAGACTTACTTGGAGAAGAGAAATTATGACAGTGCTCAGAGACAAGGGAAGGAGGCAGAGAATAATTCCAAGAACAGAGATGACTGGAGAGCCTTTATCCGTGGCCTATGCTCTCAAGGGAGTGTAAGGCGGTGATGATGATGATCATCACATATGTCGCTGTAGTGTGTGACTGGGGAGGAAAATGGTCTTTATACATTTTTCTTTTTTTTTTTTTTTTTAAATGTTTTTAAAATCTTTTTTTTAATCTTGTTATGTCATGGAGACACCCAGAGGACTTAATGTCAATATTTTCCTTGACCTGTCAGCCCACTAGAAGCTCCTGGATCAGCATTACTTTTCCTTCTCAAGCTGCAGAAGCCAGGCACTGATTTCTACAACTGGGTGACCGGGGTGTCTCAGACTGGATTCAAACTACCACCTTCATGATGAGAGACTAGTGCACTAACAAATTCACCGCTCGGATGCCCTCTTCAAACATATAGTGAAGTAATAGTGGATGAGGTAACACAAGGAAGTATGAGTGAGATATGAGGGAGAAATGGTAAAGGAAACTATTTAAAGATAAAAAGCACAAGCAATATTTAAGCAAAATGCCTTCACCAGAGGCAGCAGAAATTATTTAAAAAACAGTAAGTGCAAAAATGTTTTGTTTTTTTTAAAATCACTTATCTGTTAGGAGTAAATAATTTTTTTTCTGCTGATTTTGATTACTGATTTTCTCTTTTCTTTTCTCATCAAATCTTTTTGTTAACTGCACAATAAACTGTCATAAGTTCTTATTTCATATTATGTATCTTTACTGCAATGTCTTTACACAAATTTATACCTGCAACTGATCAAGCTTGCCAGGAAGTGAAAAAAGACAAAATAATTTTTGAGTTGCAAAAACAAAGTTAAGAAAAAAACCCCAGCAGACTTGTTAAGAAGAGAAGAAAAAAAAGCATATCACCTTTCTGCCAGTGATGATGAAGATAATGATAATAATAAACTATCATGGCTTCTATAATTATGGTGAGTGTACACAAAAGAACAGGGTGATGTTCTCCTTGAAGGTGCTAAAACTCAGTAAGCTCTGCCAAAACATGCACCACAACGTTTCCTGACCTCGTTTGCCATATTCAATATACAGCCTCTCTCCAGATGGAACATAAGTAGAGGGGTCTTGGCCAAATGTAGTTCATCAGCTCTGGTGATAGAATGGATGCTTGCACTCCCTTTCAAAAATTGTAACCAGATAAATGTACTTAGCTAAACTTTCAGCTGTAACTTTTTCTGACTTAATTTTTTTTTTTTTCTAAAGCTGTTATTTTTACAGTTGATTACAAATGATCTGTTGGGTTTTGCGTGGCAAACAGAAATTTAGAAATGAAACTTGCACGTATGGAAAAAAAAAAAAAATTTATTTCTTCCATGAAAATTTTTTTTTTTTTAGTCTGTTGTGTATCCAGAATTATAATTTTCTTCCCTGGTTCAATAAGTATCAGCTTTTCATATTTAAAATAAAAGGTTATTATCTGTTATTCTGTACATCATTCTGTAAATAACATGCTGTTGTTACCATTAGCCATTTGTAATGATTTCAGCACTTTAATTCTAGATGGAACATTCAGTCTGAATGGTTGGTAGTGCTCCTGTTTTGTCACGGACACCAGTGGCAGGTTCCTTGGACCTCCAGTTGAGAACCACTGGTCTACAGATTTGCAGAAAAGTTTGTTAGCTTAAATATATCCCAAAGAAACTGAACACTTTGGACTGTATTAATTTTTTTTTCAGTAAAGTATGGTAGTACTGCTGTTTATATATTTTATAATATATACAGTAGATTGTCAGTTATCTGAACCATCAGTTATCCAAGCCACTACTGCACACAAAAAAAAACTAAAATAATCATATAGCTTTCAGTGCAAAAAAGTTTAAATCTTGGAATACTAATGTCATGAAATTTCTCAACACTCTTTGAGCTTTGGCTCAGTCTGTTGGGCGGCACTGCGGATGCTGTATGCATTTTTGTTTTTCTAATTATTTGGTGTTTCAGTTTCAGATTTTCATTCATTTGCATGTTCCTTGCGGAATTTTTCCTTCCTAACAGCTTTCATGTAGGCCTCTCAGTTGTGAGCAAGATGCCCTGCTGCTGATGCATCCATTCGCAGATCATCAGCGATGTTTTGCATCCGTCTTCACCTTGGTTTTCCTCTCTTTTTTTTTTCCCCATTATGTTACCCTTCTAAGACAGCCTTCTTCAAATTCTCATGACGTTTAATGTGTCCAAAATATTAAAGTTTTCTCTGTTTAATCTTCTTTACTAGCCAGCCTTCTTCAGTATTAAGTTCTTGTAGTTCGGATATATTTGTTCTTTTTTGTGTCCATGATATTTGAAGAACTCTTCTGTAGCATTTACATTCAAAGGCATTTATGTGTTTCTCAGCTGTTTTGTTAAGTGTCCAGGTCTCACAGGTATATGTTGCGATGGGAAAGATGCATGCCCTTAAAAATCTTATTTTTGTAGTTCTGTCTGTTCCTCTCCACAGATTCTTTAGTTTTACCTTTTTGAAGAGCGATAGATGTCCTCCTTTTAATTTCCCTCATTGTATCTCCATTATTAGTTAGTAGTGATCCAAGATATTCAAAACTGTCCACTTCTTCCAGTTTTTCCTCATTGATACATATTTCAGCTGCCTTGTTTGTTTTGTCAGTTGTCATCAATTTAGTTAATTGAAAGGTACTCCCTCGTAACTCATTTGCATTGCGACGTGAAAAGGCTGCTTCTGGCTTCAAATTTAGTAAGCAATGTGTTACTGCAATGGTCTGTGCAAATGCATATTTAACCACAGCTGGTGGTTGGAAAATTAAAGAATCCAAAATGTGTAAAATGCCTATTAGTAAAACATAAAGCACAGAAAAATGCTTGGATGGATTCTAACTCCCTTTTGGATTAGTTTAGGAACCATTTTATTCCAGATCTGCAAAGATATAGAGCAGAGGAATGTAAAGCAAAGGCAGTTTTACTTCTTATTGATAATCTGACATCCCATCCTCCTCTTGATCAACTGAACACAGTTGATGAGAATTTCATCGTCAAGTTTTTACCACCACATGCTACATCACTTCTCCAGCCAGTAGATCAGGGTATCGTAAGAAAATTGAAAAAAGCTCAATGTAAAGATTGCTGATATATGTTACTGGAAGCCTGGAATATGTTGTTGAGAAAAAAAAACATAAAAAAAGTGTGTGGCATAAACTTTAGAGTGTTGCCAAAGAGGCGATCACACGTGAGCAAGATCTGAATAAGGATGAATCTGAGACTGCAGAGCTTCTGGGTTTTTTTAGAGTGTGGACAAGATGATGCAAAGGCTTCGTTAAACAGTGATGCTGCTGTGCCAGGTTATCAGGCTTTAAGTGAAGAAGAGGCGGTACAGGATGAAGAATATGTCAACCAAGATGATTCTGATGATGATGAACGGGAAGCGAGCCCACTCACGTGGAAGGCTTCATTAAACAGTGATGCTGCTGTGCCAGGTTATCAGGCTTTAAGTGAAGAAGAGGCGGTACAGGATGAAGAGTGTGTCAACCAAGATGATTCTGATGATGATGAGCGGGAAGCAAGCCCACTCACGTGGAAGCCTTCGCTGCATTTGAAACTGCAGTGACTTGGTGTGAGCAGCAGTCTGAGTGCAGTTCTGCAGAGATATTTCCTCTAAAAAGGATGAGAGATCTCACTGCAAATAAAAGTATAACTAATTTTAGGCTTAACTGAAGTTGTAAACTAGGTACATTCATGCATGTTTAATTATCTGAACTGGTTAATTAACCTAACTACCTTGGTCCCACTTTAATTCAGATAATCGACATTCTACTGTATATTATAATCATATGATTGTAGGCTCATTTCATTTTTATTAAAAGTGACCAGTATGTCTCACCATACTCTACATATACAGCAGTTTAAAGGTTAAAAAAAAAAAGGTTGTAACAAATTTAACTTAGGAATAAGATAAAAATGTTATGCTTGTCATAAAACAGAATATGTTTCCTCCCATGTAAACTTTATTATTATATTGATTATGTTGGTTTCCAACCATTGAGTTACGTAGAAACATCTGATTGTATCTAGTGTGTATATAGGAAATTTATTGTTCATTTTCAGCCTTTCTTGGAGATTTGTGTACATGAATATGTGGACAAACTCATGGAAATTATAAACAGAGTATATTATGTACAAGTTATTGTTTTTTTCCTCTCATAGTATTATTACACAGTGCAACCTTGGGATTATTGTAATAGAAATTATTGTTATTGCTAGTTCATGTTTTCATTTCACAAATATATTATATATCTGAAAAATTAAATTGATTGTGGGTTTGTTTTTTTTTTTGTACGATGTACCTACATGTCTGTAGCTGTCGTCATCATCATGAGGCAGCTGTGGTGTGATGGTTTGAGGATTTGTTTATGTACATCTATCTTAGTCATATTTAAGTGGAAGATAACATATTACTTTGTAGCCACACTTCTGCAACATGCCAGAAGAAACAAATAACAGAGAAAAAAAACTATAACATTCCAACCTACTTCTCAAAACTGAAGGCAGTTGTAACATGTTTTCTGCTAAACCTCACTGCGGTAAGAAATAAGGAAATGGTGGAAAAAGAAATGAAAATATGAATTTTTAAAATTATTAAATAAGTTAAAATTGTGAGTTAACCTTGGAAAAACACCAGCAGTCTGGAATATTTCATCTGTCTATCTGTTGCCCTCCCAACTGGTGTTAGCTATCATGCTTTTTCACAACTCCCTGCTCCGAGTGCTGATTATAAGCTGTGCTGGTGTTCTTTGTCCGTGCCATCTAGTTAATCTGTCCAGCATTTTCTCTTTCTGTCTACCTTGGTCTCTTTTGCCTTCTATCTTTCCTGTTGTCACAGTGTATTCTTGTTTGCCTCACCATAGAATGTGTCTTAAGAATCTGGATTGTCTTTTTCTGACTTTTGTCATTGTTTGTCTTGACTCTACAACCTGTCTCAGAACCACCTTGTTTGATTTCTTTGCTGTATAATAACCGTATCTTTTTAATGGGCAGATTATGCGAGAACTTTCTGGCAAAAAGTTTTTGATGGAAAGATAGTAATGTCAAAGGAATCTGTGACAAAAAACATAAAGAGAGCTAATGAGGTACCGTCAAACTGTCCAAGCTTTTCTTACCTTTGGTACCATTATGCTGTATAAAGTAAAGTGACTAAATGATGTCTAAAAGTCCATGAGGCAAAGCTATATAGACCACAGATTCTAATTAGGTTTGAAGCATGTGTTGTCTTAATAATGCTGTGCTGTGAAAATGCCATCCAGTCAAGTGACTACATAATGTCAGTTCACAAAATGGGTTGAAGTTGTTGTTCTTGGTCTTTGGGTATTTTTACCTAACTCTCGTACTAGAAAGAAGCCTAAAAAGCCAAGTCTAGATTTTTCATTTATTTTTTGCTTTTTTATCTATCTGTTGTGTTGTTTTTGTATGTGGTCCCTGAAAAAGGCTTTTGCCAAAATATTGGATTGTTGTACATTCTTCATTTGTATGTACTTATCTTGCTTTCTGCCCACTTCCTCACTCTTATCTTTTTCTTAAACTGAACCATACACTCACTATTTTCATGTTCTTCATCTCTGAGCTGAGTCTTTAGAATGACACTTGGGTCAAGCTGATCGTCTCGAGTCTTAACTCTAGACCATAACTCAACTGTTATAATGTAGAAAAAAGACCTATTGAACTACGGTAATATCCTAACATTTTGGGGTGCCATGTTTTGTAGATTTGTTAACTATCTTCTCTCAAAAGTGACTAAACAAAATTCAAGTGCTGAACTGTGGTCTCTGTCGTTGTCTTGTCAGAAGCCACTTTCACAGACCATGTGAGCTTCATCTGTTCTTTATGAGTAGCAACTTTTAGCAAATGCTCTCTGTTATTTTCCACTATCACTTGAACAATAGTATCACTAGAACAACAGCACCACTAGAACACCAATATTGCTGAAACACTGGTATCACTAGGTTTCTCACTGGTAGTTTCAGTTATGAATGTGTTGAGAGGACTGACTTACTTCTCAATAAATATTTGTATTAGATCGAGAACTAAATGTGAGAAGCCAGTGGCATCACCCAAAATTTAGTCAGGTAAGAGGAGAACAGTCCTATAATAACAACAGTCAATCCCAGAGCTGGGTTCATGACAGTAAGAGAGATAAGGAACTTGAGAGCTGGCAGGATAATAATAAGACTTTTTCCTAGATTCCTTCTTAAAAAAATCCTTCTCTAACCCTTTAACCTTTGTCAACATTCCAAATCAATAATAAATTTGCTCATATACTAGGTACATAAATTGTCAGCAGTGAAGTGTCAGCCTCCTTTCTCTCCCTCCCACCTGTATATTAACCCTAACGTAACAAGGAAATGATCTTTCTGTGCCCTTTGTTCCGTCATTTCATAAAGACAAACCAAATTTTCTATAGCTACATCGAGTCGCTACAAATGTTGCCTACACATTTCTAGTTCATGAAAAAGGATTTTCAGTAAAGAGTTACCATGGTTTCATTGTTACTAATTATCACACAAAATGTGAGGCTTCGATAGAGACCTCAAAATGTAGATTAAAATAGTCCTTGAAGCTGAAAAACCACCGCAAGGATCAAGCACTTGTCCTATATCAGATTGGTGGTTTAGGCTGTAAAATAAAATTTCTTTAAAATTTTATTATGTAGGCCAATGTTTGACGCAACATGTTTAACATGGTGAAAAAAAGAAACAAAAGCATGAGTTTTAATGGATTGATATTCTGTCTGTTTTACCTTGTCACCACCAATAGTTAAGATACTTTGGACTCCCACCAATTGTTCAAATGCTGGACTCAACTCAAATGTTAGAGTCAACTCAAATGTTGGAGTCAAATAGCTCAAATGTTTGAGCCAAATAACTCAAATGTTAGAGTTAAATAACTAAAATGTTGGAGTCAAATAACTCAAATGTTGGAGTCAAATAACTCAAATGTTGGAGTAAAATAACTCAAATGTTGGGATCTAGTAACTAGAATGCTGGGCTCAGGAAATTAGAATGTCTGGGCTGAGATATAAAAAATAGCTGGAGTCAGATATCTCAAATATGAAATAACTCCAAAGCAATGTGTTGCAAATAACCATATATCTAAATGTGTAGGTCAAACGATATACGAGGGATGATTGAAAAGTTCTTGGCATAAGGTACAAATGCTTGAAATGCACAGCTGATATTAGGTGCATTTGTAGATCAGGTTAATTTAAGATTAAACGCCAAGTTTCAAGAAATTAACTGCAATCAATTTTTTTTTACAGACTACTGAAGTGGTAAGGGGTGGCAGAAATTGAGAAAATGGATACAATTTCTTACCGAGCAGTCATTCGCTACCTCTGCATCAAGGGCTTATCATCGAAAGAGATCCATGAGGATATGGTAGAGACTCTAGGGAAGAGTTCCCCTTCTTACAGCAGAATGAAGAAATTGGAAGCTCAATTCAAACATGGAAGGGAGAGTCTAGAAGATGATCCTCATCCAGGAAGACCAAGAACAGTAACCAAAGAAAAAGAGGTTAACCACATGAGGACATTGTTAAGAGAGACCAAATTAGTAAGCATAAAATCCTTGATGAGATTTAAAAGCTCGCCGAAAACAGGAAAACTTGGTAGTTCTCATCTTGCCTTGATCTTCTTATGTTGTCTGCCTATCTCTTGTCAATTGCATTATATTTTATATCTTTCTCCACTGGTGTTGTTTTGTTACTTCATGACTTTTCCCTGCCTGAAAGTTTTCATCATAATCCTAACATCTTACAGTGTCTAAGCACCTTATCTCACTGATTCTAATTGGTTAAAACATTTTATCAACGTTAGTTGTTCAATATATCTTTATTTATCTACTTTTCAGCTCATGAAATAAGAATATTAGTTCAGACATCCATGCTGAGGGTGGCAGATATTGTGTTATTGTTTACCATTTTATGTCACTGTTCAGACTTATCAAAAGGCAAGGAATCAGCACAGAATATATACAGCCCAGGATAGCCAGTTTTAACTGGTTCTGGACCATCTTAAGAGGGGTATTTGTTACACTGAAAATCTTTTAGGAATATTTTGAAATCAACAGTCAGTTTGTTGGCAGACAAGGACTGCTCTGCCAAAGCAGTATTTCTCCTTGGCAATAGACAGTAACAATATATTTAATATGACAATGTCCCTCTGATTTGATGTTTTGGACTGTCAGCTTTTTCAGTTATTGCCTGGTTTCTGCTCAGTATTTGTAGAGAATACAGTGGAGTGTAAGCAATATTTATTTTTATGACGTAAAACCTTCTGGTGTTTTTTGTTTCGCTTCTGTTTTGTGTCATAAAGACATAACTCTGTCTCAGTATGTTATTACCTAGCTCTCTGTTATTGTGCATTTGCTGTGTGAATGTAATCAGTATACCTTGCCTGAAGATCACAAGCTAAGAATTTATTTAATTGTCTGACTACATACAATGAAAGAGATAGCAGTATACGAGACGCCACAGATGGCCAACTTTCTGATCTTACAAAAGAGAACAAAAGATCTAGTAATATTCGAGAAGCCACAGATGGCTATCATGATGAGTAATATAATCCACATTCGCTGGTGATAGATGGTGGTGTTTTTCTCTTGTGAGTGATACAAGAACAATGAAGATGTGATAGAAAAATCCATATTTAACTAAACAGAAACCATATCTAACATGTCACATCATCTCCTCTGTACTGACAACTATTCAGACATAAGTATAATGTCTGTTTTTGTATTTTCTTGCAACCAGCAGTTTTCAGACAGCTGTTGAAGGACCTTTTTTTTAGTGTCTGAGAAATGTAACACTGTATGTTTATGATCTCTGTATCTCAGAAATCTGTGAGATATTTTACTTTTCTCCATTCCTGTTGCATGGATCAGTAACATGAGCAGCATCAGCCAAAAGTACCAAAAGACTGCAGACCTTTGTTAACACCTGCCTAAGGAAGATGATCCTTCAGATTAGATGGCCAGATAACATCAGCAATGAAGAGCTATGGTAGAAAACAAACCAACCCTCAGTGAAAGAAATGATAATGAAAAGATGCTGGAGATTGAAAGGACATACACTTTGAAAGCCTACCACTAACATTCTCACCTGGAAACCCTGGGGTAAGAGGAAACAAGAAGACCCAGAAATATCTGACATGGAGTCTTGAAGCAATGATAAGAAAGACTGACTACACCTAGAGAAGGATAGAAGAAACAGCCCAGAACAGAAATGTAGAGTCATTGGTGGTCTATGCTTCAGATAGGGGTAAAGAAGGCGAGGAAGGAAGGAAGGATGTCTTTTGTGGCATCTTACAGAGCAGCAACAAATTGTCTACCATACCTCACAGTCTGCAGCCAGTCTGTGTATTGTGCCCCAGCTGTGCCGCATGCTACTCATTTCAGCTTAACTTTCTCTTTCCCTTTGGTGTCCACCGCATGACTGTCTTAGCAATATTGCTGAGGTTTCTTTAGTGCACATGACCAATCCATTTTGCAGTGGGTTTTTTTTCCTGCTGTTATAACATGCACGTCTTCTTGTCCACACTGGACAAGTAGATCTCTATTATTTATTGTCTGTGGCCACTAAATAAAAATAAGAAACATCTTGTGCAACAGATCCATATCAATGGAAACAAGATTCCGAGTACTTAAATGTTACATCAAGCCAGTTTTGTTTTATGGATATGAAGCATGGTCCATGAATAAGAGAGTACAGTGAGAAATGAAGGCCATGGAAATGTGGTTCATAAGAATGATGTAGAATTTACCATGAGCAGCTAATAAAACCAACGAAGAAGTCTTAAGAGATCCTGGAGTTAATTAAAAGGCAAATTACAGCAAAGATCAGAGGCAGACAAGCAAGATTTGTAGGACATTTTCTGAGAGGAGGAAAACTGGAATACATTGTGGCAACTGGAAAAATTGAGGGAAGAAGAGACAGAGGAAGACAGAGAGAGAAGTTACTGGATGGGCTGTCAGAGTGGCTAGGAAGAAAGTCACCGCCGGATCTCATAATCACGTCTAAAGACAGGGAATTGTGGAGAGAAATGATTGCCTACGCCACGCCACTTGATTGATTGGCCACTAAATATTCCAAATCTTTTTGGGGCAGGATGTTTGGAATGAGGATAACTTGCCCATTTCCTTTTTCAGTTGTTCTCCAGCATTCTGCTCTGCAGAGGAGAATGACTGAGACACAACTTTGGTATAATTTTATTTTGGTTCTAGTACTCTACTGGGAGGACTTCCATAAATTTCTAAGATTAATGAAAGTTTTTCTTGGTTTATTTATTCTACTCTTTATGTCTTTATTTGTTCCTTCATTACATAGTTAGTATCTGAAGGTATCCATTTCTTTAGAATATGGGCAGTAATTGTAATTGCTGTTTGGTTCTCAATGTTTACTTTCATTATTTATGACTTCTTGAAATTGAAATTCAGTCCCATTTATTTGTTGGTTGTGTCCAGAATGCTTGTTTTCTCCAGAATGTATTGGTGAGTGTATACTAAGTGTACTGTATCATTTGCATAATACAAATCTTCAAGCATGGAGAACATTATCTATGTAATTCCTCCTTGGAAGGATCTTTGTATCACCCAGTCTATGACAATGATGAAAAGGGTAGCTGACAGGGCACATCCTTCTCTACCTTCTATTTTCAGCTCAAAGTTTGTATGGATTTGGACAACACTACAAGTGCAATTAGCATGGAAACTTCTCAACTGGTTTGGTATTCCATAAGCTCACAAAGTTTTTCACATAGTTTCTCTGTCTACACTATCAAAACAGGTTGCCTGAAATTCACAAACTAAGAATTTGTTTACTTGTCCGACTATATACAATGAAAGAGCTAGTACTACATGAGAAGCCACATAAGACCAACTTTCTCAGCATACTACTTCTGTCTTCCAAAAGAGAACAAAAGATTTAGGAATATACAAGAAGGCACAGAAAATCAATAAAGTGAATATTCAGTTGCCTCTGACATTCTGAGCATTGTTTGATTATGTTTCTTAGTGTGAATATTTGGCTTGCGTATCTCCTGCTACATCTAAATTCCTCTTGTTTCTTTTTTATCTATAACTGTTGACATTCTGCTGGTGATGATCTTTCCAAATACCTTACTTGGAACAGAGATGGAAGTAGTTCATCTCAAGTTGTTACAGTCTATGAGGTGCCCTATTTTGGTATTCAATTATACTTCCCTTGTTCCATTCTGTATGAACTGCTTCAGTTCCCAGATTTCTTTAAACAATGGCAGTAGTAGTTCTGCTACTAGTTCTGCATCCATTTTGAAACGTTCTTCACTCACACTGTTCTGCCATGGTGTTTTACTCCTTCTTTTTCTTTAACTCTTTAATTGGTGTAATGATTTGTTATTTCTTCTTAATCAGGTGTATCTGTGCTCATATCTAATGTTCAGCTTCATCATTTGTTTTGTTTGTACTTTTATATTCAGTACTTGTATGAAGTGCTTTTCTTCTTGCTTATTTTACAGCGTGTTGAGTTTTCTTTGCTTATTTTTAACACAAACATTGTTGGTTTCTTACGCCTTGCACTGATAGTCATGGTTATTTTATATACTGTACCAAGTGATGCTTATTTTATACACTGTACCATGTTCAGTTACAACTGTTGCGAGAAAATTGTTAAGAGAAGCCAGTTTAGTGGGCATAACATCCCTTGATGAAGTTGGAAGACTCGCCGAGAACAGGAAAACTTGGCAAACAACTATGCGAGCCCTGTGTGACGTTTAATGGCACGGGAAGGATGTAAGATCATGCTCACCTTTCTGCGCTGCATCTTTGTCTTGTCTTCCTAGTTCTTCCGGGTATTCTCTTTTTTCATTTCGAGTTTGTTGTTTTACTAACTTATTTAAATGGTTGTACTGTTCTTTTGTTTTTCTTTTAGTCCCTCTGACCTAGCCTCCTTTTTCTTACTTATCTGTTTTCTTAACTCTATAGTTTTCAGAGTTCCTTGTGTTGTCCAATCTTGTAGTTTTCAGAGTTCCTTGTGTCGTCCAATCTTGTAGTTTTCAGAGTTCCTTGTGTCGTCCAATCTTGTAGTTTTCAGAGTTCCTTGTGTCATCCAATCTTGTAGTTTTCAGAGTTCCTTGAGTCATCCAATCTTGTAGTTTTCAGAGTTCCTTGAGTCATCCAATCTTATAGTTTTCAGAGTTCCTTGTGTCATCCAATCTTGTAGTTTTCAGAGTTCCTTGTGTCGTCCAATCTTGTAGTTTTCAGAGTTCCTTGTGTCGTCCAATCTTGCAGTTTTCAGAGTTCCTTGTGTCGTCCAATCTTGTAGTTTTCAGAGTTCCTTGTGTCATCCAATCTTGTAGTTTTCAGAATTCTTTGTGTCGTCCAATCTTTTGTTTCACGCTGTTGCTATCTTGTTCCATTTCTGATCTACGCTTTTGGTTCCTTTAATTTCCTCATGGTTGACTGCAATGGAAAGGTTTTTATTTTAATTCTCTTATGAGGATCTTTTGTCTTCAGTTTACCAACATAATTTATCTTTTGTGTTATTATTTTGCACGTTGTTCTTTTAATCTTCTTTTCTTCCCTAGCTGGTGATGATGGCTACCCACATCTGCTCCTCTCCTCAATTTTATGTCTTTTAGGGAATGTCTTCAACTACCACTGGTGTATATATATATGTGTGTGTGTGTGTGTGTGTTGTGTGTGCTGTGTGTGTGTTGTGAGTGTGTGAGCTGATGTTTTTGGTCATCAGACAACGAATGTGGTACAAACCGGCAAGCGATTTTTGTGTGTGTGTGCCCAAATACCACCTGAATATCTTTGCACTAGATAAACAATTATCTCCACAAACTGTCGCATCAATTCAACTGTCTCAATGGCACTTTTTCCGAGCTTTAAACAGAATTTAATGTTAGCTTTTTTGTTCCATGCTGATTACGTGACAATGCACCTCTGACTAGGTCAACAAAATGGTGGCTTGTTTGTTGTCTGCTTATCGGGCGGCGATGGATTCCATGCTTTACTTCATAGATGACAGTTTTGTCTTGGCCATAATAAAATCAGTCTCATTACTTAATTGTCGGACCTTATTTATAATTAATTTGCATGTCCCTTGCGGAACTTTGCCTCCTAAACAGCACTCCTGTAGGCCTCTCGGTTGTGAGCAAGATAGCCTGCTGCTGCTGCATCCATTTGCAGATCATCAACGATGTCTTGCAGCCATCTGCGTTTTGGTCTTCCTCTCTTTCTTTTTCCCATCATGTACCCTTCCAAGACGGTCTTCTCTAGATTATCATGACGTTTAATATGTCCGAAATATTTAAGTTTTCTCTCTTTAATCCTCTTTACTAGCCAGCCCTCTTCAATATTAAGTTCTTGTAGTATGGATACAATTGTTCTTTTTGTGTCTATGATATTTGAAGAACTCTTCTGTAGCATTTACATTCAAAGGCATTTATGTGTTTCTCAGCTGTTTTGTTAAGTGTCCAGGTCTCACAGGCATATGTTGCGATGGGAAAGATGCATGCCGTTAAAAATCTTATTTTTGTAGTTCTGCCTGTTCCTCTCCACAGATTCTTTAGTTGTTTTACTTTCTGAAGAGCGATAAATGTCCTCCTTTTAATTTCCCTCATTGTATCTCCATTATTAGTTAGTAGTGATCCAAGATATTCAAAATTCTCCACTTCTTCCATTTTTTCCTAACTGATACATATTTCAGCTGCCTTGTTTGTTTTGTCAGTTGTCATCAATTTAGTTTTCTGTGCATTAAGATAGAGGTTTTGTTCTTCGCTGTTCTTACAGACTGACATAATTAGTTTTTCCATTCCATTTTATGTTGTGGACAGTAATACTGTGTCATCAGCATATCTAATCTCTGGTATTTCATAACCTCCAATTGTTATGGCATCGTAATATTCTTTGTCTACATCTTCTCTAACATTCCTCATTATATTTTCAGTATACAAGTTAAATAAGTAAGGTGACTATATATATATATATATATATATATATATATATATGTTATATGTATATATTATATCCTTCCCGTGCCGTTAAACGTCACATAGGACTCGCAAAGTAGTTCGCCAATTTTTCCTGTCCTCGGCGACATATATAACTCCGAGGCGCTTATTCGTCGGCCCCAAACAAATGGAACACAACAAGCCGAAGAAAAAGAGGCAGACCGCGTGAAACTCTGAAGAGGACATTGTTAAGAGAGGCCATATTAACAGGCACAAAATCCCTTGATGAGGTTGAAAGACTCGCCGAAGACAGGAAAAAATGGCAAACTACTTTGCGAGCCCTATGTGACATTTAACGGCGCGGGAAGGATATAAGATATATATATAGTACTTGTGCGAACTCCCTGTAACTACGAGCTGTTATTTTTTTTAACCGACGCTGTAGAGATGTTGAGACAGCGTCGCATCGGTGTGGGAGCAGGTTATGGCGGCTATTTTTTTCAGTCCCGGAGTAGAGGTAAAAAAACAGGGAGTCTGCAATGCTTCTTTAGCAGACTCCACCACCATGGGGACTATGGCGATCCCTGCCCCGTTAGCCAGGCTTGGCCTGTTACTAGAGGAGGAGGGGGCAAAAACTTAACGAAATCTTATAATACTTGTTTATGTATAAGAGGACAAGTCAGTAAAACAGTCGCAAAACGAGCGGAAAAAAAACGACTGCAACTTCTTGCCTGAAATCGTTGTCTCTCATTCTTCGACATATCCCCCCTCCCCCCACGTAAATTCAGACACTTTTCGCATCGAGTCACAAGTCCTGGAAAGCCGGCATCAAAGAAGTTTTCTGGCTGCTGCCTCTAGTTACCTCCTTGGCAATGTCTTCATCGCCTCCGAAGTGGCGACTACTCTGGTGATTTTTCAAGGGCCCAAAAGGATTGAAATCACTGCCGGTTAAGTCTAGGCTCTATAAGATGGAAACTCCAAGAGTTCAAAACTGAAGGTTTTCAACAACTCTTTCGTTGTTCTCGCCAGCACACAGGAGACCATGGCTTTTTCGGAGAATGATTTGCTGTAGTTTTTTTATGGTGACTTATAACTTTGAACGCAGATACTCCACGCAGAAAATTTGTCAGATAGCAACACATGTCCACTGTTTTATTCTCTTACAATTAAATATTTTCGGACAATTGTTAGAAGAACATTTATAATGTCAAAGAAGCATTTGTTGTTTGAAAAGAAACAGACCACTTTATGATTATTCTGTCTCAGAAATTTATAGGAGATTCCACTTTTGTCTAAATCAGAACGATGATTATACTAGGTTGCTTTCTTCATGCGCTAGAACAAGCAGGACAGAATAAAACAATACCCTAACACTATCATGGCTTCCTTCATGGATCAAAACAAATACAGGAAGATGTACAGAACAGTCTTCTCTATGAGATACAACGATAAACATCACAATACTCCCCGCCGAGGATGGAAATTACGTCGTTACCTAAATATTTAATAAGGATGTTGTAAGAGTCTGCTACCACGGAGAAGTACAAGTCAGGGAGATGTGCTTATGTTAAATATGATGCTACTATCATCATGGAACAACACAAGATAGAGGATACTTGTTTGGCGGGATAACCCTTATCTGTAAACATTTGTGTCTGATGGACTATTTATTTACAAAATATTTCTAAAGATTTTCAGTGTAATATTTTAAGATGGTATAAATTAAACTAAAGCTGAAAGTCAAACTAAAACTGAAAGTCGTTGGACTACAAAGTAGATAAATAAATAAATACTGGAGAAATAACACTTGTAAAAATGTTTCAGACATTAGAACCAGTGAGTGACAGTGTTTTAGACTTATAAGATGTTAGGGTTACACAGAAAACTTTCAGACAAGGAAAAGTCTTAAGGGTTTGAAACTGATATTAGCATAGGATTGCCAGACTCTGTAAATGAAAAACTGGGACATTTTCCTCAGACTGAAAAAAAGGAGATATATTCTGCCAATGTCAGAAAGAAAGAATAGCAGACATGTCCTAAGATCTAAAGTTTTGCTTTCAAATAGCATATCCAACGAAAAAAAAGCCATAATCGTTCAGTTGTGAAGTGTAGAAAATATTAGCATTTCATTTTGTATAATACCTACTTTTAATATTTTTATACCTTGAATGTATACTGAAATTAAAATAGCTCAAAATATTAATTAATGAGATATAGAACACTCTTTATCTGAGTATTTTACTTTCGGATATTTACCTTCAAAATCCTGCATTATCCTGTCGTCCTGCGCCAAGTTCCTATACTTATCCGACTTCAAAGTTCTGGTAATGAAGATCCTGCCGCTGACTGATATAACCATGGAATTCTGAGCAGCTCATTCGATAATTAAAAGCACAGTTAATTATTTGCTTCAGAAGTTGTGATGTGAAGGCGATTTCGCTTTTCTCTCCATTGCACACTCACGAGGAAAAATGTTCATCTGTGTGTGGCGTTATGTCCAGGAACACTAACGATAAATTCATCTCTTTTTAGTAATTCCGAGTACTCCTTCAAAGATTCGGACTGTCGTGAGAAACAGGTCTACTTTCCCTGACTGGATTTGTTATTCCAGCTGTCCTCCTTCGTGAGTACTGCTTCAATACAGTGCCTCAAATATGTGAACTGATCAAGCAATAGTAATTCATCAGTTGACTGCCCCTTGACTTTCAGAAACTTTACAATTTCTTCCATTTCAGACCATGCTGTTATGGAGCCTACCAGCATCCACTTACAGAAGGAAAATTCATTCAGTGGTGTCATCCACCTCTGTACATAAGCATGACATGTTTCATAAAACTCTACTACCTCAGAATAAAATTCATTTATATTATCAGCAGATAGGCCTACTTCATCGCCTGCATGTTTCACAATAGATTTCACTCTTAGGCACTTCACACTTTTAGATACCAAATTAATTTTCCACTGTATTGTTGTTTTATAACGTGAATGAAATCGTCGGGAGAGAGAACTCAAATGCAGCATGTGGAAGGAAAAAAAAAAACCGTATTCGGTACAGTGAATTTTTTAATTTTTTTATTTAAGAACCTGATCTGTATCGGAAAACATGGACATCTGACAACCCTATACGCGGACAACATAATGAAGTGAACAGGAGACATGTGGAAAACATAATGAAGTTAACAGGAGACATGTTGAAAACATAATGAAGTGAACAGGAGACATGTGGAAAACATAATGAAGTGAACAGGAGACATGTGGAAAACATAATGAAGTGAACAGGAGATACGTGGAAAGCATAATGAAGTGAACAGGAGATACGTGGAAAGCATATTGGGATAATCAAGAAACAGCTAAGGTATAACAAACTTGTCATGAATTGTCACCAGCTAGTGTAACGACACTAACACAAATATAGCAAATATTATATTTTATGTTTTAGGAATCAACATTTGTGAAAGAAACCCATCAGTTATTAATATATATGTACACATTTATAATTAGAAACAAAATGTGTGCTGTTTTGCTCCTACCAGACATTATGCTTATTTTCAAGCCAAACATCGAATCTATACTATAATAATATATATCTTACTTAACATTGAGCCCTATTTTGGTTGTTTCATTGTTGGAGACATTTGAATCCAGCTATTTTAGATGTTTGAGCCCAGATATTCTAATCATCTCAGCCCAAGATCTGAGTTATATTTGAGTTATTTTCAACAGTCATTTTCAATTACTTGACTCCAACATTTGATTTCAATGTTTGATGTATTTGACTGCAACATTTGAATTATTTGACACCAGCGTTTGCGTTATTTAACTGTAGTATTTGAGATATTCTATTCCAACACTTGGGTTATTTGTGTGCAACATTTGATTTATTTCAGTGCAATACTGACATTATTTAAGTCTAGCATTTGAACAAATGAAAGAGTTTGATGCAGTCAATACAATACAAGCGTACATTCTTTTCTTCTCTCGTTGACAGTTTTGCATCAGGTGTCACTCATTCAGTCATTTGCATGTCCCTTGCGGAACTTTGCCTCCCTAACAGCTCTCCTGTAGGCCTCTCGGTTGTGAGCAAGATGCCCTGCCGCTGATGCATCCATTTGTAGATCCTCAACGATGTCTTGTAGCCATCTTCGCCTTGGTATTCCTCTCTTTCTTTTTTCCATTATGTATCCTTCCAAGATGGTCTTCTCTAGATTATCATGACGTTTAATGTGTCCAATGTATTTAAGTTTTCTCTCTTTAATCCTCTTTACTAGCCAGCCTTCCTCAATATTAAACTATCTTCTGGAAATATACCAAGAAACCCAAACAGCAACATGGAAAGTTAAATAAGAAAAAGATCTGGGCATCTTGCTTACAGGCAGCAGGTGTAGACCTACATAATGTAAGGTTAGAGAGGTTTTCCTGAAGTCTAAACTATAGGTTGTTGTAAGACAAACGCCTGATCCTTGTAGCGAGTTTTTCATTTTTATAGATTATCACAAAAATTCAATTATAACACACTGACAAGTTATTGATTTGCTGACAGAGAATTAGATTATATATATATATATATATATATATATATATATATATATATATATATATATATATATATATATCTTCACTGAAGGCCTTAATTTCATCTACTGAAGGCCTTAATTTTTGTGTGGTAATTTGTAACAGAAATGGCACTGCAATAACGCTTTGATGTGTGTTTGTTACAACTCTGATACCGCGATAACTGTTGTGTGTTGATTTGTAACAAAGCAGATATCGCCACTATATTTTGAGAACCCTCCTCGTGAAATAGAAACGTGTGGGCAACGTTTGTTGGGACTCGATGTAAGACAAATGTAGTTATTTGTAGCTGTAGAAAATTTGGTTTGTTATCGTGAAAGGACAGAACAATGGTTACAGAAATATCATTTCTTTGTTAACTTCGGTTAATGCCCGCTGAGGGCCTCATGACATAGAGTTTATATACTTACTATATAATCGACTTATTAAGTTGGTAGGGTGGCTGTTATAACATGAGAAAAAGATCTTTAGGCGGGACAATGTCAAACTGACCAAATCACTTCTCTCACATGCCGCTATATGATAACAGGCTTTCTCGGCTGCCCAGTGTGACAGATGTTTACTCGTTTTGTCACCGTAGTAGGAACAGCTAGGGGTAGTAATAAAACCCCTAATTCTCTACGTTTCTGTGTTCTGTGGTAAGGCAGGACGAGGAGGGAGCGAGTCGGGGTGTTATCCCTAGGATCTAGAGGGGGCCAGTTGATCTTGTTTTCCCTATTTTCTTATATGAGATAAAAAAAAAACTTTAGAAGCCCCAATATAAAACTGACCCCAGGGCTCAACATATCTCATCAGTGCCGTGGTTATGGCTAGTAAGAAACCACTCTTTGTCCAGTGACCCGGGCTCTGTGGGTAGTAAGGAAACTATTGCTTGTCCACTGACCTAGGCTCTGTGGGTAGTAAGGAAATTATTGTTTGTCTACTGACCCAGGTTCTGTGGGTATTAAGGAAATTATTGTTTGTCTACTGACCCAGGTTCTGTGGGTATTAAGGAAATTATTGTTTGTTTACTGACCCAATCCACGTGGGTGGTAATGAAACAACTCATTTTCCATTGTAGATAGTAAGAAAACCACTCGTTGTTTACTAACCTGTACTATATACATTTATTATACTTCACACCAGTTTTTCAAGACTGCGTTTAAGTAACTAAGGCTAGTACATGAAAATATACCTCAGTCAGTCAGTCAGTCAGTCATTTGCATGTTCCTTGCGGAACTGTGCCTCCCTAACAGCTCTCCTGTAGGCCTCTCTGCATCAGCAGATTATCAACGATGTCTTGCAGACATCTTCGCCTTGGTCTTCCTCTCTTTCTTTTTCCCATTATGCACCCTTCCAAGACGGTCTTCTCTAAATTATCATGATGTTTAATGTGTCCAAAATATTTACGTTTTCTCTGTTTTATCATCTCTACTAGCCAGCCTTCTTCAATATTTCTTCAATTTATTTGATGGATATTTGGTTTTAACTGTTGAAAAATACAAGGTACAGTCAATAAATACCGGGACTGAAGACGTGGAAAAAAAAAGACGTACCTTAGACTTTACTGGCCACCATCACCATCAAAGTAGTCCCTTTTTGAGTCTTGACAACGATGTCAGCGGCGCTGCCACTTTCCCAGCGTGTTGAGAACAGCCTGAGACTGCTTGACTTTCCTCCATGTCTGAAACCTTCGCCCCTTGAGCTTCATTTTCAATTTTTGGAAACAAGGAAAAAAATCAAGGTGAGCAGGGGGGGATGAGGTCACGGGAGTTGTTACCGACCAGAAACTGTCGGGTCTGGGGGGGGGTGGGGGTGGGGGTGGGGGGAGGGGGCAGCATGCGCTGGAGAATTGTGATGTAGAAACCATGTCTTTTCCCGCTGATTGTCAGGTCACTTTCTTCTCACATATTTTCATACAAGTATCATGACCTCGACAAGAAAAGCAAAATTAACTGTTCGATCAGCAGGAACAATTTCCTTGTTATTAAAAAAAAATCAATATAGACTTGATGTTGCTCTTGATTTGTCTTGCTTTCTTCGGTCGACGTGACTGCAGACTGTGTCGCAGGCATCGACTCAGATTTCATCATACGTAATGACATATTCATACTAATGAAGAATGTATGAGAAGAGCTGGAGAGACAAAAAACCTTGTCAAAAAGATAAGAGAGAGACAATATACTTTCATAGGACATGCAATGAGAAGAGGGGGCATTGAAAATATTATAACAACAGGAAAAATAGAAGGAAGAAGATCAAGAGGAAAACCAAGAGAAATGATACTGGACAGTCTGACGGGATGGTGTGAGAGGAGATCACCAACTGAGCTGATGGCCTGCATGAAGGATCGGGTACTCTGGAGAAGCATAATAGCCAACGCCAGTCGGCACGGCACATGATGATGATGAATGACATTCGAACGAATCCTGAGGTCACTGGTAGAATGAGCTTTGAGGTCACAGCAAGCGTCAAGTAGTTGCTGGGTCAGCACTCAGAAGTCTGGGGACAAACTTTGATGGGACGCGCTGCGTCATCAAATCCTCTGTTAAATTTCTGTGGCAGCTTCCATGGCTGATTCCCACTAGAAAACTGACTTCATCAATGTTTCTACGACGGTATTCCTTTGAATGTAAATGCTACAGAAGAGTCATTCAAATATCATGGACACACACATACACACACACACACACAAAATATATCCATACTACAAGAACTTAATATTGAAGAAGGTTGGCTAGTAGAGATGATTAAACAGAGAAAACTGAAATATTTTTGACATATTAAACGTCACGATAATTTAGAGAAGAAAGTCTTGGAAGGCTACGTAATGGGAAAAAAAAGAGAGGAGACCAAGGCGAAGATGGCTGCAAGACATCGTTGATCTGCCAATCAGAAGCAGGGCATCTTGCTTACAACCTAGAAACCTACAGGAGAGATGTTAGGGAGGCAAGAGCTGTTAGGGAGGCAAAGTTCCGCAAGGAAGATGCAAATGGCTGAACCATAAATATTTGGGGCTTCAGATTTGACCCCCCCCCCAAACCTCTCATACACACACACACACCCACACACACTCCAAAGAACATGTCCCCGTTGTGTTTCCAATATTGGCTGGTGCGAGTTACATTTTTATATTATCTACGAGTATCTCGGGCAGGGCGATCCCAAAAGTAATTTAAACAGCATACATACATTAATAACATCTGTCGTCATCTAGGCATAAAGTTTTCCTTGTTTTAACGAGCGTAGGTAAGTCATAATTTAATCCGTTTCTTTTGGTTTGTATCACAGCGAAAGCCAAGAAAAATATTGTGTACATTTCTATAGAAGCTGTTGCCACCAGTCTCTGTACAAGTCTCTCAGAAGATTTCGTCAATAGCTGCTCGACTCTATTAACGTGAGTATAACAGTTTTATGATGTACAGTTCCTGCTGTTCTGCTTGTGTGAAACAAGTTCGTATCATTCTGTCTCTGTGAACTGTGTTCCAACGTTCAGGCGGTGTGATTTATATTCACATCATTTTGCAGCAATGTTCGAAGGTTACAGGAATGACAACTGCAGTAAAACTGGTTCTAGCAGTAAAGGTAAGCAAAGGTGTATGGCTCAGTGGCAGAAAGTAAAGTGAATAAGTAAAAGTAAATGTATGTTCTTCATTTATAAATACTCATTTTATGCCACTCTCTTTCTTACCCACTTTCCTAACTCTTTCCTTTTTGTAAAGCTGAACCATACACCTTTGTCTACCTTGATCTATGTTCACAATGTTCTGGCAGTGTGATATATTCACAATATTCTGCCAGTCTGATCTATGTTCACAACTTTCTGCTGGTGTGATATATGTTTACAATGTTCTGCTGGTGTGATATATTTACAATATTTTGCTAGTCTGATCTATGTTTACAATGTTTTGGCTGTATGATCTATGTTCACAATATTCTGGCTGTATGATCTATGTTCACAATGTTTTTCCGAGGTAATAGACAAAAACAGTCACGTCAAGATAGAAAAAAACTTCTATAAAATTAAACTAAAAAGCTTATATAAGAAATATTATTTATGTTTCAAATTTAATGCAATTACTTTACTGAGAGAACCCTGAATGATTTCCACAATAAATGAAATAAATAGACTGGGAATCCCATTTGGACTTGACTGCAATCCTTCATTAATAACGGATAAAGTTAGAATATTTGATTTGACCTGATGGGCAAATAAAATACAAAAAAAAAAAAAGAAAATTGAAACATTCTTGTTAATGTATCAGTGTTAAAGAGCTATATAAAGCCTACCAGCATAACAAGACAGGCACTGACATGGAATCCTCAAGGAAATAGAAAATGAGGAAGACCTAGACTTGGAGAAGAGAAATTATGACAGTGCTCAGAGACAAGGGATGCACATGGAAGGAAGTAGATAATAATTCCAAGAACAGGGATGACTGGAGAGCCTTTATCCGTGCCCTATGCTCTCAAGGGAGTGAAAGGCGATGATGATGATGATAATGATATAAAGCACATATACTTATTAAATTGTAGGGCGTCAGAGTGGCGAAGCGGTTAGTGCACTGATCTTTCATTGCCAAGGTCCAGGGTTCGAATCCAGCTGGAGGCGCCCCAGTCACCCAGCTGTAGAAATGGGTACTACATTTCTTCTGTAGCTGGGGAAGAAAGGGGGCCAGGCGTGATACTGATCACATCACCCTTTAGCGTGCTGACAGGTCAAGGAAAATATGAGCACTAAAACCATACCCCTATGTGCCTTTAAGTCATGACAGGGTTACCATTACCTTGTTAAAATGTAGCAGTTACCAAAGCGATTAAATTTCATCATATAATTTCACAGCATTATTTCTTAGTATTTTATCAGTTGCCTGTGCTTCTTGAACAATAATAAAGGCCGTAAGTTTTTATTTTTTTATTTTTTTGTTTCTTTGAAACAATAAAAAAATATTGAGTTATTCATCATCATCATCAGGTGCCGTGCTGACCGGCATTGGCTATTATGCTTCTCCAGAGTATACGATCCTTCATGCAGGCCATCAGCTCAATTGGTGATCTCTTCTCACATCATTTCGTCATACTGTCCAGTATCATTTCTCCTGGTCTTCCTCTTGATCTTCTTCCTTCTATTTTTCCTGTTGTTATAATATTCTCTTCTCATTGCATGTCCTATGAAAGTACATTGTCTCTCTCTTATCTTTTTGACAAGATCTTTTGTCTCTCCAGCTCTTCTCATACATTCTTCATTAGTTATTTTTGCTGTCCAGGGGATTCGCAACACTCTTCTAATAAACCACACTTCTGCTGCTTCCAATGATTTTTCTGCAGATCTGCCTATTGTCCATGTTTCACTTCCATATGACAAGCTAGGTTCAATATAGCATTTTAGGACTCGTTTTCTAACATTCATTGATAAAGATGTGTTAGCTAATATGTTTCTCATTCTCTGAAATGCAGTCTTTGCTTGGCCTATTCTGTTCCTAATTTCTGTTCTGCATTTCCCTTCTGAAGTTATTACTGCTCCAAGGTATTTGAATTTCTGCACCTGCTTTAGAATAGTTCCGTTTAATTTTATACTGCATGTTGGTGGATTCTGTTTCTTAGATATAACCATATTCTCTGTCTTTTTGATGTTCAAAATAAGGCCTTTCTGTTCACTTTCTTTGGCCACTTTATCCAAGAGATTTTGTAGGTCTTGTTGGTTCTCAGCTATCAGTACTGTGTTGTCAGCATACCGAAGGTTGTTAATATTGTATCCTCCAATTTTCATGCCTGGTTCTGTGATGATCGTTCTTAGAATATTCTCATTGTACAGAGAAAAAAGATCTGGAGATAGTACACATCTTGTCGCACCCCTTGTTTTATCGGTTGATATTTTCCAGTTCTATTTTCAACTTGAATTGCTGCTTCTTGCTGCCAGTATAGGTGTTTTACAATCCTCAGGTCTTTGCCATCTATATTGATGTCTTCAAGCATTTTAATAATTTCATTATGTTTCACTTTGTCGAATGCCTTGGTGTTATCAATGAAGCATAAGTAGAGATCTTTCTGTATTTCTAAAGCTCTTTCTGTTAGTGTTCGTAAAGCATAAATTGCATTATGTGTTCCATTTCCTTCAACAAATTCAAACTGTTCATGTGCTATTTCCATTTTTATCTTTTTCCTTGTTCTTCTCATAATGATTCTTAGAAGTAGCTTCGTTATGTGACATGAGAGGCTGATAGTCCAGTGGTCATCACATTCCTTTGCACCTGGTTTCTTTGGTAGTGCTATAATCAATCAAACAGTGTTACATGCAACTATCTTCCACAGAAATCTATGACTATTTGTATAATATTGAAATTCTCAAAAAGAAGGTTATAAAAAAATTATAAGTGTATTTTATTTATATATATCTTCAGAAGGATTTCTAATTTTTGAGAATTCTTTCAAGCATTGTTATTCCAAAAATGTCTATCTTTATTGTATCTATCTATGCATCTCTTTGTCTTCCTAGATGGGTGGGTGAACTCCTAATGACAGGAGAGATGGAAATACAATGTTTATGTGAGCTATTGTTTTAGTGTTGCTTCTGCTATTGTTCTAACAACAAGAAAGATAGAAGTACAAAATATAGTTGAACAGTTTTGCTGGCATCTCATGTCATATGAAAATCAAATGCAAATAAAATATCTGTGAATCTTTTAGTACAGAAAAAAATAATGTAGGTATCATAGACAATCAATGACTAATCAACAACTTTTAACATTTGGAGAAGAGTCAGTGAAAAAAATGTAGTCTGAGTATACTTGTATAATGGGTGTCTGAGTGGCAAAGTGGTTAGTGCACTGGTGTATCATGGTGAAGATCGGGGGCTCAAATCCGGCCAGAGGCACCACAGTCACCCAGCTGTAGAAATGGGTACCTGACTTCTTCTGGAGTTGGGGAAGGAAAGGCGGCCAGGCGTGATACTGACCACATCACCCTCTAGTGTGCTGACAGGTCAAGAAAAATATGGGCACCAACACCATATCCCTATGTGCCTCTAAAGCATGACAGGATTACCTTTACCTTTATACTTGTATAATGTTTACATGTAGATCACAGTCACAGTTAAAAACTCAGGTGAAATATCAGAAGCTAGGCTAAACTTCTGAGATAAAAGTAAAATTCATGAGAAAATTTAAAACATGATGGTTCCAGTTCAGCCTTATATTCACACTGCCACAGTCATTACTCATTTCCAAGACAATCACAAGCAAGATAGAGATGGTGAAGAGTAAAAACACCACATATACTAGGAAACGGTTAGTCATGTAACTAGGATAAATGAAGGCAGCATTTACACAAAGAGAAGGATGCAATTACAATTCTTCTTCTTCTTTAAACATTCTCAGACATCAAGTTTATTTATGAAGAATGCAGCAGTCCACATTAGACTGTCAAATAGCCATATACAATTTGGTCTAGACTGGTACTGGAGGTGGCTCTTTATGCCTTCTTTGCTCCTCATTGTAGGGCTGTCTTGCAGCAGATGTGGGCTGTTGTTTTGCCAGTGCCACAAGTCCACTCGTCAGTTGTGTCTATCTTTAGCTTATTGCACATGTAACCAATCCAGTCTATGATGATGCTTGAGACAATGAAAGCAAAGCTTATAATGACACTACTTGAGTCCATTGACAGTGTTGTACGAGAAATGTACACAACGCTAAAAATGAAGAAAATGGACAGTGAATGAGGAGATCACAACAACTTATCTTCTTCTTCTTTTTCTTCATACACATAACATTTCATTAGCGATAATGTGTGGTACTGTGATTTTTACGATGCAAGTTCTGGCTTGGTACCTCCGACTTCAGCACCTTTCCTTGCTAGGGCAGACTGTGATTTTGCTTGGATTGCCATGAAGATAGTGGTATAGGCTGGCCTGGCCAAACCTTTGTTTTCCAGCCTCTGGTGGCTGTACTTAAGCCCCTTCTCCATGTCAGACCTAGACGGCTTTGAGACAGTTCCACAGAGACATTCCAACTTTTAGATGAGGAACCTGATGAGTGCTTCAACGATATCAATTCCCTGCCACCTATAGTCTACTGGCTCAGTTTTGTTTACATCATTCTGATAGCGGCTGTTGTAGAGACTCATAGGCTTGTCAGATCCTGGATTCATTAGTTTCACATAGGATTTTCCTTATCCCTGCCAGCAATCTCCATGTCCCCATCCATCCACTATCCTGGCATTACATTTTATAAAAATAACAATTACAATTAGTGTTGATTGCTGCAGGTTTCTGGGCTACAGAAGTAGGTCAGAGTTTTTTGGCAATCAGATCTATGTTCCTTGTCTCACAAAGATTATGTTAACACAGTTGTTCCCAGCAGTGGCAGTAACTTATGAAATATATGAATTGTTAGAAGTTTTACCCAAACTAACAGAAAGGAATTTGGTTATGGTGAAATCCAGTCCTTATTTGGGGTGGGGGTATTGATAGAGAAGTCCAGTCAGTACATCACTCTGGGGCCCTGGAGGGTTTATTATTTTAAGGGTGGGGCTACAGTGGATGAAAACATACAAAGGCAGAAAGGAATAGTTTTGTACTGGCTTACACAATATTTGTTTGATGCCCTGGTGATATCAAGTGGTAGTAAAATGTCACAGGATTCCAAAACTAGTCAGATTACCGGTTTAATAAGAAATAATGTGGACAATAAGTGGGTCCAGAACCTAACGAATTAGTCTCAACAAAGCCAATGAATAAAATGGGAAAGAACAGTGAATTAATTGCCAACATAGACAAGCATTTGGAACACTGCACCAGTCTGATTCAGATTTATTATCATAACTACTTACGGTATCTTTCCTATATGTCCAAACTTGTTTAGATGAGGTGAAATGGAAGATCTAACATGCCCACTCTGTAATGACTGGCAAATATTGGAGAATGATCTTTTAACTCGAAAAGCAGCAAAATCTCCTGACTGCTCATATGGTGCCAATCTTAGGTGTTAAAGAGCTGACAGACAAAGAATGAAGTAAAGCTAAATATATTTAACTCTTTGACTATTGAATTAATTTCTTTGCACTGCCAGAATAAATTTTTCTGAAGAACTTTGGTAGAAGGAAATTGGAAGGAAGTTGCTCTATAATTTTTAAAAATATGGATTAAATTAGAAAATGTACTATTTGTATTTTATTCGGACTTCACCTAAATATTGCCCTCAGCATTTATTCACATAAGTATGCAAGATCTACCAATATTGCCAGTGTTGGTTTGGAGTGAAAGAGTTAATATGCGCCCTTAGGAGTAGCACCGTCACTAGCAAGATATAATTATATAAGATTACAATATTCATATTTTCTTTATCACTTTAAAATCACCAGTTAATAATTTCAGGTCACAGTTTAAATCTCATAAAGTTGGTTAATGATAAAAAGAAAATCAGCTAGAAACACTTCTTGAAACAATGAAACAAAAATCACCCTTTCTTATTTCCTAGAACTTGCAACACTGAACTTAATATTTCTCACAGAGTGGTATTCTCTTGGCTCACTGTGATAATATACTAGTGGATCTTCAACAATTGTACCAGCTTATTGTTCTATGTAGAGAATGTACTTTTTTTAATGATATAACATCTTATTTGTATTATAACTCACTCTTCAGTATTTTCTTTCATGCTTGATATCCACAGTTCGGTGATTGGCCCAGTAGAGCAGAAACTAAGCAACGACGTTTGTATAGAAGTTAACAGACATTTATCATGGAATAGTCTGTCAAAGTTTAACTTCTTAATAAAATAAACACGTTGCTTTTCACATGATATCCATTGCTTTGATTTTAATAAAGACAACGTTTCTAGTTATGTTAGTGCTTGTAAGCTATAGATGGATGAGAAAACAATACTGAGTAAAATGTTTAATTGTTGTCTTCTGTTGTTTCATCATTTCTATAAAGACTTTGAATGTTCTTATATTTTTCTTGTACACAATCATGTCTTCCTATCATGTAAATAATAGTGTGCTGATGATAACAGATTACAGTTTTGTAGATAAACAGCCATTGTATATTTTATTTAATGTTCAGTTCAAAAGGCCCCAGATAATTTTATCCAGTTTCCATGATATAGATATGACAGATTTCAAACAACAATACATTGATTTAAATTTAACCATAAATACTTCTAGTGAACTCTGGGATATGAAGCTATTCTGATGACATAAAAAAAACTTTATTATATCCCTAGAATTCACATTTAATGTTACACATTATTAGCGACAAACTAATTCTGCTATCGACATTTGGCTTTTTCTTCTTGTTTTTCTTCAGAGAGTCAAACTGAACAATGAAAATGACAGTTCTAAGTCCCTACCAACTGACACAAACCAATATTATGTATAGTTAGAAATCATAACTCCATCTAATTTCATCAGAACAGGTGAGCTTTAGACTATAAAGCTTCGGAGGTTCTTTCTTGTACACATGGTACCAAAGCATCAGATCAGATCCCTAGCGGGAGGCAATGCTACAATCTCCCCCCCCCCCCAACTCTTCACTGTCTTTGTTTCCATCAAAGAAGTATACATTCTGGTTCTTTAAAAAAAAAAGTAAATAAAATTTCTCAGACAGTAGTACACTGGGTTATTAGACACCTTGGGAATTTGATGCCAGGGAAATAGACATCCACTAAAAGAGGCAAATCATTCTTATGATTTGTTTTCCAGTTCATTTACAACTATGTACAAACTTATACTTTTGTTATGGGAAGTTTTTTAAATCTACTTTATGGATTAATTTTCAATTTCCTGTCATTAGTTGAGACCTATCTTCATCATCATGAAGTTTCAAGTTTCTATCATTTGTCAGGATTTTGCTTTATCTCTCTTAAATCTCAACTTCCAACTGTTAGTCAAGACCTTTCTTCATCATCATTTTAAAGTTTCAACTTTCAGCTGTTAGTCAAGATCTTTCTTCATCTAATTTTTGATTGCCAGCTGCTGGTAAGGACCTTTTTTTGATCTCCCCTAAATTTCAATTTTCTATTGGTTCGTTAAATATTTTTCACTCTCTTAAATTAAACATTGGTTTTGGTATACTCTGCACAACACTGAAAAAATGAATGCTTGCATTTCTCTTCCATTGGTATAACTTTTTAAAATCCAGTTGATGTGTGCTTCAATGCAGGGCATTTGCTGAAAATAATATAGAACTGCATTAGCGTATCAGTGAAGCTGTAACTATATTTTCTAATATCCTTTTCCCCTAGCTAACAGAAGTTCTTAGCAACAACTTTTCTTACTCTCACTGAAAGAAGTAACTGTGATGCAAGTCTTCTAAGATGTTGCTTAAACAATATATATTTCTAATGGCCAGGCTGTGGGAGAGGGTAGATGAGTGTAGAAGATTTGGGAATGGAGTATGGCAGTCTAACCTATCACTCTGTTCCTGTGCTTGTATTTGGAAACTGACCCTTGAAAGGTTCCCTAGTGATGGAAATCATGGTATCAGATGTTTATGAACTTGACATTAATGTGAGATGCAGGAGAGTCTTGAGTGTGGAAAGATGAAACTTCAGAGAACTGATATAGGGTCTTGACTAGCATCAAATGTTTTAAATTTCAGAGATGTGAAATAAGGTTTTGACAGGCAATAACACTTCAAACTTCAGAGAAATGAAATAGGGTCTTGACTAGCAACAAACATTTTAAACTTAGAGATATGAAATAGAGCCTTTACTACAAAAACACTTCAAAATTCAGAGAAGTGAATTATGATCTTGATTAGCAAAAACACTTCAAACTCCAGAGAAGTTAAATAGTCTTGATTAACAAAAACACTACAGAGAAGTGAAATAGGGTCTTGATTATCAAAAACACTAACTTCAGAGCAGTGAAACATTACTAGAAACATAAAATTGAAAGTTAGGGGAGATGAAGAAGGATTTTTCCCAGAAAAAAAAGTTGAAACTTTGGATAGATAAAGCATGAACTTTGGCTTCATAATAAAGTCAGTTATTTACATTTTTTAGCAGTTTATGTTTAAGCAGGTATTAGTGGTTGTTTGTTTGTGCTGTATGCACAAATATGCACATTAATACAACAAATATGCACACTAATACAACAAATATGCACACTAATACAACAAATATGGAGAGAAGAAAAACTCCCTTTTGAGTGGTGAGAATCATTACAGATCCCAGTATTCAAGAAATGAGATAAGAGCAAGTGTGAAAACTACAGACTACAAACAAGCTACACAATACTATCTATTAATCTTTAAACATACTATAACCATACACTGAGGACATACAGGGAACTATCAAGCAGGTTACAAAAAAGAATAGATGAGCCATAGACCAAATATTTTATCTACATCAAAGAGCAGAGAAGCACTAGGAATATGAAAAACAGAAGTATATAATATCTTCGTTGACTTCAAGAAAGCTTATGACAGCAAACACAGAAGCAGCTTATGGAAAATTGTGAAATAATTTGATTTGAGATACCTAATAAATCAATTTAAATCATGCATGGAGGATACACAAAATATGGTTATGTATAAAGAAAGAAAGTCAGAACTTTTCTATATAGGAACTGGTTTAAAACAAGATGATAGATTATCCTCATTACTATTCAACCTAGTACTAGAAAAGGTAATAAAAAAAAGTGAAAAATTAAAGTACAGAAGAACAAGCAAAAATACTTGGATATACTGACAACATTGACCTAGTGGGAGAGACTATGTAAGAAGTCACCAATACTTGCATACGCCTAAGAGATGTGGCATTAAAAGTGGACCTGACCATTAACCATGGTAAGTCAAAATATAAGAAGATATCAAGAGACCAGAGACAGAATGATCCAGATTATATCAATGTTGGAGATATGACCACCGATAAAACAGAAACATCCAAATATCTAGGCACAACTTTCAACAGCCACGATATAAGCAGGGAAATTAAAAGTAGAGTACAGATAGGGAATAAAATATACTTTGTCTTGCAACACCTGTTAAAATCCAAAATCCTGTCCCAAAACAATAATCTAAACTACTATCAGTTGTCTTGTATGGATCAGAAATGTAAAAAAACGAAAAAAAGATAAAACTACAATTGTGGGTATTTGAGAGCAAGATCCTAAGAAGAATCTTTAGGCCCATAAAGATTACCAACAGATGGGAATGGAGAACTAGAAAGAGCATTGAGCTTAACAGCTTATTTAAATCACAGCAGATTGTAAATGTCTTGAAACAGATTATGCTGGTTGGGCCATGTAGAAAGAATGGAAGTGAATAGACAAACAAAAATTATGTATGTACAAGAATTTAATTAGAAAGTACCAAGAGGCAGACCAAGATAAAGATGGAGAAACACCATAGAAAATGTATGTAAAGGAAATTGGTGTTACCAACTAGAGAGAGAAGATTAGGAACGGAGAGGAATGAAGGCAAACTTTATCTGTAGAAATGAGCCTTAATGACTCTGAAAGCTGAAGAAGAATAAGAAGTTTGAATCTATAAGGACTTGCATTCTACATCCTTCCCATGCCATTAAATGTCACATAGGGCTGGCATGGTAGTCCACCAAGTTTTCCTGTTTTCAGTGAGCTTTTCAACCTCATCAAGGGATTTTATGCCTACTAATTTTGCCTCTCTTAACAATGTCCTCTTTAGAATTTCACGTGACTAACCTTTCTTTCTTTGGCCTTTTGTGTTCCACTTGATAGCTTGTTTTGAGATTTTCTAATTGTTTCTTCTCATCCTATTCTGATCACCCATGAGACAGTTTGTTGTTCGCTCATCTGTCTTATCTCTCTATTGTTCTTTAATTCGTCCCACTTTATACCGAGTAATTTTGTTAGGCATTTGTTTTCAAAAGAGTCTAATTTTTTGTCCATTTCTTTAGTTGTTTTCCATCTTTCCATGCATAAATGAGGGTGCATATTACATTTGAATTGAATATTTGTAGCTTGGTTTTTGTGCTTATAACTTTTGAGTGTCATATGTTCTCAAGACCCTTGAAGGTTTATGCTGCTTTTTACAATTCTAACTTCCTTTCTGGTGTCACCATCCTGGTCTATGTAGCTGCCTAGGTATAAAAATTGGTTTATTTCTTCAACAGCCGCCGTTCCTTCTATATATATATTTGTCCTTGATTAATGATACGTTTCATTATTTGTGTTTTTTCCTTGTCAATTTCAAGTCTTATTTTACTAGCCAGTGAAGACAGGGTATCTGTTTTTTTTTCCTTGCGTCGAATTCACATTGTCACTGATAATTTTACATCTGCAAAATCAAGATCTTCTAGCTGGGTCTCATGTACCCTATCAATGCCTGTTTGACCTGCGCAACATTTTTTTCATTATGAAGTCTATGGCGATTTCAAAAAGCAAGGGAGATAATGTACATCCTTGTTTCACGCAAAAGGAGTTGAGCGTGAGGCCAACAACCTCATCCTGAGACCCATCTTGAAGCAACTCTCTAGACGGGGATAAACCCTGCCGTTATGGAATCTCGCAACAGTTGTAACCGAACATCAAGGTCACCAACTCTGCATGCCGTTGACAATGATCGAAAATTCATCGACCCAATATGCATAACAAAAATCGGATTTTGGAATGTAAGAACGATGGTCGCAACAACACAAACTGCTCCGATAATAAAATAAATGGACAGATATCACCGAGATGTGTTTGGGCATCAGTGAAATGCGATGGCGGCCAGAAGCATGGAAAAGAACGGCGGAAAACCGTAAGTTAATAATATATTCTGGCAAAGACGATGGGAAATACTAGGAAGGATTGAGTATAATTATGTCATCTGCGACAGCAAAGGGCCTTACAGAATGGGAACCAGTGAACAGTCGTATGATAAGAGCACGACACAAAATAAGGCACAGAAAAAGTACGATCATAAATTGCTATGCACCTACGAACGATACAGATAATGAAATAAAAGACGATTTCTATTACCAGCTACAACTTATCAACAAAGTACCTAAACACGACATCTTAATTGTCATGGGAGACTTCAAGCCAAGGTAGGAAAAGATAACACTGACGTCGAAAAAGTAATGGGGAAAGAAGAATTGATACAATAAATAAGAATGGAGAAAGATTAATTGAAATGTGTCTAACAAAGGGCATGGTCATTGGAGGAACAATATTTTCACATAAAGAAATACATAAAACAACATGGATATCTCCAGATGATAATAAGAAACCAGATAGATCATTTCTGTATTAGACAACAATTTAGAACATCTCTGACCATATAGGGGTGCAGATGTCAACAGTGATCACAACCTGTGTATAGATGTAGGGAGAGTAAGACTTCAACTGAAAAGCCAACACAAGAAATCAGTACTCAGAAAGATAAACAGTCATAGCCTACAAGAAGAAAATACCAACAGTGATTTCAATCTGGTAACATATCAAACATTTCGCAGTACTAGAACTAGACAATAAAGTAAAAAGTTCAGTTACAAGAGACAAAAGAGAATATATGGACAATATGGCAAAAGAACCAGAAAATGCAGCAAAAACAGGAGACAACAAAACTCTATAAAGCATACAGAAGAAGCTAATAAATGCTACTACCTCCAGGGAAAGACTAGTCTTTAGCAATACAGGCAATCTATTAACATCAAGTAAAGACCAAAATTGGCGAACTACTTTGCGAGCCCTATGTGACGTTTAACGGCACGGGAAGGATATAAGATATAAGATAAGAAAGACCAAAAGCAAAGATGGGCCGGACACTTCCAATAAATACTTAATCGATCACATTCATTCATTCATTCATTTGCATGTCCCTTGCGGAACTTTGCCTCCTTAACAGCACTCCTGTAGGCCTCTCGGTTGTGAACAAGATGGCCTGCTGCTGATGCATCCATTTGCAGATCATCAACAATGTCTTGCTGCCATCTTCACCTTGGTCTTTCTCTCTTTCTTTTTCCCCATTATGTACCCTTCCAAGACGGTGTTCTATAGATTATCATGACGTTTAATGTGTCCAAAATATTTAAGTTTTCTCTCTTTAATCCTCTTTACTAGCCACCCGTCTTCAATATTAAGTTTTTGTAGTATAGATATATTTGTTCTTTTTTGTGTCCACGGTATTTGAAGAATTTTTCTGTACCATTTACATTCAAAGGCATTTATGTGTTTCTCAGCTGTTTTGTTAAGTCTCCAGGTCTCACAGGCATATGTTGCGCTGGAAAAGATGCATGCACTTACATTTCTCTGCAATATTCCTTCCATCTTTCTAGAATTTCCTCTGTCTCTGTCAAGGTATTCCCCATCTCGTCACAAATTACATTTAGCTTAGGTGTGATATTTCTTGTCAATGTCTTCATTTCTTTAAACATTTCACTATCTCTTTCACACTTCTAATGTCCTTCTATTCTTTCACAACAATCTTGTATGTATTGTTTTCTTGTCTTTTCTTTGTTTCTTCGTACTTCTTTTGTTAAAGATTTATATTCCTCTTTGTTGTTGTTTCTCACTTTCCATTGCATCTTCATTTCTCTACGTTGTTTTATCAGTTCTAGTGTGCCTGCTGTAATCCATCCATTATTTTGTGTTTTCTTTACTGGAACTATGGCTTTAGCTGTTGTTATTAATATATCTCTGGCCTACATAGCCAGATCATCTGGTGGCATCTCCTCCTGTACAGTCATCAGGATTTCAAAACGGTTCTTCACTTCTATACCGTATTGTTCTGGTATTTTTGTAAGATCAAAGCGGAGTGGTTATGATCCAGTAACTGTCTTTTTTATCTTTAACTTCGTGTCTGCTATTAATAACTCTTGGTCAGTGTCACAATCAGCACATCGTAAAGTTTTTTGTAGATGTTATACTTGATCTTCACCTTCTTTGCAGTAAAATGAAATCTATTTGATTCTTGGTTTTCCCATCAGGTGATGTCCATATGTAAAGTCCTCTTTGGTTTTGTTTAAAATGTGTGTTAGCAATCATTAGCTCATTTTCCATGCAAAAAGCCATTAGACTGTCACCTGCCTCATTTCTATGTCCTATGCTAATTTCCCTACAATATGTCCTTCATCTTCTGCTCTTTCTGTACTAATCTTTGCATTAAACCCCCCCCCCCCATATTAATATAATATCATTTTTCGGTACCTGGTATATCGTCATTTGCAGTATGTTATAAAAGTCTCCTACTTCCTCTTCTTCTGCTGCTTATGTAGGTGCATATATCTGGATGATTGTTACATTTCTAGGAGTGCCCTTAAGTCTGATTGTGAGGAATCTATCATTTACTGGATTGTAACCTAGTAATGCTTTTGATGTTGATTTGTCCAAGTAAAAGGCCATTATATTCTTTCCTCCTAATTCTACACTAGTGTATATTATCATTCTCGCTCTTGAAGTGTCCTGATCCTTTCCATTGATGTTCACAGATCTCCAAAATGTGTATTCCTGTTCTTTTCATCTCGTCAGTTATTATTTGATACTTTCCCTCATACATACTTCTTACATTCCATGTTCTTACTCTTATTTTTCTTTTTAGTTTGATGCAAGGGTTTTCCTTAGTAACACCGTCAGGATTTTGTCCGTCATCACAATTACTATTACTGTCCTCTGTCTCACACTCTTCCCCAGTGTTAAAATTAGATCTATCTGGCCTGAGGGCCTCACCACCAGATCTTTTTCCTATTTGACTTTCCATGTTGCTGTTTGGGTTAATTGGTATATTACCAGAAGATAGTTTACCATTGCTTTCCTTCCGGGCAGTGACTGTACTAATCAGTGATTGTAGCCATTGTCCCTACATTGAGATCATCTGCCTACCATCATAGAATGGTTACCATAACCAGCATTGTCTGTCACCTGCTCTCCCATTCCATCAACCATCTGCTCCCATGGCTTCACGTCACCCTGATCGGGAGGTTATACGGGTACTCCACCTTGCCCAAGGGCGTCCCGTAGACTGACGGAGGTAAGGAGGCGTCTTCCTACTTCTTTGATATGGGATACCCCTACCCCGCTAACCACAGTCGACCACACCCAAATGAATTAATAAATATTGAAACTGATTTACCAGTCCCACAACTAAATGTCAACTTAGATGAAGTTACACTTAATGAAATTGAAACACCAGTGAATCTAATGGCTAACAACAAAGTTGCAGGTGAAGATGAAATAACAGTCGGGATGTTAAAAGCTATTAATTGTGACAACATGAGCCAACTACAAAGAATGTTTAATAAAATTTGGCAAGAAGAAAAAGTCCCTTCCACATGGAAAAAGGGAATCATTGTTAAAATACCCCAAAAAAGGCAACCTCAGTGACTGCACTAACTGGAGGGGTATAACCTTACTATCAGTTGTGTCAAAGGTGTTTTATAAAGTGATTCTGAATAGAATTAAGGATGTAATGGATACTGTATTGAGAGAAGAACAGGCAGGATTTGAAAAGGGAGAAGTTGTCTCGACCAGATCTTTACTCTAAGAATAATACTTGAAGAACATACTGAAAAACAGAAACCATTAATCCTGAACTTCATAGACTTTGAAAAAGCATTTGATAGCATACACAGGGATTCATTGTGGAGAATTTTAAGACTGCATGGAATACCATTTAAAACTGTGAACATCATTAAAGATCTCTACAACGGATATATTTGTGCAGTCAAAACAGAAGAAGGAATGAGCGAATGGTTTCAGATTGAAAGAAGCTTGAAAAAGGATGTATATTATCTCTATTGCTTTTTAGAATTGCCATAAACTTTATAATGAAAAGATGCTGTACAGGTAAAACTGGCATTGATTGGGTACATGGGATCCAAATAGAAGATCTTGATTTTGCTGATGACATAGCTCTTATCAGTGACAATATGAAATCGATGCAGGAAAAAAATAGATTCCCTGTCTTCCTTGGCTAGCAAAATAGGTCTTGAAATTAAAAAAAAGATAAAACAAAAGTAATGAAACTTCTCATTAATCAAGAAGGAAAAATATATGTAGAAGGAACAGTTGCTGATGAAGTAAACCAATTTGCATACCTTGGCATCTACATAGGCCAGGATGGTGACACCAAGAAGAAAGTTAGAATTAGAATTGCAAAAGCAGCATTGTCCTTAAAAAATCTTGAGAATATATGGAATTCAAAGGTTATAGGCACAAAAACCAAGTAAAGATTATTCAATTCAAATGTGATATCCACCCTCACATATGCATGCGAAAGCTGGAAATCAACTAAAGAAATAGACAACAAATTAAACTGTTTTGAAAGCAAATGCCTAAGGAAAATACTTGGTATAAAGTGAAACGATTTGAAGAACAACGTCGAGATAAGACAGATGAGCAAACAACAACTTGTGTCATGGGTGATCAGAAAAAGAAGATGGACATATGTAGGCCATGTGATGAGAAGAAAAAATCAGAGAATACTAAAACAAGCTATCAAGTGGAGCACAACAAGCCGAAGAAAAAGAGATCAACCACGTGAAACTCTAAAGAGGACATTGTTAAGATAAGCCAGTTTAGTATACATAACATCCCTTGATGAAGATGAAAGTCTCGCCGAGAACAGGAAAACTTAGCAAAACAACTATGCGAGCCCTATGTGACGTTTAATGGCATGGGAAGGATGTAAGATATTTCACGACTGTTCCAATCTGAGAAGTCCTTCAGTGTTGACTTCACAAATATATCATTGCAGAGATAGCATAAAGACTACACTGTCCAAAAAAAAAAAAATTAACATTTTAAAATTATCAAACCCCCCTCCCCTACAGTCAAAAGTCAATGTCAAAATGTCAAAATGTACTTAATACTGACAAATAAATTATATTATCTTTAGAAAATTAAATAACCAGGGAAGTGTTTCATATTTTGTTAAGAATCATCAGTTGTAAGTCAAATTAGAAAATTCATTACACTCTCAACTGTGTATCTTTCTTGAAAATGTATTATCAGACACACGAACATTGTTCTCCAAGGTACGCTATCTTGATTTTAGATGACAATGAAAATACATATTCTTCAATGGAAATAACTAATTAACTAGAAGCAAGAAAATCTGTATGGCACAAAATATTGAGCAAATGTTTGATACAGAGAGGTAGAAGAATGGGTAGTATTAAAAATATGAACATCAGTCACATATACAATGTAACGATGAAACAAAATTAGGAAATAAACTACAGGGCCCGGCATAAAGCACAGCTAGATTTAACTGACGTAGTGCGCAGAAACTGAATACGTGTGGAAAAAAACAAGACGTCAGAGATGAAGCAGACAAACGGTCATTTTAAACATTGGCTTCTTGGTAAACACAACATCGCACATTCACCATTGAAACTTATTTTAAAAGTGGAGAATTGTCTATTACTGCACAATGAAAGTTTCGTAGTCAGTTTGAATTGCATTCCCATGATAATGTTCCCCATCGGAGGACAAAACAATTTTTAGGTGGGTCAAAAAATGTAAGGAAACCGCTAATTGCCTCAATAACAAGTCTACTGGTCGTCCAAGAACTCAACAGACACCTGAACGAATTCAAGAAGTCCACAAGGCATTGCTGAGTAGCCCTCGGCTATCAGCTGTTAGGAACGCTAACCTGGCATCCTCTTATTGTTAAAAGTGATCTTTTTGTGCAGATGCTAACTGAATACTTCATTCCAGACTTGGCCAATAGAAATAAAAGACTAATATGGTTTAAAAACATTCAACAAGATTCAACTGCCCACACAGCCCGTCAGTCCATGGCCATGCTGCGACAAGCATTTCCCAATCGTCTTATTTCCAGATTTGGGGATATTCATTGGCCGGCAAGGTCACCGCATTTATCGGCCGCAGACTTCTTTTTGTGGAGGTATCTCAAGAACACGGTGAATGCTAGTCGACCACAGTCAATTGCAGACCTAAAAGATCGAATCCGATATTGCATTCAAAATATCCCTTTGAACATATTAAATAGTGTTATGCAGGAATTTTCCAGACGCCTGGCTGAATGTATCAAATGTAATGACGGTCATCTAACCGGTGTAATTTTCAAAACCTAAATATGATTGTCAGTAATAATAAAAATACCCACTTTTCAGAGTTTCATTTCAATTTTTTTTTTTTACCAAAAACATGTATAGGGTTTATTTATTTTCCATTTTTAAAATCCAGCTATGCTTTATGCCGGACCCTGTATATTTGTTTTAGTAATCATATCAGATCAAATTTTAAGACATTTAGAGCACAAAATGTTATCAGTTATCAAGATTTATTGATGAGAATTATTGATCCAGGGGTGATGTAAATATGAACATGCAGATTCTTGTAACCATGGCAACTTCAAGGAGATCAAGGGAAGACACAGTGGCACTAAAAGCAATGTGAGGGACACCAAGGTCATGACACACTTGAGAATAACGAAACTTTCATGCCAGTCAGCAAAAACTGAGTTGATGATGATGAAGATAGACTGACTTATTAGATTTATAATCTAAATTAGATTTATAATCTATATGGACTAACTGACTCAGTGTTCCATTAAAGTGGATTTCATAATGTGTTTCTGGCTTTGTGGTTCGTGCAGTGAACTGTAACTTCTTTTTATCTTTAACAACCAAAGCCAATCTGCAAAATGTTTTCATCAGTTTCAAATACCAACATTGAAAATGTTCAGACAACCTACAATCAAGCTTTAGACACCACCACTGAAAACATTCACACAACCTACAATCAAGCTTTAGACACCACCATTGAAAACATTCACACAACCTACAATCAAGCTTTAGACACCACCACTGAAAACATTCACACAACCTACAATCAAGCTTTAGACACCACCACTGAAAACATTCACACAACCTACAATCAAGCTTTAGACACCACTCATGTCATGACCTAAGGTGGGGTCACAGCCGCTCTGAGGAGAAGATATTATGAAACAAGAAAGGAAAATAAAGAGATAATAAGTTTTTAAAAATGACAATTACAAATAAATTCTACTACTTAATATTTTCAGACCTAAATGTTAAAATCACAACTGCCACCCCCAACCATTCATTGAGATGTTTTCAAATAAGATTTTTTTCATAATGTTTTGAGTATTTCATAATATCTTGAAAAGTGTTGGATTATTTAGGATGTGAAAGTTGACAATTTACATCATGTTAAAGACACTGAAAATATATTAGCTCAGTTTTGTTGAAGTTCAATATCTTCTATATTTTTCATGTTCACAATCATCTACTATTGCCGGTTGAGTGTAATGCTCAAAAATATTTTGAGAACTACTGCTATAAAACATCTGAAGTTTGACTACATGAAACATAAAGAAAAATTTTGAAATGAAATAAGAAAAATGTTCATGAATTCAAAATAAAACAGCAAAATACCTTGATAATTTGTTTAGAATCCATTTTATTTGTCTATTTTATGTTTAATTATAAAACACATTTCAATAAGCAATATCTGACTACTTCCAAACTGGCACATTTTTCTGATGCCCTCAAAGAGAAGTTTCTATTGTTCACAAGTATACTTTTTACAACTGAAATATTTTTGTTATTTTATAATACATCTTAATAAATATATAAATCTTTGGTTTTTGAGCCTCTTGATGTATGAATTTTACATCTAATGATAAGCAATATAGTTAGAACTATCAAAATGGTTACATCATCACAGTACTTGGTTCAAAAACTCAAATCATGAAAAAATTATACACAGTTAAGGACTGCATAAAACAGGGCAGAGAGACAGAGACAGGAGAAGAGTAAAATGAAGGAAGGGCATAAGGCAAGACAGAGAGACAGACAAATGAAAAGCAAGTGACAGAATGAAGACACTGCAAAAAGACAGAGAAATGAGAAGCAAGAGACAGATTGAAGGACTACAACATGAGATAAGATATAGAGACAGAGACAGTAGAGATGTGAGACAGAGTGAAGGACTAGAACATGAGACAGGACAGAGAAACAGAGAAATGAGAGATCTGAGACAAAATGAAGGACTAGACATGAGACAGGACAGAGACACAGAGAAAGGAGAGGTCAGAGAGTGAATTAAACATGGTTTTGTGAAAGACACAGATATCACTGACAACAATGTGTGGTCTGTATCACACCAACAGCATTTTTGTAACATTTAGTAAAAGTCTTCCATTTAAAGTGATTAATTACTACCCATTAACACAATTATATGCATTTTGCTGCACATTTCCATTTATAAATGAACCTTCAGACTTCTTCTGTATCTACTATATATTCACTATCATACATTCTTAATTCCTTGCTTGCAAGTGCACTCTACATCATTTTCAACAATTACAACTTGGAGTTAGCTGAAAAGAAAATCTTTTTTTAATAAACATATCTAACCCAATGCAATACTGTTTTCCACCCAGCAATTCCACTGAAAGTAGCTAGGTCTTTCTCTCACCGATTTTTGTATTAGAGAAATGGATATGTGTTTCTCAAAGATATACTATGGTAGTGACTAATGGAAAAGGCACATGCTGATATGCTTGGACATTTATAATAAAGTGAGAAAGATCAGGCATGTTTATATTTCACACAGACTGTCATTCACACTTAATGCTCAATCTTGTTCTTATCTGGCATCCAGGTGAAAAAAAAATCTGGCCTGTGTTAGTGGCTGGAAGACAATGAGATCTGAGGAAAAATGGAGACATTTTTTAAAATAAAGAACCATGAAAAGATGAAAAGGATATGAAAATATTTCATTTGATTAGTCCTTTATGCGTGTGACTGATTTTCACATGAACATTTGTGTCACTCTTGCAATGATGGTCATGTGTGCAGTGTTTTTTGATGCACCTCAATCTCTCATATCTGAGGATGTTTTTCCTAACAAAATGCTGCAAGTACCCATTTACAAAACAGAGTTGAACAAAGTGAGATGACAACAGCTCTCAAGCCAAATCTTCATGTGAAAAGCTGATTTAAAATCAATGTGAACATTCTCATTCTCAAACATAAGAAAAGCTCAGGGCAAAAACAAAGAGCATCTATGTCTGCTACACATAATGCTGTCATATAAAAGAAAATGAATCAATACTACAACACTATCCACTCCTTCATCGCCAAACAGTAGTCTAAGCATTACCCATATGAACAAGGAACAATATTCAGAGTAATATAACAGATTCAGAAACAAACAATTTTTTTTTTTTTAAATGAGAAAAAGGACTGTAACCAGTCATGGCTCCTTGCTTTCTCGCAGCCTCTAGAACTTTATTAGACAGTGAAAAAATAGAAATTCTACTCTTTGACACAAAATACACCACAATTAGGAATGTTTCAATTCTGAAACACTCCCTACAATCACCTCTAACAGTCATCTCTGACAGTCACCTCTGACAGTCACATTCTAATATGTCACCTCTGACTCATCTTCTGGTAAGTCATAACTATTATCTCCCTGGTGAAGCCACTAATCAGTCACCACTGACTGTCACCCTGCCATTGAGCCATCACTGACCATCACCTCTAACAACTCACAATCAGCTGTCACTTAAGAAGTCACCACTGTCATCCTCTGATAGAATTCACAATCATCTGGTGAGTCTCCTACAACTAAATGTCACTGGTGACAAGTCATGACTGTTAGTACCTGGTTGTCTTCCCTAAAAAGTCATGATATATGGACAAGTCATGACTTTCAGCACTTGCTGTCATCCACAGACAAGTTATGACTGTCATCCTTACTCAGTGCCTACTATCATCCACAGAAAAGTATTAACTATCCTCCCTTGAGTCGGCACTCACTGTCACTCCTAGACAAGTCATCTCATCATCACTGACTCTGATCTATTTAAACCTGATCCTGTTTACTTATGAAAGCTAATCCCAATAACAATAATAATAATCTGCAGAAATCACAGTGCAATAAATCATATTCTGTACAGTAATGTGAAGTTTCTGTGATCTAGTAAATCCAGGAACATGGACAAATTAATAAGATACCATGTGATGATCACATACAAAAATGATGTGATTCAAGATAATATAAGAAATGAGGATGGTAATGGAAATGGTGATGGGCTAATGAAACTGAGGATGGTGGGAAATTATGAGCCGATAATAATGAAGAACAAAATGATAAGGATGCTGACAATGAGAAGGAAGAAAAATGAGAATGGTGACATTAACAAGGACTAAAATGGTGATATGAAAAGGGGGCAAACAATTTTGGTGATATGGAAGGGGCACACAATCTTGGTGACAAGGAAGGGGCAAACAATCTTGGTGACAAGGGAGGGGCAAACAATCTTGGTGACAAGGGAGGGGCAAACAATCTTGGTGACAAGGGAGGGGCAAACAATCTTGGTGACAAGGAAGGGGCAAACAATCTTGGTGACAAGGGAGGGGCACACGATCTTGGTGACAAGGAAGGGGCAAACAATCTTGGTGACAAGGAAGGGGCAAACAATCTTGGTGACAAGGGAGGGGCAAACAATCTTGGTGACAAGGAAGGGGCAAACAATCTTGGTGACAAGGAAGGGGCAAACAATCTTGGTGACAAGGAAGGGGCAAACAATCTTGGTGACAAGGAAGGGGCAAATAATCTTGGTGACAAGGGAGGGGCAAACAATCTTGGTGACAAAGAGGGGGGGCAAACAATCTTGGTGACAAGGAAGGGGCAAACAATCTTGGTGACAAGGAAGGGGCAAACAATCTTGGTGACAAGGGAGGGGCAAACAATCTTGGTGACAAAGAAGGGGCACACAATCTTGGTGACAAGGAAGGGACAAATGATCTTGGTGACAAGGAAGGGGCACACAATCTTGGTGACAAAGAAGGGGCACACAATCTTGGTGACAAGGGAGGGGCAAACAATCTTGGTGACAAAGAAGAGGCAAACAATCTTGGTGATAATGAAGAAGCAAACAATCTTGGTGACAAGGAAGAGGCAAACAATCTTGGTGACAAGGAAGAGGCACACAATCTTGGTGACAAAGAAGGGGTACACAATCTTGGTGACAAGGGAGGAGCAAACAATCTTGGTGACAAAGAAGAGGCAAACAATCTTGGTGACAAAGAAGAGGCAAACAATCTTGGTGACAAGGACGAGGGAAACAATCTTGGTGACAATGAAGAAGACTAAATTTATAATAAAGGTGGTAGCAGATGGTGAGAAATGAAGACAGTGACAATAATGCACATGCAGGTAACAACAGACGATGAATATAAGAATGATGACAATAAAATGGACGAAAATATTGTGGCTGTTTCTGAAGACCCAAAGTTTGGCTAAAAAAAAGCAGGGAGGTGCAATGCTTCTTTTAACTGACTCCACCACCATCAGGACTAAAAAGAGTCCTTGTCCTGTAGGCCAAGATGAGCCAGTTACATGGAGAGATGGGTCAAGGTTTTGTGTGGCTATGATTCATCTACTCTAACACAAGCAGTCAGCTATAGATAACTGACCACTACATCAGACAGTGTGTGTGACTGTATATAGTGGAATTGATAACAGATGAAAATAAGAACAAACTTAAAAAGAGTCTGCTCTAATGATGAAGATAAAAATGATTGAAACTACAATAATGAGTATGCTGATGATGGCTAGAGTAGCAATAAACACTATATAAAAGAAAAGATGACAGTAACAATAAAGAATATTTGGTACTTAGGACAGCAAGTGTTGATAAAATACAAAAAAAATGATTTGTAGGTGGATAAATAGACCGGCACTAACCTCTGACCTGACAGTTTGTGGTGCTGAAGATTTCTGAAGGGACTGAATCAACTCCTGTGACTCTGCTAACAACTTGTGTAGTCTGGACATTGATGAAGCTGATGTGCCCTAACAGTACAAACATGACATACTGTGCTTACAGAATATACTTACTGCACACATAAGACACAAGACAGACTGTATGTGTTAGACAAATATGACAGCACACAATTAGGCAGATGTGACAAGGTAAACTTCTTCAGCTTTCTCAGCCATTAAGGATCATTGCTGCAGATAAAGTTGACCTCCATTCCTCTCTATTCCTAATCTTCTCTCTCCAGTAGGAGACACCAATTTCTTTTATATCCTCTTCTATGTTGTCTCTCAATCTCTGTCTTGGTCCACCCCTTGGTCTTATCTCTCTCTTCTCTTGGGTATACATCATTTTCATTTGTTTGTTTTCTTCCTTTCTTTCTACATGGCCCAACCAGTGAAGTCTGTTCAGTTTCAAGACATTTATAATTCACTGGGATTAAAATAAATTCTTCAGTTCAATGTTTTTTCTAGCTCTCCAATCTCCATTGTTGGTATCCTTTATGGGCCCAAAGATTCTTTGATCAGAGGGAACAGATAAGACAAATGTGACAGACTGTACACTTTATACAAATATAACAGAGTGAACAGATGAAACAAATGTGACAGACTGTACATTTTATACAAATATAACAGAGTGAACAGATGAGACAAATGTGACAGACTGTACATTTTATACAAATATGACAGAGTGAACAGATGAGACAAATGTGACAGACTGTACATTTTATACAAATATGACAGAGTGAACAGATGAGACAAATGTGACAGACTGTACACTTTATACAAATATGACAGAGTGAACAGATGAGACAAATGTGACAGACTGTACATTTTATACAAATATAACAGAGTGAACAGATGAGACAAATGTGACAGACTGTACATTTTATACAAATATGACAGAGTGAACAGATGAGACAAATGTGACATACTGTACATTTTATACAAATATAACAGAGTGAACAGATGAGACAAATGTGACAGACTGTACATTTTATACAAATATGACAGAGTGAACAGATGAGACAAATGTGACAGACTGTACACTTTATACAAATATAACAGAGTGAACAGATGAGACAAATGTGACAGACTGTACATTTTATACAAATATGACAGAGTGAACAGATGAGACAAATGTGACAGACTGTACACTTTATACAAATATGACAGAGTGAACAGATGAGACAAATGTGACAGACTGTACACTTTATACAAATATGACAGAGTTAACAGATGAGACAAATGTGATAGATTGTACACTTTATACAAATATGACAGAGTGAACAGATGAGACAAATGTGACATACTGTACAATTTATACAAATATAACAGAGTGAACAGATGAGACAAATGTGACAGACTGTACATTTTATACAAATATGACAGAGTGAACAGATGAGACAAATGTGACAGACTGTACATTTTATACAAATATAACAGAGTGAACAGATGAGACAAATGTGACATACTGTACACTTTATACAAATATAACAGAGTGAACAGATGAGACAAATGTGACAGACTGTACATTTTATACAAATATGACAGAGTGAACAGATGAGACAAATGTGACAGACTGTACACTTTATACAAATATGACAGAGTGAACAGATGAGACAATTGTGACAGACTGTACACTTTATACAAATATGACAGAGTGAACAGATGAGACAAATGTGACAGACTGTACACTTTATACAAATATGACAGAGTTAACAGATGAGACACTTTATACAAATATGACAGAGTGAACAGATGAGACAAATGTGACATACTGTACAATTTATACAAATATAACAGAGTGAACAGATGAGACAAATGTGACAGACTGTACATTTTATACAAATATGACAGAGTGAACAGATGAGACAAATGTGACATACTGTACAATTTATACAAATATAACAGAGTGAACAGATGAGACAAATGTGACAGACTGTACATTTTATACAAATATGACAGAGTGAACAGATGAGACAAATGTGACAGACTGTACACTTTATACAAATATGACAGAGTGAACAGATGAGACAAATGTGGCAGACTGTACACTTTATACAAATATGACAGAGTTAACAGATGAGACAAATGTGACAGACTGTACACTTTATACAAATATGACAGAGTGAACAGATGAGACAAATGTGACAGACTGTACACTTTATACAAATATGACAGAGTGAACAGATGAGACAAATGTGACAGAATGTACACTTTATACAAATATGACAGAGTGAACAGATGAGACAAATGTGACAGACTGTACACTTTATACAAATATGACAGAGTGAACAGATGAGACAAATGTGACAGACTTTACACTTTATACAAATATGACAGAGTGAACAGATGAGACAGATGTGATAGACTGTACACTTTGGACAAACATGATGGTGAACTATTGAGATAAACGTGACAGACTATACACTTTATACAAATATGACAGAGTGAACAGATGAGACAAATGTGACAGACTGTACACTTTGGACAAATATGATGGTGAACTGATGAGATAAATGTGACATACTATACACTTTATACAAATATGACAGAGTAAACAGATGAGACAAATGTGAGACTGTACACTTTGGACAAATATGATGGTGAATTGATGAGATAAATGTGACATACTATACACTTTGTACAAATATGACAGACTGAACAGATAAGACAAACATGACAGACTCAACAGATAAGACAAACATGACAGACTCAACAGATAAGACAAATATGACAGACTCAACAGATAAGACAAACATGACAGACTGAACAGATAAGACAAACATGACAGACTGAACAGATAAGACAAACATGACAGACTGAACAGATAAGACAAACATGACAGACTGAACAGATAAGACAAACATGACAGACTGAACAGATAAGACAAACATGACAGACTGAAGTGAAAACACTGAATGAACAAGTAAACTACAGCTACATGAAAGCTAACAACTCTTGTGGAAAAAGTTTCTTTCTCATGGTGTCACTCACAGGATGACCAATGGCAGTTTAAACCATCTATCACATGATCAAGACCTTATAAACCTCCCAGGATACCACACACAGTTTCTGGAAGCCACAAACAAAGACATAAATAATGTTTTCTATAGTAATGTTTCAAAAACAAATGCCTAAGGAAAATACCCAGTATAAAGTGGAACGAATTCAAGAACAACACAGAGATAAGACAGATAAGCAAACAATAACCTGTCTCATGGGTATCAGAAAAAGAAGATAGACATATATCAGTCATGTGATGAGAAGAAACAATCAGAGGATCCCTAAACAAGCTATCCAGTGGAACACAACAGGTCAAAGAAAAAGAGGTCGCCGTGAAACTCTAAAAAGGACACTGTTAAGAGAGGCCAGTTCAGTGGGCATAACATCCCTTGGTGAGATTGAAAAACTTGCAGAGGACAGGAAATCTTGGCAAACTAACATGCGTTTAGCATTTAGCGGCACCAGGACGTAAGATGTAAGAAGAAGACAGAAACGTGGTAGGAGTGAGGACCACGGAGAAAGTTTTAACGCAGAAATAGGGCATGTCATGAGCAGAACAAGCCTGAGAAATTCTGGTTCAGAAGAAACATAGAAGTAGCTCACAACCAATGAAACAGAGACAGAAAGTTTTGCAATATGGTCATCTAACCAGTTGGAATAATACTAAAAAACATATTACTCTTACCATAAGACTCATCATCAACTTTATCTGTAGAATCTTTTATAAAAGAGGACAAAGTGTCATCAAATTTTCCAGTGATTTCCTCCAAGGAATTTTCAAACATCTGTGCTGGGATGTCCCACGTGTACACAGTCATAAAATCATCAGAACTGATGTCTTTTGTTGACTGTAGACAGCTTTCAGGTTGATGCAAGATGTCTAAATCACTGTGCTGTGTGCATAGCAGACTACTAACACTGCCTCTTTGTTTCTGTTGTCTTTCCTCAGCACTTAAGAGAGTACCGGGGTCAAATGTCTTTCTTACGAGGATGTTGTAACTCCCTCCTGCTTGTAATGGGGTATCTCTATTGTATAAGGATTGCTGATAACAATCATTACTTTCTTTATGTTTACGATGTACACTGCAAATGATACTGTCACAAGGAATGACTCCTGTATTTTCACAAGATGTTAAATTTATGCCATTTAAATTTGGCTGCTCCTTTCCAGTATTAAAAAATCTGGCTTTCACATCATTAAATACTTCAACTTCTCCTTCATGAACAGATGAGACAGATGTGATAGACTGTACACTTTGGACAAACATGATGGTGAACTATTGAGATAAACGTGACAGACTATACACTTTATACAAATATGACAGAGTGAACAGATGAGACAAATGTGACAGACTGTACACTTTGGACAAATATGATGGTGAACTGATGAGATAAATGTGACATACTATACACTTTATACAAATATGACAGAGTAAACAGATGAGACAAATGTGAGACTGTACACTTTGGACAAATATGATGGTGAATTGATGAGATAAATGTGACATACTATACACTTTGTACAAATATGACAGACTGAACAGATAAGACAAACATGACAGACTCAACAGATAAGACAAACATGACAGACTCAACAGATAAGACAAATATGACAGACTCAACAGATAAGACAAACATGACAGACTGAACAGATAAGACAAACATGACAGACTGAACAGATAAGACAAACATGACAGACTGAACAGATAAGACAAACATGACAGACTGAACAGATAAGACAAACATGACAGACTGAACAGATAAGACAAACATGACAGACTGAAGTGAAAACACTGAATGAACAAGTAAACTACAGCTACATGAAAGCTAACAACTCTTGTGGAAAAAGTTTCTTTCTCATGGTGTCACTCACAGGATGACCAATGGCAGTTTAAACCATCTATCACATGATCAAGACCTTATAAACCTCCCAGGATACCACACACAGTTTCTGGAAGCCACAAACAAAGACATAAATAATGTTTTCTATAGTAATGTTTCAAAAACAAATGCCTAAGGAAAATACCCAGTATAAAGTGGAACGAATTCAAGAACAACACAGAGATAAGACAGATAAGCAAACAATAACCTGTCTCATGGGTATCAGAAAAAGAAGATAGACATATATCAGTCATGTGATGAGAAGAAACAATCAGAGGATCCCTAAACAAGCTATCCAGTGGAACACAACAGGTCAAAGAAAAAGAGGTCGCCGTGAAACTCTAAAAAGGACACTGTTAAGAGAGGCCAGTTCAGTGGGCATAACATCCCTTGGTGAGATTGAAAAACTTGCAGAGGACAGGAAATCTTGGCAAACTAACATGCGTTTAGCATTTAGCGGCACCAGGACGTAAGATGTAAGAAGAAGACAGAAACGTGGTAGGAGTGAGGACCACGGAGAAAGTTTTAACGCAGAAATAGGGCATGTCATGAGCAGAACAAGCCTGAGAAATTCTGGTTCAGAAGAAACATAGAAGTAGCTCACAACCAATGAAACAGAGACAGAAAGTTTTGCAATATGGTCATCTAACCAGTTGGAATAATACTAAAAAACATATTACTCTTACCATATAAGACTCATCATCAACTTTATCTGTAGAATCTTTTATAAAAGAGGACAAAGTGTCATCAAATTTTCCAGTGATTTCCTCCAAGGAATTTTCAAACATCTGTGCTGGGATGTCCCACGTGTACACAGTCATAAAATCATCAGAACTGATGTCTTTTGTTGACTGTAGACAGCTTTCAGGTTGATGCAAGATGTCTAAATCACTGTGCTGTGTGCATAGCAGACTACTAACACTGCCTCTTTGTTTCTGTTGTCTTTCCTCAGCACTTAAGAGAGTACCGGGGTCAAATGTCTTTCTTACGAGGATGTTGTAACTCCCTCCTGCTTGTAATGGGGTATCTCTATTGTATAAGGATTGCTGATAACAATCATTACTTTCTTTATGTTTACGATGTACACTGCAAATGATACTGTCACAAGGAATGACTCCTGTATTTTCACAAGATGTTAAATTTATGCCATTTAAATTTGGCTGCTCCTTTCCAGTATTAAAAAATCTGGCTTTCACATCATTAAATACTTCAACTTCTCCTTCATCAACAGAATGAATCTGCCCATTAGATCTGTCTTTGAAACACCTGAAATGGAATTCTGGCATATCTAAGCAATTGTTATTTGTTGCAACTGAAACATTGTCAAAGACAACCTCATCCTCATTTGAAATGTCCAGAGATTTGTAAATCTTCATATTATCTTTGGTAATGGCCTTCTCTAAGATGAAATGTCTTTCTTTTTGGCCAAAAATTCTTGTTGAATACTAGCATTACTGATTTGGCTTTCATATAGAACACTGTCCTGGGCACCAACTGTCTCAATTGTTGTATCTGCTACAGATTCAGCTATGTGAATACTATTAGCTGAACTCTTTGAGCTGTCACTGACCAAAATTTTATTTTCATCACTACCACTTTATACAAATATGACAGAGTAAACAGATGAGACAAATGTGAGACTGTACACTTTGGACAAATATGATGGTGAATTGATGAGATAAATGTGACATACTATACACTTTGTACAAATATGACAGACTGAACAGATAAGACAAACATGACAGACTCAACAGATAAGACAAACATGACAGACTCAACAGATAAGACAAATATGACAGACTCAACAGATAAGACAAACATGACAGACTGAACAGATAAGACAAACATGACAGACTGAACAGATAAGACAAACATGACAGACTGAACAGATAAGACAAACATGACAGACTGAACAGATAAGACAAACATGACAGACTGAACAGATAAGACAAACATGACAGACTGAAGTGAAAACACTGAATGAACAAGTAAACTACAGCTACATGAAAGCTAACAACTCTTGTGGAAAAAGTTTCTTTCTCATGGTGTCACTCACAGGATGACCAATGGCAGTTTAAACCATCTATCACATGATCAAGACCTTATAAACCTCCCAGGATACCACACACAGTTTCTGGAAGCCACAAACAAAGACATAAATAATGTTTTCTATAGTAATGTTTCAAAAACAAATGCCTAAGGAAAATACCCAGTATAAAGTGGAACGAATTCAAGAACAACACAGAGATAAGACAGATAAGCAAACAATAACCTGTCTCATGGGTATCAGAAAAAGAAGATAGACATATATCAGTCATGTGATGAGAAGAAACAATCAGAGGATCCCTAAACAAGCTATCCAGTGGAACACAACAGGTCAAAGAAAAAGAGGTCGCCGTGAAACTCTAAAAAGGACACTGTTAAGAGAGGCCAGTTCAGTGGGCATAACATCCCTTGGTGAGATTGAAAAACTTGCAGAGGACAGGAAATCTTGGCAAACTAACATGCGTTTAGCATTTAGCGGCACCAGGACGTAAGATGTAAGAAGAAGACAGAAACGTGGTAGGAGTGAGGACCACGGAGAAAGTTTTAACGCAGAAATAGGGCATGTCATGAGCAGAACAAGCCTGAGAAATTCTGGTTCAGAAGAAACATAGAAGTAGCTCACAACCAATGAAACAGAGACAGAAAGTTTTGCAATATGGTCATCTAACCAGTTGGAATAATACTAAAAAACATATTACTCTTACCATATAAGACTCATCATCAACTTTATCTGTAGAATCTTTTATAAAAGAGGACAAAGTGTCATCAAATTTTCCAGTGATTTCCTCCAAGGAATTTTCAAACATCTGTGCTGGGATGTCCCACGTGTACACAGTCATAAAATCATCAGAACTGATGTCTTTTGTTGACTGTAGACAGCTTTCAGGTTGATGCAAGATGTCTAAATCACTGTGCTGTGTGCATAGCAGACTACTAACACTGCCTCTTTGTTTCTGTTGTCTTTCCTCAGCACTTAAGAGAGTACCGGGGTCAAATGTCTTTCTTACGAGGATGTTGTAACTCCCTCCTGCTTGTAATGGGGTATCTCTATTGTATAAGGATTGCTGATAACAATCATTACTTTCTTTATGTTTACGATGTACACTGCAAATGATACTGTCACAAGGAATGACTCCTGTATTTTCACAAGATGTTAAATTTATGCCATTTAAATTTGGCTGCTCCTTTCCAGTATTAAAAAATCTGGCTTTCACATCATTAAATACTTCAACTTCTCCTTCATCAACAGAATGAATCTGCCCATTAGATCTGTCTTTGAAACACCTGAAATGGAATTCTGGCATATCTAAGCAATTGTTATTTGTTGCAACTGAAACATTGTCAAAGACAACCTCATCCTCATTTGAAATGTCCAGAGATTTGTAAATCTTCATATTATCTTTGGTAATGGCCTTCTCTAAGATGAAATGTCTTTCTTTTTTGGCCAAAAATTCTTGTTGAATACTAGCATTACTGATTTGGCTTTCATATAGAACACTGTCCTGGGCACCAACTGTCTCAATTGTTGTATCTGCTACAGATTCAGCTATGTGAATACTATTAGCTGAACTCTTTGAGCTGTCACTGACCAAAATTTTATTTTCATCACTACCACCTCTACCACAGCAACAGTGATCAGTGATTTCATGGCTCTGAGAGTCTGCTTTGCTGCCATCAAAAGTTAAGTTACTGAAATCCAGCCTTTTAACCACATAGTCAATATCCTGAACTGGCACATGAGAAATGGGAACTTTGGAAAATACTTCACTAGCTATACAGTAACTGTTACCCAGGTATTGATCATCCTGATAGTTACTATTGTTTTTGTTACCAAGATCTTGATACTGTTTCATCCCCACGATATTTATAACTGCCTCTCTTTTCTCAGCTATTTCTATGCGAGCTGGCCTGTCACTTTCTGAATTGGAGCTGCTTGACCTGATGTTGCTGTGACCTTCTGGTGCTGTTTTGTGATTGATGAGACCAGAAGATCCTCCACTGTTGCTGAAGTGGCCAGAGTCTGAAATCTGACTATCTAGTCTGCCCTGACACAAATCTGAAGTGGTGCCAGACTTTTCATTTCTGCTGTCCTGAAATATACCACAGGTAGCACGGTTCTCTACCTCAGAGAACCTACAGCGTATACTATTCTGGTTTGATGACATGCTGCCACGTGATGCATCTCTTAGCACCATTTCAGACTTTCCGTTTACCGACGCCACGTCTGACTGCGTGGTCCACTCATAACGTCGCGTTTTCTCAGAAAAATGAATTTTAGACAGATGCATGTAGAGTGATGGTTGTCTGGTTGAGAGACTGGATGGAACCGTTTCAGATGTGCAGGAAGATGTAGCCAGAATGCATGCCTGATCTTCTTTTCCTTTTACAAATAAATGCTTGACATTACTGTTTCTTTCACTCAAACAGTCTAAATCTGATTCTTCAGGGCAGAAATAGCACTGGTTCTTCAAATCCTTTCTATTGATGCTTAATTTCATAGAAAGATATTCACACTGACCAATATTACTTGTTCTTTCAAACATCAGTCTTTCATTACCGTCTGATGAATCATCTGCAGACTTATATAAATAGCATCTTTCATCTAATCTACTATCATCATCTTGGGCATCAGAGGGTATGCTAATGCTGGAATGTTTATGACTCTCTCTACTGTTGTTGTTTGTTGCATCTTTAAAGCTGTTCTCTCTTTTTTTAGTCAAGGTGTGTGTTTGCTTCTGTGGACATATTTCTACACTGTTTTGTGAGTTGTTAATAGTATCGATACTGGAGTCTAACAGAACTGAATCAGCGTGACATTCTCCCTTGTTAGTGGTAGATGAGTACTTACAGTCTCTGACCTGTTTTCTATTCTGTGAAGATTCCTGCTCATACTGACCAGCAGTCTGACTTCCTTTATTTGGAATCTGATAGTTGCTGTTGAGATCAATGTCCAATGACTGGTCAACAGACATGCTGTTATTATTGTAGTACATCCCTTTTCTACCTGGGTTATGTTTGATCACATACGTGGATGACCTAAGTGGCAGATCTGATGTTTTATAAGTTCTGGAGGGTACAATATTCTGGTTATGGTTCTGTTTATTTTTTTGATCTCTGAAAATCATCTTTTGATTAGAATGGCGATATGACGTGTCTTCAGTTTTCAGACCACTTAAAGTCTGCTTGCCTCTTCCAACAGCCTGCAGGTGATGGTTCTGAGATTTGCTCAAAGAAGAGTTATAATCCAAAAGAGAATTTATTTCATTGAAAGACATATTTGCTGAGGCTGTGTTTATGCCTCCACGATGAGACATGGCCACACCACATCTGGATATGTCTGGTTTATGGTCATTCACAGCTTTTTCTGGAACTGCAGGGCAAGGTTTTGGACCCTTGGAACAGTCACAAGTGGCCTTGTTTTCAGCCCTGCACTGACTGCAGGAGTTAGCACTCACATATCTGACAAATTCCACAGCATTTTGAGCCTTTGATTTCACATTTGCACTGTCAAATCTTGGCCTCTGACAATCTCCTCTATTGAATATTTGTGTTTGTTGAAGCCAGTTCTCAGCTTGAACATTCTTTCCCCGGTCTTGCATGCATCCCTTGCCTGGAGGATTATTTTTATCAAATGGGGATTTCATTTTAGTAATAGCTGACCTTTCTCCTTTTTTTTCTGGAGACAAACTTTTATTCTGATATTCAGATTTATGCTGTGTTTGATTTTTTGGGTGAGTGAAAGAACCATCCCTTGCTGACAAGCTGTTTCTTCTCACATTTATCTGGGGCGACTGACATTCGCTCTCAGTTCCAAGAGACTGTGACTGAGTTTCCATGCTTACTGATCTTGTCAGCTCCTCATTATGATCAAAATCAACAGCTCTCTTCCTGAAATGTTTGGATGCTGAAGCAGTACCTTCATCAGTTGTGCAAGATATGGTCTTTTCTCTTCTGACCTTCCTCAAGAAACTGCTGTTTTTGGGTACAACCACACTGCAGGATGAAGTCTTTGGTTCCATTCCACTGGCCTCCAATACCTGATTCAGCCTGTTGAAATGATCTGAGCTTATCTGAGAGATATCTGTGAAAGATATGTTTAAGAAGAATATTTTAGACTGGATATTGTATTAGATGACACAGTTATTAGAGCCAGCATGACCTGGCTGTCTTAATAATTATTTTACTCTCAAGTCTTACATCTTACATCCTTCCTGTGCCATTAAATGTCACACAAGGCTTGCATATTAGTTTGCCATGTTTTCCTGTTTTCGGTGAGCTTTTACACCTCATCAAGGGATTTTCATTCATTCATTTGCATGACCTTGTGGAACTTTGCCTCCCTACAGCACTCCTGTAAGCCTCTCGGTTGTGAGCAAGATGGCCTGCTGCTGATGCATTCATTTGCAGATCATCAACAACGTCTTGCAGCCATCTTCGCCTTGGTCTGACTTTCCATGATTGCTGTTTGGGTTTCTTGGTATATTTTCAGAAGATAGTTTACCATTGCTTTCCTTCTGAGCAGTGACTGTACTAGTCAGTGATCGTAGCCATTGTCCCTACATTGAGATCATCTGCCTACCATCATAGAATGGTGACCATAACCAACATTATCTGTCAGCTGCTCTCCCATTCCATCCACTACCTGCTCCCATGGCTTCACGTCACCCTAATCAGGGGGCTATATGGGTACTCCACCTAAAGGGATTTTATGTCTACTAATTTGGCCTCTCTTAGCAATGTCCTCTTTAGAGGTTCGTGAGATCAATCTCTTTTTCTTTGCCCTGTTGTGCTCCACTAGATAGCTTGTTTTGGGAATCTCTGATTGTTTCTTCTCATCACATGACTGCTACATGTCCACCCCCTTTTTCTGATCACCCATGAGATTCTCTCTGTTGACTGAACAAACATATCCATTGTAGAGATCTTTAATGAAGTTGACAATTTTAGATTGTATTCCATATAGTCCTAAAATTCTCCACAATGAATCTCTGTGTATGCTATAAAATGCCTTTTTAAAGCTTATGAAGTTCAGGATTAATGGTTTTTGCTTTTAAATATGTTCTTAAAATGTCACAGTAAAGATCTGATCAAGACAGCTTCTCCCTTTTCGAAATCCTGCTTGTTTTTCTCTCACTGCAGTATCCACTATATCTCTAATTCTATTCAGAATAACTTTACAAAATACTTTTGACACAGCTGATAGTAAGGTTACTCCTCTCCAATTACTGCAGTCACTAAGGTTGCCTCTCAAGTAGAGATCTAAAAAACAGATATGTTACTCTGACCTGGCCTGATGGAGCATGGACTGATGTACTCCCAAAGGTGGTATAACTTGATGTTTAGACCTGCTCCAGGATATTTGAAAAATCACCATAGCCCAAACTTAATCTTAGTTACTGCTTGTTTTCAGGATCTTCACTATTACATCAGTTAACTGTCAACAGCTCAACCTCTCACATACAGGGAGATCATTTAACTGTCAACAGCTCAACCTCTCACATACAGGGAGATCATTTAACTGTCAACAGCTCAATCTCTCACATACAGGGAGATCATTTAACTGTCAACAGCTCAACCTCTCACATACAGGGAGATCATTTAACTGTCAACAGCTCAATCTCTCACATACAGGGAGATCATTTAACTGTCAACAGCTCAACCTCTCACATACAGGGAGATCATTTAACTGTCATCAGCTCAATCTCTCACATACAGGGAGATCATTTAACTGTCAACAGCTCAACCTCTCACATACAGGGAGATCATTTAACTGTCAACAGCTCAACCTCTCACATACAGGGAGATCATTTAACTGTCAACAGCTCAACCTCTCACATACAGGGAGATCATTTAACTGTCAACAGCTCAACCTCTCACATACAGGGAGATCATTTAACTGTCAACAGCTCAACCTCTCACATACAGGGAGATCATTTAACTGTCAAATGGTCAACCTCTCACATACAGGGAGATCATTTAACTGTCAAAAGCTCAACCTCTCACATACAGGGAGATCATTTAACTGCAAAAGAACTCAGTTGTTATCTATACTGAGATAAGTTCTATGATGTGGATGGATCCACCAACATTTTGTTAAGAATCACAGAAATCTACATCTCTCCAATCAAACATATCAAATTAAAAGCCACAAAAAAAAGTGATTTTAACTGGAAAAGTAAACCTCCGATATTTTTATTTACAAAAAAGATTAAAATTGACAACAAAAACAAGAATGAGACATGTTAAAAACAAGAATGAGACATGTTTCTAAATTGTATTAGATACAATTTACTGTATGGCTGGAAAAAAGGGTTGTACACAGCAAATTCAGAGAGCAGAACAGGTAAAATTAGCCCGTCATAGAACAAGAGGATCAGACATAGGAGAAAGAAAAACAGAAAAGGAACAACTCAACAATGCTACATCTGCCTTCTGTTCTGAATGCCTGACACTCTTCTCAATCCCTTCTTGTGTTTTCTTTTCAAAGTGTTCATTTCCCTACTGTTATCTGTCATTTTTGCCTCTCTGTTAGTGAAAATGATTGATATATTTCATGACAAAATCTACTGATAAGTTTTTAGCTGATATACAGATATATAACAACTTCAGCTATCAAATGACGGAATGGATTTTTGTCACAAAGCAGATTATACATTGCTCCTTCAATGCCAGTTTGAACTGTGCAAGTCTCTAAATAGCATCATCGTGGTAGGGGTCATCAATTCTACTCCCATTTTTGATCTTACCTCTCTTTAGCTCATGGCACATCCCATCACTGTCTGCTGGCGTCAGCTCATCATCAAACCGTGATGGAGACCCAGTGTGACTGGCACCTGAAGATGAATCATCTCCTCCTTTCTCTTTCACTCTCTCTGTAACAGAAGAGTTTGTAGACCTGTCCTGATGATGTGAGACCATGTGAGTCATCATGGGGGATGTTGTCCTAGACCTTGTATACTTTCCTGACACAATGCACGAACGAGAATGAGAAAGGCTCCTGGAGGTTCTGTGGTCTGCATTCTTGGAGACATTCCCAAGATCAACAGAGGGAATCTGGGCATAGCTGGACTCTGTATGGTACATCTTTTTCATGAAACCTGATCTGCTTCTGAAACAGTGAAATAACTGCTAATTTGCAAGAGACAATACTGTCATTCTCTAGCTAAAAAGTGCACTGTATGGCCAAGACATCAGTGATAAATTTTCTAAGACCAAAGTTGATGGGATATTTAACTTAGCTGTGCTACGTGCCAGGCTATGTGGAGAGATTCTGAAAACAGACTGTCTTTCTTAATAGTTGGTGACAGACGAGAGAAGTGATTGTGATAAATCTAAATCTAGTCATAAATATAGACAGTGGCGTATGGTCCAGTTCTACAAAGAGATAGAAAGAATAAGAAAAGTGGACAGAAATGAGAATTCCAGAAAATAAGATGAGCAAGTATAAAAACACAGAAAAGAACAAATATACTCATACTACAAGAACTTAATATTGAAGAAGGCTGGCTAGTAAAGAGGATTAAATAGAGAAAACTTAAATATTTTGGACACATTAAACGTCATGATAATCTATAGAGGACCATCTTGGAAGGGTGCATAATGGGAAAAAGAAAGAGAGGAAGACCAAGGCAAAGATGACTGCAAGACATCGTTGATGATCTGCAAATGGATGCATCAGCAGCAGGGCATCTTGCTCACAACCGAGAGGCCTACAGGAGAGCTGTTAGGGAGACAAAGTTCCAGAAGGGACAGCAAATGACTGACTGAATGAGTATAAAAATGAAGAGTTTACAACAATCTGATATTTAGCTTTATATTTAAAACCATTTGCCAAAATATTGGATTTTTGTATGTTGTTCATTTACATGTACTCATCTTGTTTTCTGTGTCGTATTTCTTCCCCTTGTCTTTGCTCTATCTTTTTGTACAACTGAATCACACACCTCTGTCTACCTTTACTATGCATGGTCAGGCACACTAGGCACACAGTTATCAGTATATGAGGGGAAAATAAAATAACACATGGACCTCAGCTCTACGAACATGAGACTCCAGCAAAGTCCACAATGGCTAATCAAAAAAAAAATTAAACTTTTAAAATTCTTACAAATCAATAAGATGAAACAATAAAGAGCCAAAATAAAGCGTAACAAACATTTAGATAATATATATATAAGAAAGAAACAGCATAATTTAAGGTTCATCATCATCATCATCATCATGATGTCTTGTGTACTCCCGATGAGGCATAAGGCATTAACAAAGGCTCCCCAGCCAATCTGTCTTGAGCAAGCCAGGATCCCTCAAACCATGTCTTTCCCACTTTATTTAGTTCTTCCTGTATTGTGCATCTCCATGTCCACAATGGTTTGCCCCTCAATCTTTTTCCTGGAGCAAACAACTCATGGGCTAGGCAAAATCATGCTAAAGAGAGTGGGCTAGTGGATAATGGCCAAGTCAGCATTCCAGAAAATGAGAAACATTTTGTGCAACAGATCTATTACAATGGAAACAGGATTCTGAGTACTTAAATGTTACATTGAGCCAATTTTGTTTTATGGATGTGAAGCATGGTCTATGAATAAGAGAGTACAGGGAGAAATGGAGGCTATGGAAATGTGGTTCATAAGAAGGATGTTGAAGGTACCATGGACAGCTAAGAAAACCAATGAAGAAGTCTTAAGAGAAGCTGGAGTTAAAAAGCAAATTACAGCAAAGATCAGAGTCAGACAAGGGAGATTTGTAGGACGTTTTCTGAGAAGAGGAAAATTGGAATACATTGTGGCAGCTGGAAAAATTGAGGAAAGAAGAGGCAGAGGAAGACAGAGAGAGAAGTTACTGGATGTGCTGTCAGTGTGGCTTGGAAGAAAGTCACCGGCGGATTTCATAATCAACGTAAAAGACAGGGAATTTTGGGGAGAGAAATGATCGCCTATGCCATGCGGACGGCACTTGATTGATTGACACAAGACTGCACTGAACACAAAGAATATATGCCTGCACATCAGACTGCACTGAACACAAAGAATATATGTCTGCACACCAGACTGCACTGAACACAAAGAATATATGCCTGCATGCCAGACTGCACTGAACACAAAGAATATATGCCTGCACACCAGACTGCACTGAACACAAAGAATATATGTCTGCGCACCAGACTGCACTGAACACAAAGAATATATGCCTGCACACCAGACTGCACTGAACACAAAGAATATATGCCTGCACATCAGACTGCACTGAACACAAAGAATATATGCCTGCATGCCAGACTGCACTGAACACAAAGAATATATGCCTGCATGCCAGACTGCACTGAACACAAAGAATATATGCCTGCACATCAGACTGCACTGAACACAAAGAATATATGCCTGCATGCCAGACTGCACTGAACACAAAGAATATATGTCTGCACATCAGACTGCACTGAACACAAAGAATATATGCCTGCATGCCAGACTGCACTGAACACAAAGAATATATGCCTGCACATCAGACTGCACTGAACACAAAGAATATATGCCTGCACATCAGACTGCACTGAACACGTTAGTATCAGTGTATATAAGGAAAATTCGACATCACATGAAGGCCAGTCCCATAATTAAGGGACTCAATCTAAACTGGCTGAGCCAAGGGAAAAATTCTGCTGACCATATTTTAACAAACAATTATTAATGAAGAAAAGAAATGTAGCAGCTTTCAAAAACCAATGAAAATATACCATATTTTTCATATTCATTCACTCAATGGATGCCAATAACCACTGACAATCATGCTTCTCTATTTTATGTATTGCTTAGCATCTCTAATGTTTCTGATAAATCATACTTAAATATTCTAATCAAGAAGTAAATATAACAATAGTTATTTATAATAAAAAAACAGATACATATATATATATATGTATATAATATTTAAAAGTGTATATTTAAAATGAAATCTACAGGAAAACAAACATACTCAAATTAAAACAAAACAGAAGGAGAAAGGAACAAAAAGTAGTCTAAATGATCCATACAATGATCCAGCTTTCATCAGATGACAATCATGACAAAGAAAATATGTAAGATCAGCAATATCACATAATGAGAGGCATAATGAGAATATCATCTGCTAGTTAGTAAGAAATAAATTATAATTTTTAATAAGAAATAAATTATACTTCTTCTGAGCAAAGGAGTAGCCCAGCAGCAGTGACTTGGCATGCTTAAAAGAACAATGAATATTATAGTTTGTCCAAATTACCAGTGACCACTGTTATTACGAAAGGAAACTGATCATGCTCATTAAGACTTGTGTGAACAGAAGAGAACAGGCAAACTTTACACACACACACACAAAAAAAATGGCAGGACATGACAAAGAGATGGACCAAAATAGAGATGGAAAGACAATATAGATGATGACTTGCAGTCTCTAGGAACTTGGAGTCATCAAGTGGTGAGAGAAGACCTACAAAGAGACTAGAACTTTACCTTCAGCAGTGAGTCTTGACAGCTCAAAAAGGAAATTACAAAGAAATAGAAGAAGAAGAAGAAACAAAGAAGAAGAATGGGCCAAGAAGAAAATAACTCACCTGGGAAAGCTTGTACCATCAGAAAACAATGACGTACTGCTTGTAGTGGTTGCCACATTTCGACACATGGTTGTATGCCCTCCTTGATGGACCAAAATAGAGATGGAAAGACAATATAGATGATGACTTGCAGTCTCTAGGAACTTGGAGTCATCAAGTGGTGAGAGAAGACCTACAAAGAGACTAGAACTTTACCTTCAGCAGTGAGTCTTGACAGCTCAAAAAGGAAATTACAAAGAAATAGAAGAAGAAGAAGAAACAAAGAAGAAGAATGGGCCAAGAAGAAAATAACTCACCTGGGAAAGCTTGTACCATCAGAAAACAATGACGTACTGCTTGTAGTGGTTGCCACATTTCGACACATGGTTGTATGCCCTCCTTTTGTACAAGCTTGGGTTGGCTGCTCATTCTTCAGGATCGTTGATACAGTGCTTTGTGTGAGCTTCTGGGAAGCAAGCTGAGACATATTTTCAAACTGTGGAATGCTGCCAACAACTTCGAGTACATCTGCTTTTTCTCTAGAATCCTTGTTTCTCTCCTCACTTCTTCCTGTGCTCTTTTCCCTACTCCTCACTATAAACTTCTCCCCACTCTTTCCAGTGTTTTTTTCATCATTCCTGCCAGAGGTTTTTTCCTCGTTCCTGCCAGAGGTCCCAGTCTTACCAGAGCTTTTAACATGTGCGCTCTTCTCAACCTGGACCTTGTTTTCTTTCATTTCTTTAACAAGAAAGCTCTTATCACCTGCCTCAGTGCTCTTCAGTTTATGAGAACTGAAAATAAAGAGTCTGATGAAAGTAAATCTAAAAGTTAGTTTCAGAAGCATGAAGACAAACTGAAAAGTAATACTCGCTACATTTTTTAAAAAAAATCAAGCCATGCTGAAAAATAATGGTCCCTATCTTGTTATATGGAAGTGAATCATGGACAATAGGCAGGTCTACACAAAAATCATTGGAAACAGCAGAAATGTGGTTTATCAGAAGAATGTTGCAAATCCCCTGGACAGCAAAAATAACTAATGAAGAATGTATGAGAAGAGCTGGAGAGACAAACAAATGTCGTAAAAAAAAAAAATAAGAGAGAGACAATGTACTTTCATACAGCATGCAATGAGAAGAGGGGGCACTGAAAATATTATAACAACAGGAAAAATAGAAGGAAGAAGATCCAGAGGATGACCAAAAGAAATGATACTGGACAGTCTGACGGGATGGTGTGAGAGGAGATCACCAACTGAGCTGATGGCCTGCATGAAGGATTGTGTTCTCTGGAGAAGCATAATAGCCAATGACAGTCGGCACGGCAGATGATGATGATGATGATGTTACAGAGAGGGGTGGTAGAACTATGCATGGTAAGAGTGGCAGAACTATACGTGGTAAGAGTGGTGGAACCATGTGTGATAAGAGTGGTAGAACTATGTGTGGTAAGGGTGGTAGAACTATGTGAGGTAAGGGTGGTAGAACTATGTGAGGTAAGGGTTTTGCTCTGAGAAGGGAAGTAAGGCACACTCTGCACTTTTGACCCTGTCAGTGCAAGTACAAAGGATAGACTTAGATTTTCTTGTAATAATGGAATGTGATTTAGGTGTGAGAGAAGTATGAAAGTAGAAGGACAAGGAAAAGACTCCGAAATTCTAGCATGAGAAGATGGGTCATACATTTCTTATTTGCAACACCTAGGAGATGGAGAATTTAATATGTGAATTTAAACTGAAGAACTAAAGTAAAAAAAAAAACTCAAACTGTCTTATCAGGGTGGTGGAGCCTATTGAGTAAGAGGTTTTGACAACCTAATTTTCTAATAATGTTTTCTATATGAGAGATGTAGTAAGTGCAAGGGAATATGATCATAACTATATTATTGTTTTGAACAATTGCTCTAAAGATAGGAAAGTATGAAAGTACACAGTACTTTGAACCTAGGGTTGAATATTACAATACCAGTAAATGTAACGGGTACCCATGTATGCTAGCAACTATTAGTGTGTCTTTACACAAAGTGTACCACATGTTTTCATGACATCACATCAAATGATTTTTCATCCATTTATTTAGCAAATAATGTATGTGTTCTGTGTCAGAACGGCTGAATTTTGTTTTATAAAAGCTTAAGAATACTGACACTGGACTTATAAAATCTACATCAATGTCCTATGCCATCACTTCTGCTGTGTCAAGTGACTATCTCCTACCATATGATCACACATTTTTTAAAAATAAATTATCACAAGTTAAAAAGTAATGCTCCCTACATTTTTTTTATAAATTATCACAAGTTAAAAAGTAATGCTCCCTACATTTTTTAATAAATTATCACAAGTTAAAAAATAATGCTCCCTACATTTTTTTGGTTTTTTTTTTTGCAAATCAATCCCACAGTACAATTTTCATATGGGTGAAGCAAAGAACATTTTCTGAAAAGAACACTTCCTGAAGTTTTTCCAATTCAATGGGGTTCTGCATCTTATAATCTCTTCTACAGAATGCACTAAGAAGTTCTCCATAATCTAAAAACCATTCACTCTTGCTCTCAGTTTCTATTCATCTACCTCATGTTCATATCATGTCTTTTTCTGCTATCCTGTCGTCGTTTTTCCCCTTCATCTGTTTTACTTCTCTTTGTCTTTGTTTCCACGGTTTCTTCTACCTTCCTCCTTTCTTCTTTTGCAACTTCCTTATCTTTGACACTCAGATGATACAGAGTTGTGTCACGATTTAAGCGATCATACAACTGAAACACCAACAAAGACATTAGGTTACACAATAGAACAAGCCCTAAGAGACATTTTGCAATGACATTCCAAGAGAAATACTATATTAAAGTTTAAGAGCTGCTGGATGGAAAGAGTTAAGGGGAAGACAAATACACTTTGATGTTAAAGGCCAAGAGGAAGACTGAAACATCTAAAAAGAGCCAAGAGGAAGACAAAAAATCATGACATGAAAGATCACAATAAGACTAAAAATTCTACACAGGAAGAACTATGTGTGATAAGGGTGGTAGAACTATGTGTAGTAAGGGTGGTAGAACTATGTGAGGTAAGGGTGGTACAACTATGTGTGGTAAGAGTGGTAGAGCTATGTGAGGTAAGGGTGGTACAACTATGTGTGGTAAGAGTGGTGGAACTATGTGTGGTAAGGGTGGTAGAACTATGTGTGGTAAGAGTGGTGGAACTATGTGAGGTAAGAGTGGTAGAACTATGTGAGGTAAGAGTGGTGGAACTATGTGAGGTAAGGGTGGTAGAACTATGTGTGGTAAGAGTGGTGGAACTATGTGTGGTAAGAGTGGTAGAACTATGTGTGGTAAGAGTGGTGGAACTATGTGAGGTAAGAGTGGTAGAACTATGTGAGGTAAGGGTTTTGCTCTGAGAAGGGAAGTAAGGCACACTCTGCACTTTTGACCCTGTCAGTGCAAGTACAAAGGATAGACTTAGATTTTCTTGTAATAATGGAATGTGATTTAGGTGTGAGAGAAGTATGAAAGTAGAAGGACAAGGAAAAGACTCCGAAATTCTAGCATGAGAAGATGGGTCATACATTTCTTATTTGCAACACCTAGGAGATGGAGAATTTAATATGTGAATTTAAACTGAAGAACTAAAGTAAAAAAAAAAACTCAAACTGTCTTATCAGGGTGGTGGAGCCTATTGAGTAAGAGGTTTTGACAACCTAATTTTCTAATAATGTTTTTTATATGAGAGATGTAGTAAGTGCAAGGGAATATGATCATAACTATATTGTTGTTTTGAACATTTGCTCTAAAGATAGGAAAGTATGAAAGAACACAGTACTTTGAACCCAGGGTTGAAGATTACAATACCAGTAAATGTAACAGGTACCCATGTATGCTAGCAACTATTAGTGTGTCTTTACACAAAGTGTACCACATGTTTTCATGACATCACATCAAATGATTTTTCATCCAATTATTTAGCAAATAACGTATGTGTCCTGTGTCAGAACGGCTGAATTTTGTTTTATAAAAGCTTAAGAATACTGACACTGGACTTATAAAATCTACATCAATGTCCTGTGCCATCACTTCTGCTGTGTCAAGTGACTATCTCCTACCATATGATCACACATTTTTTAAAAATAAATTATCACAAGTTAAAAAGTAATGCTCCCTACATTTTTTTTATAAATTATCACAAGTTAAAAAGTAATGCTCCCTACATTTTTTAATAAATTATCACAAGTTAAAAAATAATGCTCCCTACATTTTTTTGGTTTTTTTTTTTGCAAATCAATCCCACAGTACAATTTTCATATGGGTGAAGCAAAGAACATTTTCTGAAAAGAACACTTCCTGAAGTTTTTCCAATTCAATGGGGTTCTGCATCTTATAATCTCTTCTACAGAATGCACTAAGAAGTTCTCCATAATCTAAAAACCATTCATTCTTGCTCTCAGTTTCTATTCATCTACCTCATGTTCATATCATGTCTTTTTCTGCTATCCTGTCGTCGTTTTTCCCCTTCATCTGTTTTACTTCTCTTTGTCTTTGTTTCCACGGTTTCTTCTACCTTCCTCCTTTCTTCTTTTGCAACTTCCTTATCTTTGACACTCAGATGATACAGAGTTGTGTCACGATTTAAGCGATCATACAACTGAAACATCAACAAAGACATTAGGTTACACAACAGAACTAGCCCTAAGAGACATTTTGCAATGACATTCCAAGAGAAATACTATATTAAAGTTTAAGAGCTGCTGGATGGAAAGAGTTAAGGGGAAGACAAATACACTTTGACGTTAAAGGCCAAAAGGAAGACTGAAACGTCTAATCAAGAGCCAAGAGGAAGACAAAAAATCATGACATGAAAGATCACAATAAGACTAAAAATTCTACACAGGAAGAACTAAGTGGAAAACTAAACTTATAGACCGGAATAACCAAATGGAAAACTAAACTTACTGACAGGAAGAACTAAACAGAAAACTAAACTTACAGACAGTAAGAATTAAGCGGAAAACTAAACTTACAGACAGGAAGAACTAGGCAGAAAACTAAACTTACAGACAGGAAGAACCAAGCAGAAAACTAAACTTACAGGCAGGAAGAACCAAGCAGAAAACTAAACTTACAGACAGGAAGAGCAAAGACAAAGACTAAAATATGCAAACAGGAAAAGATAAAAGTAAGATGAAATCTTCTAAACGGGTAAAAAAAAACTAAAACATCTTTTAGAAATTTTTCCATCAGCCTCAAAGACTGGCAAATGATAAACAGGAGCCCTGAAGCATGTAAAGAGGAGATGTCAGACTTGAAGACTAGAGATACAAGAGAAAGGAATTCTGACCTTAAAAGATAAATAATGACTGACTCTGCTGTTTAAATTCTTATAGAAGAAAATCAGCAATGACAGAAGTTGCTCAGCAAATGTTCTATCAAGAGTCACTTCACACATAACATCTGCCTGTTTCAAAAAGGCCATACAATATAACAATACATGTTAAATTAATATATTACATGTTAAATTATTATATTACAAGTTAAACTGCATGAGCACACACCAAAAAATGTCAGTTCTTGAGGGATGACGCAGTAACCAGCAAAACAAAGACGCCCAAGACTTATACCTCTTTGTGACACTGCTTCAGCCACTTTAAAGTGCAGAGCTCAACATGATCCTTACAGAGGTGGAGTCTGTCAAAAAATCTCATTCTTAGATCTTACATCCTTCCCATGCCACTAAACGTCACATAGAGCCCGCATGGTAGTCTGCCAAGATTTCCTGTCTTCGGCGAGTTTTTTCAATCTCATCAAGGGATGTTATGCCCACCGAACTGGCCTCCCTTAACAATATGTCCTTTTTAGAGTTTCACGTGGTCGATCTCTTTTTCTTCGGCCTGTTGTGTTCCACTTTATAAGCTTGTTTGGATTGTTTCTTCTCATCACATGACCGACATTCTTAGATCCCTTACATAAATTCAGGTACCCAACTGTAATGTGCAGAGTCTGGCCAGAAATCTCACTATTAAATCCATTACATAATCTGAGGCTTGTCTGTTTCAACATCTTCATGGCATCAACTACAAATACCTCAAATCTGACAGTTATGAGGTAATCCTAAACAAATAGCAATACAAAATAACATTGTGGCTTTCAGTAAGTAAAGTTGTGATTTTCACCTGGTACTGTAAATATCACAATTAATTAATCACAGAAAAAGCCAAGTGAAAGACTGACCAAAACATAGAACTATTTGCAATGGCTGAAACATCGATGGGTGAAATATAACATAATTCTCATAACAGACCCAGATGTATTGAAAACTGAAATGACTTTAAAGTCAAAATAAAAATATGAGACAGAATCAATTATGTTTTCTTCTTGTACTCGTCTGCAACATTAAGAAAGAAAATGGAAAGACAAGATAAAATGAAAGGAAATAAAATATGCAAGAGTGAATACGATAAAGACTATCATTATAAATCTCTCTGACCTCAAATTCCCACAAGAACAAACAGAACAGATACTTTCTAACGCTCTAAATCTCATTATAGCAAAAGTCTTGCCCTACAACGAAAGCATCCGAGTGGCACATTTACATCAAATCTGGTCAACAGACCGTTACACTTTATCAGATTGTTACACCTCTGGTAACAACGCCACAGTTTTATGTCACAGTTACTATTAGATTTATCAATGCTGTGACACTCTGTCCCTTCCACTGTCATCCACTCTAACTGAAACACATCTGAACCCATAATGCATCCGATTATCTCAACAAAAGCTTTCAAAATGGCAAAACTGCATATGGCATACTGAAAACAAAATCACTGATTCAGAAGCTGGTTATTTTAACCTAAAAAGTCTTAAACTCCTATAAGTATGCCTGACTTAAAGTTGCATAAAGACCACAGGTTAAAGGTCGCTAAGGATATGTCTTTTAATGATTAGAAAAATGGTCAAAAAGACATAATAACAACAAGCAACCTCTCGAATGTTTTGAAGTTCCTGCATGGTCCGTTTGTGCTGTTTGCGCAGTGAGTACATCACTTCCTCTTTGCACTTTTCACGTTCACCTGTAAATTTATGTTCCGTGTTTATTTTCTACATTTTATGTAGACTACTCTTAAATTTGGGAAGAACAATGACACGGACAACTCTCTGACATGATAAGATTGCTGATGACACAGACAACTCTCTGACATGATAAGACCAATTACACAGACCATTCTTTAACATGAGAAGATTAACTACACAGACTATTGTTTAACATGAGAAGATTAACTACACAGACTACTGTTTAACATGAGAAGATTAACTACACAGACTATTGTTTAACATGAGAAGATTAACTACACAGACTATTGTTTAACATGAGAAGATTAACTACACAGACTATTGTTTAACATAAGAAGATTAACTACACAGACTATTGTTTAACATAAGAAGATTAACTACACAGACTATTGTTTAACATAAGAAGATTAACTACACAGACTATTGTTTAACATAAGAAGATTAACTACACAGACTATTGTTTAACATGAGAAGATTAACTACACAGACTATTGTTTAACATAAGAAGATTAACTACACAGACTATTGTTTAACATAAGAAGATTAACTACACAGACTATTGTTTAACATAAGAAGATTAACTACACAGACTATTGTTTAACATGAGAAGATTAACTACACAGACTATTGTTTAACATAAGAAGATTAACTACACAGATTATTCTTTAATAAGACAGGACTGATTATGTAGCCCATTCATCAAACTGACAAGACCGATTACAGTGACTATCCTTTCATATGACTAGATCAATTATAATGATTATCTTTTCATATGACAAGACTGATTACAGTGATTATCCTTTAACATGACAAGACTAAGTACAGTGACTATCCTTTAACATGACAAGACTGATTAGAGTGACTATCTTTTAACATAACAAGACTGATTAGAGTGACTATCTTTTAACATAACAAGACTGATTAGAGTGACTATCTTTTAACATGACAAGACTGATTACAGTGATTATCCTTTAACATGACAAGACTAATTAGAGTGACTATCTTTTAACATGACAAGACTGATTAGAGTGACTATCTTTTAACATAACAAGACTGATTAGAGTGACTATCTTTTAACATGACAAGACTGATTACAGTGATTATCCTTTAACATGACAAGACTAAGTACAGTGACTATCCTTTAACATGACAAGACTGATTAGAGTGACTATCTTTTAACATAACAAGACTAATTAGAGTGACTATCCTTTAACATGACAAGACTAATTAGAGTGACTATCCTTTAACATGACAAGACTAATTAGAGTGACTATCCTTTAACATGACAAGACTGATTACAGTGACTATCCTTTAACATGACAAGACTGATTACAGTGACTATCCTTTAACATGACAAGACTGATTACAGTGACTATCCTTTCATATGATAAGACTGACTACACTGTCTATTTTTAGTATAACAAGACTAATTACACAGACTAAAGCTGAAGCTGACTTACATTAATTCAAAATTTGTGTTCTTCCAAATCTGGCTAAAGCTGCTTTCTGCCAATTTCTAAATATAACTTTTCTTGTCTTCTTTTATTTTAAACACTGATTTCACATCTCATACTAACCTCCGACAATAGGAAAGCTGATCTGATATTGTGTTCTACAGCTATTTACAGCTGGCACACATCAACCAAAGTGAATCACAACAAGTAAAGACTCTATTCTGCACCAACAGAGTACACAGAAGCAAGGCGTAGGAATAGCGTGGATCCACAGAAAGTTCAGAAACTTTGTTCCCTTGCTACATTATGGAAAGTCAGATTGTCTCCACAGCCAACCCCCCACATTCTGTTCTGATCACTGTTCTAATCTACCTGGACTTTTGTTCCTTCTACTCATACCATATGATGATGCTGAAGCAGTGGCACCATGTCGGAAAGAGTTACAGATTATAATGGCTTGTTTCAAGACCCAGAATTTAGCCAAGAAACACAAACTGACATGAGGATCTCATCAGTCTAATTATCCAGACTCAGCGAGAATATCAGCCACTTACAAGAAGCAGCTTCAGGAGATGAAACAAGCTCATGCTCAGCCCTGATCTATCGGTCTGGATAACAAAGCTGTCATTCTAGCAGCCATTTTTGCTCCAGTCTGCTCTGACGCCTAATTTCAAAATCTTCACCACAGCTGTTGCTGCTATAGAAACAAGTTTGTTGTGGTTCATAAGACAGTTCTGTCACCCATTCACTCACTCATACATGACAGCACTTCTACTTAAATCATGAGGTAGTTCACTCACCTACTCACTCACACATCACAGCACTCCTACTTACATCATGAGGTAGTTCACTCACCCACTCACACATCACAGCACTCCTACTTACATCATGAGGTGGTTCACTCACCAACTCATACATGACAGCACTCCTACTTACATCATGAGGTAGTTCATTCACCCACTCATACATGACAGCACTCCTACTTACATCATGAGGTAGTTCACTCACCCACTCACTCACAGCACTCCTACTTACATCATGAGGTGGTTCACTCACCAACTCATACATGACAACACTCCTACTTACATCATGAGGTAGTTCACTCACCCACAGCACTCCTACTTACATCATGAGGTGGTTCACTCACCCACTCATACATGACAGCACTCCTACTTACATCATGAGGTAGTTCACTCACCCACTCACACATGACAGCACTCCTACTTACATCATGAGGTAGTTCACTCACCCACTCTCTCACAGCACTCCTACTTACATCATGAGGTAGTTCACTCACCCACTCATACATGACAGCACTCCTACTTACATCATGAGGTAGTTCACTCACCCACTCTCTCACAGCACTCCTACTTACATCATGAGGTAGTTCACTCACCCACTCATACATGACAGCACTCCTACTTACATCATGAGGTGGTTCACTCACCCACTCATACATGACAGCACTCCTACTTACATCATGAGGTGGTTCACTCACCCACTCATACATGACAGCACTCCTACTTACATCATGAGGTAGTTCACTCACCCACTCACTCACAGCACTCCTACTTACATCATGAGGTGGTTCACTCACCAACTCATACATGACAACACTCCTACTTACATCATGAGGTAGTTCACTCACCCACAGCACTCCTACTTACATCATGAGGTGGTTCACTCACCCACTCATACATGACAGCACTCCTACTTACATCATGAGGTAGTTCACTCACCCACTCATACATGACAGCACTCCTACTTACATCATGAGGTAGTTCACTCACCCACTCTCTCACAGCACTCCTACTTACATCATGAGGTAGTTCACTCACCCACTCATACATGACAGCACTCCTACTTACATCATGAGGTAGTTCACTCACCCACTCTCTCACAGCACTCCTACTTACATCATGAGGTAGTTCACTCACCCACTCATACATGACAGCACTCCTACTTACATCATGAGGTGGTTCACTCACCCACTCATACATGACAGCACTCCTACTTACATCATGAGGTGGTTCACTCACCCACTCATACATGACAGCACTCCTACTTACATCATGAGGTAGTTCACTCACCCACTCACTCACAGCACTCCTACTTACACCATGAGGTAGTTCACTCACCAACTCATACATGACAGCACTCCTACTTACATCATGAGGTAGTTCACTCACCCACAGCACTCCTACTTACATCATGAGGTGGTTCACTCACATATGACAGCACTCCCACTTACATCATGAAGTGGTTCACTCACCCACTCATACATGACAGCACTCCTACTTACATCATGAGGTAGTTCACTCACTCACAGCACTCCTATTTACATCATGAGGTAGTTCACTCACCCACTCATACATGACAGCACTCCTACTTACATCATGAGGTGGTTCACTCACCCACTCATACATGACAGCACTCCTACTTACATCATGAGGTAGTTCACTCACCCACTCATACATGACAGCACTCCTACTTACATCATGAGGTGGTTCACTCACCCACTCATACATGACAGCACTCCTACTTACAGCTGGTAAACAAAGCTTTCTGTAGAGCTATAGCTTGCTGCAGTGACTCATGCAACTGCTGGGTCATCTTCTGGATATTCTCCTCCTTAGCCTTGCATTCAACTGGGAAGTTGCAAGTAAAAAAAGTAAGTACACAAATACAAGACTGATCCAGAGACTGTGAAAATACTTCTTTCTCTGAAGCTTCTGTTCTATAGCTCCATGTGAAACACATGCCTTCTCATAATCTTCCTACATAACTTACTTTACTTTATCTTCCATTAGGGTCAGAGCAAGATGCAGTTCATAGCACTGGCCAATGATGATCTATGTCTCTGTAGGGCCCTATGGACATCATCTATCCATCTTCTTGGATGTCCTTTAGGTGTGACAACTATTCTTCTGCCGTTGAAGGATTGCAATGGTAACTGGTTTTGCCACATGTAATGAAGTGAACAAATCATTTCAATGTGTTTCTTCCTATGCTGAATTGTGTAACTGTAGAATCTTCGTATAATTTAGAACTAGAAGTTCTACTCAGCAGATACTAAAAGTAATAAACTTTATTAATGGTATCATATCAAATTTTGCCTGTATTGTAATGGATTTCATATCTCAGAGTCCGTCCAACTGTTTGGATGAACAACTAAGCAATCATATTCCAGTATGCCTTCTGGTACTTTTGAATGTCCTGATGCATTTCCATGCTACATGGTGTGAAGTGATAGTGCTGTCACATTTACTGGCCAAAATATTGTGAATTATGAAGTCAGCATCTGTTTCTGTTGCCTTTGTTTGTCCAAGAGAAACCCCGGTTAACCTATTTCTTGACCAAACCTGGACTGACAACAATTTCACAGCAGATGGGTGGCTGAACTCATGACCTTGACAAATGAATGCACTAACAACTACAACACCACAGCAATATTTCAGGATTGCACCTTGCAGGGCAGCAACTGTTCTTTTCTTACAGTCTTCAGCCAGCTTTTGTCTGGTACTACTTCTGCAGCATCTTGTCTCTCTCAGCTTCATGCCAGACTGTCCCTGTTGTGTCTCTTTTTTTCAGGTTGGCATCTATGACATAGCTGTTCTGGCAATGGTGTTGGTCTTACTATTTCATCATCATCACAATCATCATCATCTTGTGCCATCTCCTCAATGAAGGTTGGGTGCAATGAATCTCCACTCTGCTCTGTTCCTTGATTTCATAATGTATTCGGCCAAGCAGGTTCCTGTCCATCTCTTGATGTTGTCCACCCATCAATGTTACTGTCATCCTCTTGTTCACTTCCCTCTGATCCTCCACTCAACAAGGGTCTCCAACATAGTAATATGCCTCTTGATGTTGTCCACCCATCTATGTTGCTGTCATCCTCTTGTCCACTTCCCTCTGATCCTCCACTCAACAAGGGTCTCCAACACAGTATTATGCCTCTTAATGTTATCCACCCATATATGTTACTGTCACCCTCTTGTTCACTTCTCTCTGATCCTCCACACAATAAGGGTCTCCAACATAGTATCTTCATCTACATTTCTGCCAACAAGATATTATTTCTTATGGTGTTTGGCCAGTTGTTTTTTCATAATGGTAGTTATAAGCAGAGAATGGAATAGCATGTACTGTTATTGCCAATTTTCCATTCTTGTGATACAGGATCTCTAATTGGTCCAATAATTCTTCTCAAGATTCTGTTTTCAAAGATCTGTATAGCTGTGCTTCATCTTGTTTTGTAGTGCTACATGTTTCTGATCCATATGAGACAACTGGTCTAACCTGTGTCTTGTATATATTTAGTTTAGTGTTGCGGGACAATATTTTTGACTGCAACAAGTGTCTAAGGGCAAAGTAAGTGTTGCTTCCTGCTTGTATCCTAGCCCTAATTTCCTCTCTCACAATGTTGGAGCTATTGAATAACACCCCCAGATATTTATATGAATCTGTTCTTTTAACCCTTACACCTTCTATTTGAATCTCATTGTCTTGTTTTTCATATTCTGGCCTTGCTATTCTCATGTGCTCAGTTTTCTCATAATGTATCCTTAGCCCCACCTTTTCTGCTTGTTCCTGCATATGTCTGAAGATTTCTGTGGTCTCTTGCAATGGTTCTCCTACAATATCTATATCATTTGCATATTCTAATATTCTTATTCTATCATTAATGATATCTTCTTTATTTATTGTTCTTATAATTTTTTCTAGGACCAGACAGAACAGCGCCGGGGACAGGGCATCAACTAGCTTCAGGCCTGCTCTCATTTGGAATAGTTTTGATGTTGCTTCTTTATATAACATAAAAAAAATAACACAGACATGAGCAAAAATTAGCAAACGAAGATGACAACTATTTGGATTTTTTAACCCACTCTCATTTAAAAAAAAAAAATAGACTGGAATGGGTTCAACAATTAAAGGTCATGGTTTAAGAAACATACTGTTCAGTTTGTCTGTCGTAATTTAGGTCAAGGTTTAACAAATACATTATACCATTCAGTCTGCCTATCTCAATTTAGATCATGGTTTAACAAACATATTATACTGTTCAGTCTGTCTGTCTCAACTTAGGTAATGGTTTAACAAAAATATTATACTGTTTAGTCTGTCTGTCTCAATTTAGGTAATGGTTTAACAAACATATTATACTGTTTAGTCTGTCTGTCTCAATTTAGGTAATGGTTTAACAAACATATTATACTGTTTAGTCTGTCTGTCTCAATTTAGGTAATGGTTTAACAAACATATTATACTGTTTAGTCTGTCTGTCTCAATTTAGATAATGGTTTAACAAACATATTATACTGTTCAGTCTGCCTATCTCAATTTAGGTCAAGGTTTAGCAAACATATAATACCACTCAGTTTATCTGTCTCATTCCTGACTTGTAAGTATTTCTTTTTCCAGTTTGTGGACTCCATGGTTGTGTTGTTGTTCTTCTCCCCAAGCTCATCGCACTGAAACTCCAGATATTTGATATCCTCCGTCAGCTTGTCAATCTCCTGTTGTTTATCTGCAAGCAGGCAGTCCTGAGGAAGTTGACAACATTCTGCGAGACTTGTTTGTGAGAGAAACATGCAGATGGTTTAAAATGCCAGAATGTTTTTTTTTTTTTTAAATCAAGTTGTAACTTCTTTTTTAGTGTGAGATAAATATGTATACTTCTAAATGCCAAGACGTAGTTTTATTTGCAAAGTGACAAAAACATATAAACAATTTCCTGTGGAACAAACAAATGGAAAAAAAATACTTTAAAAGATCAATTAAAAAAAAAAGGAGGTACACACAGCTTGTCTGAAATTCTATATCTCAACTTCCCCAGGATCACATCATTCAACATCAATTTAGTCCAGGTATACAGTGATATAAGTAGGCCATGTGATGAGAAGAAATAATCAGAGAATACCAAAACAAGCTATCAAGTGGAGCACAACAGGCCAAAGAAAAAGAGGTTGACCACATGAAACTCTAAAGAGGACATTGTTAAGAGAAGCCAGTTTAGTGGGCATAACATCCACTGATGAAGTTGAAAAGCTTGTTGAAAACAGGGAAACTTGGCAAACAACTATGCGAGCCCTATGTGACGTTTAACGGCACGGGAAGGATGTGAGATACAGTGACCATATTTAGCAATGACACATTTACTCTCATCCTCTTATCCAAACATGTGATAATGCCCTGTCTTATCTTGTCTTATCTCCTTCCTCATATACCTTTCAGTGTTGAGGGGATAAATAGACATCTTGATAAGGCTCGACGATTTGCTTCATATAATGGGATATTTAATGCTTAATTTCCTCTCTCCATCTCCCGTGTGGGCGGCCTCTTCCTCTGTTACCTACAAATCTTACTGTGAAAGTTTTCTGTGATATACTGGCTGATGGTAACCGTGTAACACGGCCAAATCATTTGACTTGCTGTTTCTGGATATTTTGTAACACTGCTGTTACTCCAACCTTTGCCCCGATGGTGTCATTTCTTATTTGGTCTGCTCTTGTCACATTTGGTATTCTCCTTAAACATCTCACTTCTGTCATGATGATTTTCCTTTTGTTCTTGGCTGTTAGTTTTCATGCTTAACACTGATAGCACAGAGTTTCCAATAACATGAGATTACTAAATGCAGGCAACAAAACTGTTTTCTTACTCTCAATCATAAATTCAACGGAACTGAGTTTTCTACAATAACAAAATTATTTATAGGACTGGGGATAAGCAAAGCAAAGAAAAACAAATCAATCACCTTACTCCTGACAGAAACAAAAACAAAAAAACATTTAAAGACTAGTAACTATTGGAACCATCATTGTGCAAATATGAAAACAATATACAACGAAAGAACCAGACCAATATTCTGAGTCTGACTTGCACATGATAATAGCAGATAACCACACCATCATCCAGTATACTCACCTACATTATTGCTTTAAATCACATGCTCTGATTTAGGCTGAGTTCCATATTCAAGTACATGAGCTGCATGTGACATCCAGTTTTCCTTATGTCCGCTGACAGTTGTGGAATAATGTAAATATATCTGGCCAAATTCAAACAAACCACTGACCTTTGTCATGAGATACTGGTGCTCTGGCTTCTTCACCACTCACATGCCCATAGGGCAACCAAATTTGCAAAACATTTCTCTACGTTAAACTACAACAGCAATGTTCCTTTGCTTTTTTCTTTACCTTTTCCTTTATGACTGATAAAAGCTCCTGCTCTCGTACCATGAAGGCTTGTCTTGTGCTAACAAATTCTTTCAGAGAGATGCTAAGCTTCTGATTCTGTGTCTGTGGAAGAGGGCAATGAGTCCAGTGAATGTCAGCAGATTTCATGCTAGCAACTTGCAGTAAAGTAGATGTCATTCATGTTAGCAACCTCAAGTAAAGACTTGAGAAAAGGGTGTAACAGATGTCAAATCAGAAATCAAACAGATGTCATGGGAAAAAATATCTGCATTCCAACAGATGTTATTCAGAAATCTTCATAAAGTCAAGCAGACATCACATGTGATGCTAGTAACAAAAAATGGATCAGAACAAATTATGCATGATGGGCCTAAAAAAATGACAGCATTTTACAAGTGACAGAAAAATCGTAAGAGTTAATTTAACCCCAGGCTCCAACTGAACAAGCATCTCTAACATTTCATGGCAGAATTATTAGTACATTTGTCTCTTGTCTCTAGGAAACTCCCCATCCTACTTAAGTAGAGGCTCGATTCATAGCCAGTCTTTTCTTTTTCTATCATCTATAGTACTTTGTCCACAATTTTTCATGAATAATTACGGACACCTCACTCAGACACTTTGGTGTGATAATGCAGGAGTTTGGAAGTGTGTCTCTAGATTGTGCTAGAGGGATAATGCAGGAGTTTGGAAGTGTGTCTCTAGACTGTGCTAGAGGGATGATGCAGGAGTTTGGAAGTGTGTCTCTAGACTGCGCTAGAGGGATGATGCAGGAGTTTGGAAGTGTGTCTCTAGACTGCGCTAGAGGGATGATGCAGGAGTTTGGAAGTGTGTCTCTAGACTGTGCTAGAGGGATGATGCAGGAGTTTGGAAGTGTGTCTCTAGATTGTGCTAGAGGGATGATGCAGGAGTTTGGAAGTGTGTCTCTAGACTGTGCTAGAGGGATGATGCAGGAGTTTGGAAGTGTGTCTCTAGACTGTGCTAGATGGATAATGCAGGAGTTTGGAAGTGTGTCTCTAGACTGTGCTAGAGGGATAATGCAGGAGTTTGGAAGTGTGTCTCTAGACTGTGCTAGAGGGATAATGCAGGAGTTTGGAAGTGTGTCTCTAGACTGTGCTAGAGGGATAATGTGGCTACCTGGGCCAGTAAACCAGAGCTGGCCAAGACCCCCCCCCCCACACAGCCTAACCTTATTTGTGGCACCTTAAGTAAAATGTGAACACATTTTTTTAGTCTGGTTAATGAAGCACCACCCCAGCGTAGTGTAGCCTGTTGAGATGTTCCCTTCTTGTACCAAATATATGATTTCAATCAAGCCACTGATTCCACTACACCACCCACACCACAACCTACCCGCCCACCCACACACATGTGACAAAATGAATCTGCTACATACTCAGCATGGTCACAGCTGCACAGAAAATCAGTTTACAGTTCTAGGAAGACCAGCAGAAGAAGATGATGCAACTGTAGAAAGCTGCAAACACCTGTAAAGTATCCTTAACAAATGACCCTCATCAATTCTAAAACTGTCAAAAACTAAATCCCACACAAGAAAAATTTTAAAAACTACAAAATACATCCATGATGGTTTCTACTAGAAACTGATATCTAATTCTGGCACTTACAGTAGTTTAAAATCACAAATTCTGAGAAAGACACGAACTATACTGATTGACTTTTTTGTCATCTGTTACAAAGATATACAGGCTGCTGACTGTAGATTCAGTGACAAATCTGAAACAACAAGACCAAAAATAACTTCAGCCCTGACCTCCATTTCCTTGATATACAATGAGTTTTCCATGATTCTCTCTGCTAGTTTCATCATCTCATCCTGTGTCCTCTTCAGTTCCAGTGCATCAACCTCCCGCTGCTCATTGACTCTTGCTATCTCAGACAATGTCTCCTTAAGCTGCTCTTCTCTAATCTTCAGTTCATCTGATGAATCAGAAGATACACGCAAATACTTTGGTTAAAAGAGCAAATCCATGACATAAGTACAGCCTGTTTGTGCTTACATTAAAATTAACAAATTAAACATTTCGCATTAATTTTTTATTCTACCAAACAAAAAATATATTAAGATTACACAAACAATTATATAAAAAAAACATACCTCCATCTCTTATTGTAGCATAGCCTTGTAAGTAACGGATATTGTAGTTATTACTATTATAAATGAATATGATTATGAAAATATACTGTAAATAAAACAGTAACATCGAATAGTGACAGAGAAAAGTAGGTCGAAGAAAGGAAGAGAAAGGTGTAAAAACTTCCATGACACAAGAATAAGACGCGGACAAAAGTAAACAGTGACGATGACATGTAGGTCCAGACAATAGGACGCCAGAAAGTAGGATGGTCCAGTGATAACAAAGCAATGACTGGATGTTGAAACGTGTAAACAAAATAGAAAAGACAAATAGAAAAGGCAGACACAATGGAAATCGAAGACACAATAAAACCTCCGATGGGAAATAGCAAGATAATGACTTAGGTAAATAACAATTGTATAGACGGAGTTGACACTTGACACCTGTGATACGATTGCACATGGTTTTTAATAAAGAAGTGACCAACTCAGCCAGCTGACCAATTAAATATTTAGAGCTGTGGGCTATTGGACAACTGACTTATGACATATAAGCAACGGGGTAGTTTGAGTGACGGACAATCAGAACGCGTGTGGGAACCAGTGGACATCTGAAGGGTGGAGCCAAAATACTTATTGGTTAATCCACCAAGCTGCACTGGAAGATAAAAAGGTGGGGGGGGGGACAGAACGACAAAGAAAGTAGGGGGACAGAACGACAAAGAAAGTAGGGGGACAGAACGACAAAGAAAGTAGGGGGACAGAACGAAGAAAGAAGAGGAACCAAGTATTGGGGAAGAAGAAGTAAAGGAGAGGAGACAGAGGACAGAGCTCCGAAGACAGAGGAACAAGGACGACCAGTGAACTGAGACTGGTCCAGACAAGAGAAGAAGAGAAGGACAGACAATCAGAGAAGAACAGCAGAAGAAGAACACACACCAGAGAAGACATGAGAGAGAAAGAAGTCGTAGGTAACGACAGTTGGAATAGATGGACAATTAGAGCAATAGTTACCCAGGAAAAGCAGTTTTGAAGAAGTAGTTTTAGGACAGATTGAAGCTGTGTTTCAAGTGATTCAAGTGATATGAATATTTATGACTTAGAAACTTCAAGTACAGTGATTTAGTCGTGTAACTGATTGACCACATGTTTCAGATGGAATATAGTACAGAGTTTAAAACTCTCCTCTTATCAAATGTGTAAAATATTGTGAAATAGGAGAACATTGAGAAATGCTGCATGTAGAGTATGATAGTTTGATACTGATGTGCTTCAGCGACAAAACTAATGAAGATTATGTCACACTGCATCTTAGTACAAGAGATGTTGTGAATTCTAAGTCGAATATCTTATTTGTCAGAATTAAATAAATAATGCAGTGAAATGTTCATCAGACTCCTCTGATTAGTGAAATGTAATATTTGTGAAACATCGATGTGTTATGATCAGAAATGATCAGAAAACCAAAGAACACTTTTACTATCAGTCACTAAAAGAGAAATATATGATTCACAATCAACAATATTATATTATAATAACACAATAATTGGCTTTAACTGTAGTTCAAAACTGGAATCTCCAAAAAAAAAAGTTTTTTTTAAAAAAAATTTTGACCCATTTTTTTTACAGTCATTAAAGTGGCTCAATGTAGGAAAAGAGTTAATACATCTTTGTAGAAGCATTTAAGTGGTTCAATGTAGGAAAAGAGTTAATACATCTTTGCTGAAGCATTTAAGAACATAATTGTCAAAAAGTCACAATGAACTCATTTTGTTTTATGGAAGTGAGTAATAAGCAAGGTAGAGGCCAATTCAATGACCACTGGAGCCAACTGAACTGCTTTTTTCAGAAGATGGTTGAGTATCTTAGGTAACTAAGATGCCTAAATGAAAGATAGCTGAAAGAAATAAAAAATAAATAAGACATTAAGAAAAACTATAAGAAAGAAAAGGTAATGTTCAATGAATTCATGATGAGAAAGGCAGGACTTAGACTTGAAAGTCTACACAAACTGGCAACTGCCCAAATTGCACTTTGCATAAGTTAAAAAATAAGATTCTAAAAAGATTCTTCTAGTAAAGAAGATAAACAGAGAAAGCTTAAGTATTTCAGACACATTAAATGTCATGAGAGTTTGGAGAAGAGTCTTCGAAGAGTATATATTGGAAAAAAGAAAGAGAGAAAGACAAAGGCAAAGACTGCAATAAGACATTGTTGATGAATTGCGAAATGGATGCATCAGCAGTGGAACATCTTGCTTACAACGGAGAAGCCTTCAAGAGAGCTGTTAGGGAGGCAAAGTTCCACAAGGATCATGCTAATGAGTGAATAAACTAAAAATGGTCTCCAGACTTCACGACACATGATGCAAACCTGCACTCTCCATAGAAACTTAACAGTCCAAACTTAGCTGAGGAAAATAACATGGATAGAATAAGAATTCCTGATGATAGTGGGATTTATGAAGGCAACCAGTTGCTCTGTCAAGATGGCCAAGTATAAGAAACTGAATGCAGAAGCAGCAAAACTTGAAAAAAAAATGATAACAGGAGTGATAAATAAAGCCACATAGAGGATGACTGAGAGAGAAAGAACAGTATGAAGCGATGGCATAATAGTAAATTATGAACTACTCAGAAAGAAAGCATCAGAATCTATAGAAAGACACACGCTTCCATAGAAGGGTGTTTAATGATGACGAAGATGATAGTGTTGATGATGATGAAACCTAAAGTATCTATACTCAACAAATCTCAGCTGTTTTTACAAATTATGTAATAAAATACATTTATAGCCTAAATGAACATCTAATCTAATCTAAGTCCTATAGCTCTTGCTTGCCGTAGTGGTGTGAAGTGTTAGTGGCTTTCTAAGCCACTACAGCTCTTGAGGTATGGATGCCAGCACCCTGCCTCATTGTCTTTGTTTTCCTAGGGAAACCCCAGGTACCCATTCCCTGAGGCTGGGTTGACCATGAATGAACATGGCAGAAGGAAAAATAAACAACAGAACCCCGGTCCACGCATGCCAGGAATATCTGGAGCAAATAACCAGAAGCCCCTCATTCCCAGGCTTAAATAAACAACTTCTTTAATACCTTTCAATAATTAACAAATTGCCAAGGATCCCATACAAGAAAGCTACTCTGGGTTTATACAGAAACATTTGCCTAGAGTGTGTGGCAGGTATAATCATATCACAGATATTGTGCGCTTTATATATAGAAGCAAAAACTTGCTGAAAAGTTATGATGTATGATCCTGCTTCATTTAGCTGTTGTCTACCTTCGTATTGGCTCAGCCTAGCCTGAACTGTGGCAAGCTTTTTGGTGTCACTCTCCCAAGCCTTGACCTGCTTTTGGTGGGACATAACCAGGTCATTCAACTCCTGGTCCCTGTTTCCAAGCTCTTCCATCAGCAACTGAATCTCATGTCTCTGTTTGTTGATGATGTCCTGTTCTATGTAGATGGCTGGAGTCTGAAATATGCAAGTACATAAAAATGAACTCTAAAATATTCCAAATATAATATCTGAGTCCAAAACATTCTAACATATAATATTTCAATCTAAAACATTCCAGCACACAACAGTAGAGTCTAAAATATTACACCATATTTAAATTACATATTACTTCAATGTGAAACATTTCAACATATAAAAGTAGAGTTTAAAACTTTGAAACATTTGAGTCTAACGTTTATAGAGTCCAAAATATCCAAGCTCATAATAATGAGGCCTAAAACATTCTAACGAATCATACTTAAGTTTGAAACACTTGAACAATTAAAAGCTGTGCCAGACACATTACAATATAAAATGACTGTCTAGTGGAGCCTAAAACACTCAGACACATAATTCTAGAGTCTAATACACTCAGACACATAATTTTAGTGTCTAAAACACTGACACATAAAAAGTAGAATTTGAAACATTGTAACATACAACAGTCTAGTCTCAAACGTTCTATGTGTAACAGAAGAATGTGAAATATTCATTCTCTCTATCTCTCTCCCCTCCTACTCCTTTCTCACCATCTCCCTTTCCTTTCCTTCCTCTTCCCATCTCTTTCTCTCACCCCTTCCTCTCTCACTCTTACTAAATAAATAAAGAACTGCTGAGTTCTCCCCCCTCCTCAAGCAAAGTAAAGTTCAGTCACTTGCTACACTGTTGTAGCAAATATCTTCTGAAGTTCTTATTTTGTTCTTCAGTTTCATACTACCACTGTTAACTCGGGTGTCTGAGTGGCAAAGGGTTAGAGCACTGGTCTCTCATGGCAAAGGTCTGGGGTTCGTATCCAGCGGAGGCACCCCAGTCACCCAGCTGCAGAAACGGGTACCCCAGTTCTTCTGGAGTTGGGGAAGGAAAGGCGGCCGGGCGTGACACTGACCATATCACACTCTAGTGTGCTGACAGGTCAAGGAAAATATGGGCACTAACACCATATCCCTATGTGCCTCTAAGGCATGACAGGATTACCTTTACTTTTTTTAAAGCACAAACTAAGAAAAAAGTAGGAACAGCTTTATTACTTAACAACTACAAAGTTGTGACGTTTCAGCGCGAGCCTTAACCATACAAACACATACAGGACAAGGAATGAGAGAGAGGAGATAAAGTATAGATTCACATGAATCCTATGTTAAAAAAAATAAATGAACAGAGCACTTAGCTTGAAAGAATATGTAGATTTTCTGACACTCGTTCAGAAATGCCTTGAAAGAATATGGAGCTTTTCTGACATTCATTCAGAAGTGCACCCGTTGCTACGTTCAAAATGTGCTAGCTCAGAAATTTACAGAAATATGCATGGTGAAGCATAGAGAATGTGTAAATAGAGACCTGTGATGTGTGATAGGTAGATCTATCTACATTATAGCTTAGTGGAGAAGGATTATGATTGTGGAAGAGGAGAATGTTATGTATTGCTGAATAACAAGTTCAAACCGTGTGGTTCCAGCATCCCACAATCCTGAATGTAGCAGTTCTCAAGCGCTAGGAAGCTTGTGTCATCTGCATGGCAATTTTTGATGGTTGCTACCAGAAAATCAGATTTGCCTCTGTGGTCGGGGCCACTGAAATGATTCGGGACTGGTTTCAAAGCATGCTGGGTGATATCGCACAGACGTTTCTGCATGCAGTCCCCTAGACTGAGGCCAGTTTCACCAGTATAAGTTATCCTGCATCTTTTGCATACGATGACATATATTACATTACGGGACTCGCATATGAATCCCTCACAAAAAGTGAGGATAGTTTTAGGAAAGGTGATTGTGTTCGTTTCCCAAACTACAGGACAGGTAACACAGTGAGGGCAGTTACATTTTCTGGTGCCAGCATATGCAAGGTTCTGCTTCAAGTGGCTGTGGACGAGGATGTCCTTAAGATTTAGCTCACGCTTGTATGCTAATAGGGGTGGAACAGAGAAAATGTTGCGGGTGTCAGGGTCGAGTTGGATTAGTGGCAGATGACGATACCGAATTTTCTTAACAATCTGACCATGCGGGTGGAAAGGCAGTACTAAATTAACTCTGTCAGATGATGTAACAGGCTTTTTTCTGAATGCTTCTTTGTGGCTCACTAGCTGGATATGGTTGAAGGCTTCATGAATGACATTTTTTGAGTAGTGGCAAAGATTATGGGATGGAGTTCTTAGAGGCTTCAGGGTGGGAGGAGGTGTAAAGTAAATAGGTGTGGCTGCTGGTGGGCTTGTAAAATATAGAGGTAACAAGCCTGTTTGTGACAAAAGATATTTTAATGTCTAAAAAGTTGACAGACTTGTCAGAAATTTCATAAGTGAATTTTATGTTATTATTAAGTGAGCTGACAAATTCAATAAATTTTTTTAGCTCATCTTGTGGCATACTAGTGACTCCAATGCCATCATCGATGTACCTTTTATAGAATTATGGAAGTCTGCCAGTGTAGGTTTCCCATAATTTAACTTCCAGAAAGCCCATAAATAAACATGCATAACTGGGACCAATTTTCATTCCCATGGTGACTTTTTTTACTTTCTTTACTGTTAACTCATATTGAACCAGTGGTCCTATTAACAGATTTTTAAAAAAATTAAAACTAAAACAACTGCAGTCATATCATTTTGTTCTGTTGCTAGGAGGGAGTTTGAAATTTTAAATTGCCTAAATACTATCATGCATTGTCATTTTCTGGTAAACACATGACGGCTGTTGCCTTGTGTGTTTCTTTAGTTCTGGATTAAAATTAAACAATTCTTTTTGTACAGAATCTTAATGTAAGAACACCACTGTTGTCTGGATCTTTATATCAGTGTCTATGATCAAGAATTCAAGGTAAAAAAAGTTGCAGTTCATCCCAGAATACTACTACTTCTTTCACCAACCATTTTCCCAGCATCAGTTTCCCATAATGCTCTGAATATTTATTCAATGAGCATGATCTTCATTTCATAAGATTTGGTCAAGACATAAAAAACAAACACAGAGAACCAACAAGAAACTCTCACCCTTCTGATGTCAGAAATGCTGAGAACTGGAGCTTGATACTCCCTGCTGTTGCAGACGTTAATGTCGACTGATCGAGGAGCACTCTTGGACCGCAACTTATGGTACATTTTCACCATTCTCTGAGTGTTAGGAGACAAGGATGCTCCATCAAATGACATCTCTGAAGATTCCATATGCTGAAAGTTAGCCCTGGATGTCATGCTCAGCTTGGACAGGTCGGAATCTGAATTGCACTCACATGGCAGGGCTGCGCTAAAACAGTACCCAGTGTGAAATTGTTTGCAAATGTCACTTTTGTCATCTGCATCTTCACATTTTAAGGTGCTATCTATGCCTTGTCCATGAAAAGATGAGATGTCATTCTTCTGATGTGCTAAAGCCTGTCTTTCATTATGACTATATTTTGGTTCTGACTTAAGATTAAGTGGACTGACTTGACCAGTATCATCATCATCATCATCATCATTGTGTTCACTGTCTAATGTATCTTTATCAAGAAATCTAAATTTACTGTTTGGTGCATCTTCTATGACAGAGATCTTTGATATATTTATAACGCTATCAGAATCTGTTAGCTCTTTTACTACGGCGGAGGGTAAACTATGAGGGCTCATGCACTGTGACAATGCTGAATCATCATATTTATCAAACCTGCTGTCTACTTGTAAGTCAGTAGATGCTGTTTGTCCAAGTCTACTAATGTATCTGCTACTCTGTCTGCCACATTTTTTGCAAAGAAGATTTTCCTGCCCCTGAGAAAAACAAAACAAAATTTGCAAATAACTACAACTTACAACACTAAAATCTGAACCAATGTTGCAACAATAAAATCTAAGCCAATGTTACAACAATAAGATCTAAATAAAACAATAAAATCTAAACCAGTGTTACAACAGCAAAATCTAAATCAGTGCTATAACAACAAAATCTAAACCAGTGTTACAACAATAAAATATAAACCAGTGTTGCAACAACAAAATCAGAGCCAATGTTACAACAATAAAACCCAAACCAATGTTACAACTATAAAATCTAAATAAAACAATAAAATTTAAACCAATGTTACAACAATAAAACCCAAACAAATGTTACAACTATAAAATCTAAATAAAACAATAAAATCTAAACCAATGTTACAACAATAAAATATGAACCAATGTTGCAATAAAAACTTAAAGTTTCCCCACAGATACAGTGAAACAATTCTCAGTTCCAAGAGCAATGGAGTAGTACAGCAAAAGCAAAATGGTGTTTCATGCAAAGGCTGTGATCTGTAGGTATGCTACCTCTATGCTTTTGTAATTTAGTGTGTCTGAAAAACTATCTTTGAAGTCAATGATTCTCTGCCTGCAAAGTGAGGTGCATCATAAAGCACCATACACATGGCTATCAGTGCAATAAGCAATAAACATATATTTGCATAAATTTCAGCCCCCATACATATATGGTGGGCCGGCTAGCGTAGTGGTTAGAGCACTCGTCTAGCAACCAAATGGTCGAGGGTTCGAATCCCCAGCTGAGCGGGATTTTTTTTCCGACCAATACGGCCCTGAGGTCGACCCAGCCTCGTAAAATGGGTACCAGAGAAAATCTGGGAAGTAAAGGCAGCGAGGAAAGGAACTGGTCACCCTACCTCACACGCTGATGACCCAGCATAATGAGGTCTCTAACGCTTCACCCCCTACGGCATTTGAAATGCTATGGGACTATCTTTACTTTTTTTTTTTACATATATGGCACCACATGTATTCACAGATGTCAGACCCAAAAACAAAATAGTCACTACAATTGTCTGTCTTTGCATGAAGCAGTTCGCTGTAACTACACCACTCCCGCACACTTTTAATATTAACACTCACTTTCCTTTGATGCCATCATAAAATTATATTTGTTGTGATACATCATTACAAACATCATTTTACAATGAATATTTAACCAAAAAAAATGTACTCATCAACTGTGCAAAACAGGCAATAAAACAACCAATGGAAGTAACATAAAGGAGAAAAAAAGACCAAAAAAAAAAAAAAACCACCTTAAACCACGGCCATGTGGTTCTGAGTGGCAACCATGAAACTGAAGAGTCAAGAAAAATGTAGTCCACGAAGGAGTTGAAGATTAGAAAGATGACAGAGCCTGAGTCGAAGGCTTTGATTACAAACTCCACAGCCTGCTCTAAACCAACCAAGAAGGCTTTGATTACAAACTCCACAGCCTGCTCTAAACCAACCAAGAAGGCTTTGATTACAAACTCCACAGCCTGCTCTAAACCAACCAAGAAGGCTTTGATTACAAACTCCACAGTTCACTGTAAACCAACCAAGAAGGCTTTGATTACAAACTCCACAGCCTGCTCTAAACCAACCAAAAAGACTTTGCTTACAAACTCCACAGCTTGCTCTAAACCAACCAAGAAGACTTTGATTACAAACTCCACAGCTTGCTCTAAACCAACCAAGAAGACTTTGATTACAAACTCCACAGTTCACTCTAAACCAACCAATCTAATTTTAAAACAATACCTGCTACAGCCATCAGTGGGAAAACTTCAGTGTATGAAATCATTTTGGTTAATGCATTTTCAAGTGAATTAATTATATATATCAAACTTGTGAAGTATGGCCTACCTTAACTGGTGTGCTGTGCTGCGGTCCATACTCACACACATCACCTATGCATTCATAAATATATCACATTATTATGTAAAATTAATGTTACAAAATAAGAATGATAGAAATGTAATGTTTTATAGTCATGTCATATGTGACATAGTTAAAAATTGTTTTTTAAATTATGGATTATTTGAGTGTCTGCTTGGTGAAGTGATTAGTGCACTGGTCTCTCATGGTGAAGGTCTGGGGTTCAAATCTGGCTAGAGGAGCAGATCCCCTCCCCCAGTCACCCAGCTGTAAAATTTGGGTACCCAATTTCTGCTGTAGTTGAGGAAGGACAAGTGGCCTGGTGCAATGCAAACCACATCACCCTCTAGTGTGCTTATAGATGAAGGAAAGTATGGGCACTAACACCATATCCCTATGTGCTTGGGCACTAACAGCATATCCTTATGTGCCTGTACGGCATGGGAGGATTACCTTTATCTTTAGCTTATGGATTATTCGAGTAACTTGCATCCAACAATAAGAAAGTATAAACAAAAGAAAGTTCACATGAAAAAGTAAGATCTGGCATATGGAGACTGCTAATAAAATAAACTATCATTTTCTTTAAATCCAAGAATCATAAGAAATATCAGACTAGCTAAAGATAATACAGAAAATATAACAAAATGATACAAAATACAGCAGAACAACAAGCACGTAAAAGAACAGAGTGAGATGATCTTAACAGAGAAAGTCTCAATCAAATAAAAATGAACTTTTTAAAATGAATATCCTTGTGTGTTTTCAACAAATTTAATATAACAATATATCCTGATCACTTTGTTGTTTTCTTTAATGTTTTCCATCCTATACTACTATCTGATATGAGAGAATCAAATGTTTTTGATGTTTCTTTCAATGCCTGTACAACTATCATTTTTACCAATGTCTTTAGTCTGACCGTTTCTACTGAAACTTGTTCATTTCTCACTTAATATTTTATTAATTAGTGCTTTTAAAAGGTAAAATCCCTGTCTGAATGCAAACAAGGCATACTGGAAACACAGGGTTAGGCCCGTACTTCCATCTCAGCTCATCTGTAGGCCTCTCGGTTATAAGCAAGATACCCTGCTGCTGATGCATCCATTTGCAGATTATCAACGATGTCTTGCAGCCATCTTCGCTTTGGTCTTCCTCTCTTTTTCCCATTATGTACTCTTCCAAGGCATTGTTAAGAGAAGCCAGTTTAGTGGGTATAACATCCCTTGATGAAATTGAAAGACTCACAGAGAATAGGAAAACTTGGCAAACATCTATGCGAGCCCCATGTGACATATAACAGCACGGGCAGTATATAAAGTGTAAGACCCTTCCAAGACAGTCCTCTCTAAATTCTCATGATGTGTCCAAAGTATTGTTAAGTTTTCTCTGTTTAATCCTCTTTACTAGCCAACCTTCTTCAATATTAAGTTCTTGTAGTATGGATATAATTGTTATTTTTTTGTGTCCATGATATTTGAAGAACTCTTCTGTAGCATTTAAAGGCATTTATGTGTTTCTCAGCTGTTGGTACTTTACAGATATTGGCAGCTATTCTGAACTAAAACTTTGAAACTAAGGCCTTTCTTCAGTGCCTGCAGCAAGGTTCTGTTCTGTGAAGGTAGCCTTGTCATGTCATGAAGGCAGCCAAAGCATATGCTTTCAGTGTCTGTGTTTTCCTTGATCTGTAGGCACACTAGAGGGTCATGTGGTCAGCTTCACACCTGGCCACATTTTCTTTCCCAGCTCCAGAAGAACCCCAGTGCCCATTTCCGTATTCCAGCACATGAAAGTGTGATGCGGTGACTATCACGCCAGGCCCCATTTACCTTACCAGATTTCTCTGCTACCTATTTATTTTTTTAAGGCTAAGTGGACCTGGGGACCTTTTTAGTGTAGAGGTACCAGAAAAAAATCCTCACTGTTGGGACTTGAACCCTGTACCACCAGATTAGCAGATCAAGCACCTAACCACTTGGCCAACCAATGTGCTTTTACCTAAAATAAAAAAAAAATTTCTCCTTGTTCACTAATTATTGACTCAGATGCAGTCCTATATCAATGGCACTCATTTTTACCAAAATGTCCTGTTCTCTTTTCATGCTATAGAAGCTTCCATACAATATAGTCTGACATAATTACAGTATGTATAAGCTTTAAAGGTAGATAAAGGTGTATGGTTCAGTTTTACAAAGTGACAGAGGGAATGAGGAAAACGAGAAAAAACACACATGACAGAAGTATGAAAGTAAGATGAGAATGTATAAATGAAAAACATACAACATCCAATATTTTGGCCTCAGCCTTTTTCAAGGATTTCATACAAGAACAAAACAACATATAAATAAAAAGAAGAAATATGAGACACACAGCTTTGTGGCATCTACCTAGTACAGAATTCAACAAATGTGCCCTAAAGACAGGGAAAAAATGTGGGAGCCTTTGTATTCCAATCCCTATCCAAAATCCATCTGTGCGCCTATACTTCAAATTTCCAATGCATCAGCTGCTAAGAAAAACAGTTCACAGCTCCATGGAGGCCAGCAGAAGCAAAGGAAGAAGAAAATTTGTTTCATCTGGAAGATTACAAAATGTGAACCTGGAGCCCACATAGGAGAAATGCCTTGTTGTTCACCACCTGCTTACAGACTGCATATCATTGAAACATAAACAGCATTTCTAGATTGTTCTGTGAACAAACTTTTCATACTGTCTTCCTTTCAGTTATTTATTTCTTGAACAATCTGTAATCTTATGACTTATCACAGCACAGAGAAAAGGAAGGGAAATAATACTTATGTAGTCTATACAGCACATATGAAACACATAGCACAAACAAGACACATCTTACTCTTTTCAAATGACATCATTTGCACCTGCAATTTGTCACTGCACATACATTTGCTTTGTTGGCTTGTCCTCCTGCAATAATGGCACAACAGTAGCTGGTAACAAATATGTCTAATGGAAAAATAAATCTCACAATTTCATCAAGTTTTATCTCAAAGGATCTGCTTTACTATTTCATTTTATCCTTGATGGTCAGAAAAGCACATGGAGTTCTCAGAGAACTTGCATAACATGAAAAACTAAATAAAACTCTAACAAAAGAGAAAAAAAGAAAGCAATTCTTTAGATAAGTCATGAAATGATAGAAATTACAGAACTTGAAAAATCATGGGGAAATTATAGGGAAAAAGAAAGAGAAGGAAACAGATATATTTGAACAAACTCACCAAATGTTGTAGGAAAAGAAATGTCATACTGATGTACTGACACTTTTTTTTTAATGAATAAGAATAGATTACAGAAGTTTGCTTGAAGGTTAGACACACGAAAGGCCACACAAAATGGAGAAGAATAATCACCAGCAAAGTAACTGATCATAAAAATTAAAACTTGAAAAGATGCAGCACAGGTAAAAATAACTCGTGCAAACTTAAACAGATAGGCCTTTGCTTAAGAATTTCTTGCAATGACTTAACACTAAAGGCTGATCATAAACATTCTTCCCATATCACTAACTTATACCAACAGTGGTTTCTCGCTGAGCTTTTTTTTTCATTTATAAACCTCACTCAAATTCTGATCGCGTGCAGCTTTTGTAAATCAGCTCACCTCACTGTCAGTCATTCCCTTTGCACGATACGACTTCATAAGAATACTATACTTTAAAGAGATCTGATAATATAGCGCAACAGCTTTGCTTAGTAAAAAAAAAAGTAATTCTGAAATGTTTATGCTAACCTATACTGCACTATTCGTAGCTTTTTCCATACCAAACGTTAAAGCCAAAATGCTTGAGTTTGTCCACGACTTATCACTGTGCTTCAACCAGTCTAGGCTTCCCCGTTGTCAACAACATCTGCTTCCGGCAGAAATATAAAAAAATGAACTAAGAACGGAAGGGCACAATTTCGATTTATATTAAGTGTTTTACCACAATGAATAACTTTTGATACAGCATGTTTACATATTAGTATACTATATTAAATTAAATGTATTGTTTTAGTAAAAGAAGTCGACCACTTGAAATTCTAAAGAGGAGACTGAGAGGTCAAATTAGTAGGCATAGAATCCCTTGATGAGGTTGAAAACCTCGCTGAAAACAGGAAAACTTAGTGAACTACCATGCAAACCTATGCGACGTTTAACGGCACGAGAAAAATGTAAGATACACAAGACATAGCAAGAGTGTTTTGATATTCTAATTCAGTTTCATATTATCACAGAAATGAAGGAAATTAAAAGGACGCCTATCGCTCTTCAAAAAGTAAAACAACTAAAAGAATCTGTGAAGAGGAACAGAAATAACTATACAGATAAAATTGTTAAAGGCATGCATCTTTCCCATCGCAACATATGCCTGTGAGACCTTGACACTTAACAAAACAGCTGAGAAACACATAAATGCCTTTGAATGTTAATGCTACAGAAGAGTTCTTCAAATATCATGGACACAAAAAAGAACAAATATATCCAGACTACAAGAACATATTATTGAAGAAGAGTGGCTAGTAAAGAGGATTAAACAGAGAAAACTTAAATATTATGGACAAAGTAAACGTCATGAGAATTTAGAGAAGACCGTCTCGGAAGGGCACATAATGGGAAAAGGAGTGCGAGGAAGACCAAGGCGAAGATGGCTGCAAGACATCGAGGATAATCTGCAAAAGGATGCATGAGCAGCAGGGCATCTTGCTCAAAACCGAGAGGCCTACAAGAAAGCTGTTAGGGTGGCAAAGTTCTGCAAAGGACATGCAAATGACTGATTATCACAGAGCTTTAAATACGTTTTGTTTCTTATACTATTATTCCTATTTTATCTGTTCAAACGTTTCATTAAAACATATCCGACTGAAGAATAAGACGAAACGAAACGGAAGTGGAACATCGACCGGGGAAAATGGCAGAAGCAGAACCCAAACCCTTTCTCGAGTATTCAGGGCCGGTCGCTGGAGTGAAGTATCCACTCAAAGTTTTGTACTGCGGGGGTACTGTATTTAATACCTTACATTTAAACAACTCCTTTATGATAGAGTAATCAGTTGTTTCCAAACTGTATCATTTCAGCATAGCAGAGAGAAACAATAATCGTGCTGTTTAAGAAACATGGAAGAGACAGATATTGAAGAAGTCAATCAATCTGCATACCTTGGCAGCCACATAGACCAGGATGGTGACACTAGAAAGGAAGTTAGGATCAGAATTGCAAAAGTAGCATCGATCTTCAAGAATCTTGAGAACATATGGCATTCAAAAGTTATGAGCACAAAAACCAAGTTAAGACTATTCAATTCAAATGTAATATCCAACCTCATTTATGCATGCGAAAGCTGGAAAACAACTAAAGAAATAGAAAAGAGATTAGACTCTTTTGAAAACAAATGCCTAAGGAAAATACTCGGCATCAAGTGGAATGAATTCAAGAACAATGTAGAGATAAGGCAGATGACTGAACAACAACCAGTCTCATGGGTGATCAGGAAAAGGAGATGGACATATGTTGGTCAGTTGATGAGAAGAAATGACCAGAGAATCCCAAAACAAGCTATCAAGTGGAACACAACAGGCCGAAGAAAAAGGGGCAGACCGCGTGAAACTCTGAAGAGGACATTATTAAGAGAGGCCAAGTTAACAGGCATAAAATCCTTTGATGAGGTTGAAAGACTCGCTGAAGACAGGAAAAACTGGCGAACTACTTTACGAGCCCTATGTGACGTTTAACGGCACGGGAAGGATATAAGATAAGATTTAGAAACAACTTTTATAATTAGGAAACAAAGAGGATTTTGTGGGGTAAGCCAGCGTACTAACAACTACGCTATCTGGCACCTCGAGATAGCGTAGTTCGTTAGCGCGCTGTTCTCTCGTGGCTAGACAGCTGTTCTACCTACCGGAGTCAGTGGTTCGAATCCCAAGTAGTTCTCGTGTAATTTTTCATTCTCTCACTCTCACTAAAGTACTTTGTCTACGATTTGTTCAAGGTCTGTTCATACAAAACTGTGTTCTCTTACTTTACCAATAATCGTGTTGGGACAAATATGGTCTTAATTTCATCAAGCCAGGTTATGTTTACTTACCCTTTAGTATTCTTTTCATTATTTCCTAAGCTGTACGTGTTTCCCTGATTATCTTGGGTATTTGTTTTAAATCCCATAGTTAGAGCTTTACTTTCTCATCACTTCTGCTACTGTTAGGTGTGTATTTTATAGACACCAAATAGATCAATGCAAAGATCATTGAAGGCATTAATGATATGGTTTGCAAGAAGAATGCTAAGTGTAAAATGGACAGCTAAGATGACAGATGAGGAATATCTCACTTTTGTTAGATATCTAACCAAAAAAAAAAAGATATTAATTAGAACCAGAAGTAAATGACAGTCACCATTTATTGGACATATATTGAGAAATGGAGGACTTTAAATTATTGTAACAGGAAGATAAATAAAGAAAGAGGCCATGAGTGAAGATCATGGACGATCAACCACAGTGACTTGATAGATAGTCACCAATGTGAGCTAGTGGGAAATATCAGTTCATTGCACATGATGATGATGCTCTGGTGCCTTTAATTGCATTTGTTTTGTTTTTTTTTTTTCCTCATTTTACTTGAACGACATTTTTCCTTCATTTTTAAAGTAGTCTTGTCTCCAAGTGCATTGTGGGTGAATGAGAAAGAGGCTTGACTGGCAGGTGGTGACAAGCATAACACCTGAGTAGCAAAATGATTAGCACTGACTTTGAAGTCAGAGATGTATGATGCGGTCTTACATGCAAGGTCAGAAAAGAAATAAAGGTGGGAAGGAGTGGGAGAACAGACAATGAGTTGAGCATGTAGAAATGTAAGACAGGCAATAACAAACCAGTATGTCAGAAATATGCAGAAACAGAAATAAGCACAAAATAATACTTAACTGGTAGACAGATCCTCTTGGTTAGGATGTTGTATGCAGTGCCTACTTTGATGTTATTGAAAGGGGCCTGTGATGTCTTATTCAACCCATAATGAAAAGTAAAGTATGAATGAGAATATTGAGAATATATATATCACAAAGTTAAGACTTCAATTCAAATGTAATATCCACCCTCATTTAAGCATGTGAAAGCTGGAAAACAACTAAAGAAATAGACAACAAATTAGACTCTTTTGAAAACAAATGCCAAAGGAAAATACTTGGCATCAAGTGGAACGAATTCAAGAGCAATGCAGAGACAAGACAGATGAGCAAACAACAACCAGTCTCATGGGTGGTCAGGAAAAGGAGATGGACATATGTCGGTCACATGATGAGAAGAAACTATCAGAGAATCCCAAAAACAAGCTATCAGGTGGAACACAACATGCTGAAGACAAGGAGGCCAACCATGTGAAACTCTAAAGAGGACATTGTTAAGAGAGACCAAATTAACAGGCATAAAATCCCTTGATGAGGTTGAAAGACTCGCAGAAGACAGGAAATATTGGTGAACTACCTTGCGAGCCCTATGTGAGGTTTAATGGCACGGGAAGGATATAAGATTATTTCAGCAAAGTTAGTGCACTTGCATTTTATGATGATGTTGGGTGGTGGTATGGTCGGGGCAGGGGTTGATTCTGCTCCAAGATGTCCATGTCAATCCATCCATAAGAAAATCAGAATTTGTCTTAGTTATGAGAAGACAAGACAGAGCACATCACCCTCTAGGGAACTGACAGGTCAGAGAAACCCTAATATTTTATTATACGTCTCATATACCCCAGTTTTCATGCTACCTGAAGAGAATGTTTTCTTTTCTCTTCTCATATGTTTCCCCTACTACCAGAGTGTGGCGTTCCTGTGGAGGTAAGTACAAGTTCTGTTTGTGGTGATATCCAGTTCTGTTTGTGGTGATACCCAGTTCTATTTGTGGTGATATCCAGTTCTGTTTGTGGTGATATCCAGTTCTGTTTGTGGTGATATCCAGTTCTGTTTGTGGTGATCTCCAGTTCTGTTTGTGATGATATCCAGTTCTGTTTGTGGTGATATCCAGTTCTGGTTGTGACATGTAACATTTTATTGTTGCTAACTTTGTTTGTGCTGGAGAACCTTGTAGAAAAGGAATAGTGGCAGGTGGAAACAGTAAAGATAAATAAGTTAAATTTCCACTCATCTTTGCCAGTCCTATGTAGGAGAATAGTTGGGACTACTTTATGATAAAGAAGCTCATATTTATGCTCTGGTAGGAAGAGAAACATAGAAGTACTGGTAGAGAATGAGAGCCATGCCAACCTCACACTTATATAACTGTGACCTTTGCATGCTAATTCCATAACATATCAGTGTTGAAAGGATCATAACACTTGCCTAGGAGAAGGTCATGTGTATGACTGAACTTGGGATCTGTGGTGTTGTCTTTGCTGTTGATGATATGAGTTTCCTGCCATGGGTTTTGAGTGTAGTAAATGTGTGCATAATGAGGTGTGGTCTTATATGAATCTACCTGTAGCGTTTAGAAACTGCTGATACTGTAGAGGTAAGAGCATGCAGGGTGCCAGAAAAACGAACTCTGCTAGTTTTTATATATAAACTTTCCATTTCTAGAACTGCTGATGGCACTTTTATCACATTCTGAAGTACTTTTACACAGCTGTAAATGATTTCATTTCTGCAAATCACCCATGAGATTCGTGTTTTTTTTTTTTCCCTATAGTGACATTGAGACTGAAAGAGACAGTTTTTGCTGATATGTTGGTCAGTCAGTCAGTCATTTGCATGTTCCTTCTGGAACTTTGCCTTCCTAACAGCTCATCTGTAGGCCTCTCGGTTGTAAGCAAGATACCCTGCTGCTGATGCATCCATTTGCAGATTATCAACGATGTCTTGCAGCCATCTTCGCTTTGGTCTTCCTCTCTTTTTCCCATTATGTACCCTTCTAAGGACATTATTAAGAGAAGCCAATTTAGTGTGCATAACATCCTTGATGAAGGTGAAAGACTCGCCGAGAGCAGGAAAACTTGGCAAACAACTATGCAACCCCCGTGTGACATATAAAAGCACGGGTAGGATGTAAGGTGTAAGACCCTTCCAAGACGGTCTTCTCTAGATTATCATGACGTTTAATGTGTCCAAAATATTTAAGTTTTCTCTGTTTAATCCTCTTTACTAGCCAGCCTTCTTCAATATTAAGTTCTTGTAGTATGGATATAATTGTTATTTTTTTGTGTCCATGATATTTGAAGAACTCTTCTGTAGCATTTAAAGGCATTTATGTGTTTCTCAGCTGTTGGTACTTTACAGATATTGGCACCTATTTTGAACTACAACTTTGAAACTAAGGCCTTTCTTCAGTGCCTGCAGCAAGGTTCTGTTTTGAAGTGAAGGTAGCCTTGTCATGTCATGAAGGCAGCCAGGGCATATGCTTTCAGTGTCTGTGTTTTCCTTGGTCTGTAGGCACACTAGAGGGTGATTTGGTCAGCTTCACACCTGGCCACATGTTCTTTCCCAGCTCCAGAAGAACCCCAGTACCCATTTCTACATCTGGGTGACTGGAGTGTCTCCAGCCAGATTCAAACCATCAGCCTTCACCCTGAGAGGCTACTGCACTAACCAGTTCACCACTCAGATGCCCTGATTTAAAGTGTAAGAGATATTTTTCAGCTCAGATCTCAGTTTTTTTGATAATGTGAATATTTAGTACTCTGTAAAATCTTACCATATATTGTTGTTTGCAGTACTGTGAGAACTACCCAAACTATGAGAAGTGCAAAGCTTGGCTGGAGAAGAATATGCCAGATGAGTTTGAGAAACTAAAGGTTGAAAAAGGTATGCACATAAATTCAGTCTTATAATAGTGAATGCAGGATTTGTTTTTTTCTCTTTTCTGTTTTGCTGTTTGACAGCATCAAATATGGGTGAACATACTTTGAGTTCATATGTTTTGCATACAAGATTAACCCTTAAAACCCTGATGTGTTCAGTTTTTAGAATGTTAGACTTAGATGTCTCTAAACCTTACTGTCATTGTCAGGATTCTGTGAGAATAAAAATCTGAAGCAGTGTAGGTATACAGAAGTATAGGGCTGTGTTTCATGGGAAGAACAGGCAACAAGTGTTTAAACAGTTGATAGGGCTGTGTTTCATGGGAAGAACAGGCAACAAGTGTTTAAACAGTTGATAATGAACACCTAGCACTGTTTTGGATGAGGTGGTGTTCTTTGCAGTTGTTGTGGTGAAGATGTGGGGGCACAGCATTGTGTCAGCTTGAGACCGGTCATGGTAAATATTGTGGGCTAAGAGGCAGAGGTCGCCGACTGCCAGATCAGACAACGGCTTCATCCTCTTTTTACTGAGATAAAAATATTGCAAAAACCACGGAGAGCATGTTGTGCTGTACATTACTTGTAAAGTTGATAGTGAATTGATCTTCATGCAAAGACTGTGGATTGGTGACCTTTTTTTTTTTTTCCAATAAAAATCATGACCTAACACTTATGTGTGGGGCATCTGCTTCTAAAAGTGAAAAATGTGCCTGCTGGTACAAAACAAACTGGCTTATGCTGTACATGTCTGTCAGTGCATGAAGGGAGAGTAGGATTTCACATAAAAATAGGTCCCATGAATATGAAACCATGCTTTAGTCTGCATTAAATGGGGGGGGGGGGTTCAAACCACATCTGAGGGGAGAATTGTGGGTGACAGCAAAATATGTGGGAGGTGTATATGAAGATTGTTAACCAGGTTATATTAACATCTTCGTGATATGAGGCAGAGAAAGCTACAGATTCAGCGCAGACAGTTTGCACTAGGAAGGATGGTGATGGCATGGCCGCCAGCATACTGTGTGAAGATGTGTAAGATCATATGGGTTATGATGATCACATTGAAGTTTTGTCCTAGGAGATGTACAGTTCATGACTTCATTGTAAGGAAAGTTGCAGACCATTGATAGTTCTGCTTTCCTAGCAAAAATGACCAATTCATTTTCAGGGATTTCTTTTTTTCTTTTGCATTAAAATTATTCATCTTTTATTAAGTGCTTTAATCAAGTAGATCTATTAATTTTATATGATCTGAAAAAGTTGATAGATTCAAGTACTTAGGAATGATTATAACAACTGATGAGAAATGTCACAACGGAATAAAAAGCAGATCTGCTCAGGCCAAGTCAGCATTCCAGAAAATGAGAAACATCTTGTGCAACAGATCCATATCAGTGGAAACAAGATTCCAAATACTTTTAGATCAAACTAATCATGTTTTATGGGTGTGAAGCATGGTCCATGAATAAGAGAGTACAGCGAGAAATGGAGTCCATGGAAATGTGGTTCATAAGAAGGATGTTGAAGATACCATGGACAGTCAAGAAAGCAATGAAGAAGTCTTAAGAGAGATTGGAGTTTAAAAGCAAATTATAGCAAAGATCAGAGATAGACAAGCGAGATTTATAGGACATTTCCTGAGAAGAGGAAAATTGGAACACATTGTGGCAACTGTAAAAAATGAGGGAATAAGAGACAGAGGAAGACAGAGATAGAAGTTACTGGATGGGCTGTCAGTGTGGCTAGGACGAAAGTCACCGGCGGATCTTATAATTAACACAAAAGACAGGGAATTGTGGAGAGAAATGATCGCCTACGCCACACGGCATGGCATTTGAATTGATCTGTAGCTAGAATATGTCCACAGTCACTCAGAGATATTGGAGTGAAGATGCTGTTTCTTTTTTGTGTTTATTCTCCAGTGCTTGTATGTTGTTTCATGTTTTCTAATGATCTCATTGATAGATGAAGAGGCAGGAAGTGGTGCAGACAGCAAGGAAGAGGGTGAGGAAAAGAAAAAAAGACAGACAAGAGGAGGTAAAGCAATGATGAAAACGAAAAAGAAGGTCGAGCCTCAGGGTGTAAAGTTGTGGACGCAGACAAGGGGCAAGAAAAAAAAAGTTACTATTGTTGTTGGCTTAGCATCTTATGGTAAGTTTTTTTATTTCTTTATGGCTTAGCATCTTATGGTGAGCTTTTTTAGATTCCTTTATGGCTTAGCATCTTATAGTAAATTTTTTAGATTCCTTTATGAAGAACATTCTGTGAGGGTGGGAGTGACCAAATCAGTATTAATGTGGTTTCTTGTGAATTCATTTCCCACTGTTCTTGCTTTTCAGTCCATCTAGTGTTTGTAGTCCACTGTATTAGTGAAAACTCCCTCTAGAAATGGGGAATATACACCCGCATTTGTGAGGTGCACTGGATTACATTGTTTATATGACAGGCAGTGAATGAAGTTTAAAAAAATGGTTTATCACTAGTGATTTATTTCCATGAATATGGAACTTGATCTGTTCCACAGAATGTGAATTAAAAAAAGTATATTGTGTGAAGTATATGCAAAGTGTGTTATGTGAGATTGTGTAAGTAGAAAAGAAGACAATAACAGTGGAACAATTGAAATAGAATATATAAAAACATGTTAGTATCAGACAGCTGAAACATTAACTCTTCCCGTGCCATAGTCGCTATAGTGAGAATTTCCAGTTACTGAGTTGCGTGCCATGGAGAAGAACAACAGAAAGGATGTTGAGCAATAGAGGGCTCACCTGGGCAAGAGCAGAAAAAAAGGCAACAGACAGCCATTTGTGGAAAACCCTTGTGGAAGCCCCATGTGCCCTAGGCACTTAAGGTTCAGAGAGAGAGAGAGAGAGAGTTGCGTGCCATAGTCGTTATAGTGACAATTCATTTGTTTCAATAAAACCAACCGGTGTAACGTTTAGATTGTACATATTTCGTTCGCGTTTCCAGTGACACTTTTCAAAATGGTGGAAGAGTCCTTAGTTACGAGCGATGCCGAGCGAGAAAAAGGAAGAGAAACATCAAAATTTTTCAATTTTTGACAATGTAGATAGGGGTATGGACATGGCCTGTGACCACCCCACTGCTCTTGAATGTATCCTAAGTAGATTTAGACATATTAGACGACTGTAGAAATAGTATGTTATTTCAGACATTAATTTAGCGAGAACGCAACATAGAATCACAATACGAGATCGACAAGTAGATCTAGACATCTCAGATGGTAAGTAGTGTGGATCTGGACCTAGCCGATGGTGAGCTGGGCACAGTCATTGTCTAAAAACATCACATTACTTCTTTTTTTCCTAAAACAAACTGTGCATTTTTGAAATTTTCATACATTTAGTTATACTGTGAAACATAATAAGTACACGGAAGTACATGTAAATACTGTTTTCCATTCCATTTTACAATTATACCCACTATACAGATCAGGACCCGCGTTTTTTGTGTGGCACGAACGGGAACGTCAGTGTTTTTTTCTTGGGCACGGGAAGAGTTAAAAGCACATAAATAGCATTGATTTGGTCTTATATGTAAGCCTTCACCTTTAACTTATCAAACAACACCCATAGAACAGGAAAATCTCTACTACCTTTAACTTATCAAACAACATCATAGAACATGAACATCTCTACTACCTTTAACTTATCTAATAACACTCATAGAACATGAACATCTCTACTACCTTTAACTTATCAAATAACATCATAGAACATGAACATCTCTACCTTTAACTTATCAAATAACATCATAGAACATGAACATCTCTACCTTTAACTTATCAAATAACACTCATAGAACATGAACATTTTTTGCAATGAAAAAGATATAGTAAGGTTTTTTTTTTAACCAGGAAACATTTTGACTGTGCAGCATTAAGTTATGAACTGATAACTTTGCCATTGCTCTGACAGTTATCTTTGACCTCATAATATTTTATGCTGAAAGTCTTTTGAATTGTCATGTTTTTTTCATAATAGTCTCTTGGAAGAATAATGTAGGCCAGAAAACAACAGCTTGTTGAGAGCATTATCTCAGAATGTGCTGTTCTTATTAACAAACTGTTGTGACAGCAGAAGACTGATGAACAGATAGGAGAGGAAGTACTGCCCACACTGGCTGAACTATTGGGAGACCATCCTCTGTCTCTTCATTTCCTTGGAATTCCCCCCACTTTTGTTTTCTTATTCTTCTCAGCCAGTGGAGTGAGGGTGTTGAGACAGTAGCATTATGTGGTTGGTGGATTATGATGGCTAACCTGAAGACCCCCCAGGTTGGGCCCATGAGGGAAGCTTCTTGCCATATTCTACCACAGTAGGGATCTTAGTGAGCACTGTCTCTTTAACCAAGTTGAAGGATCGCCTCAGGATGTTACCAGAAGCTTCATAGAATGATGGATGGGGTGTTGGTTAGCCTTGGTTTGTTGGCTTTGATGACCATGCTGTCACTTAAGCATGGCCATCTTTCCCCATCTCCTCCTCCAACCCACCCCTTTTTTTTTTTTCACTAGATCTGCATTCAAGCTGGTTATTGTGCCATGGTGTGTAGTCACCCTCATTGTGTTGTGCCATGGTGTGTAGTCACCCTCATTGTGTTGTGCCATGGTGTGTAGTCACCCTCGTGTTGTGCCATGGTGTGTAGTCACCCTCATTGTGTTGTGCCATGGTGTGTAGTCATCCTCATGTTGTGCCATGGTGTGTAGTCACCCTCATTGTGTTATGCCATGGTGGGTAGTCACCCTCGTTGTGTTGTGCCATGGTGTGTAGTCACCCTCGTTGTGTTGTGCCATGGTGTGTAGTCACCCTCATGGTGTGTAGTCACCCTCGTTGTGTTGTGCCGTGGTGTGTGGCTAGACTGTAAAATCTGTGCCATTCAGCTTGACACATCTGTCTTCAGCATGGCATATTTTTAGATCCAGATCTGCCTTCATGTTTCAAAGTGTTTTCACTTGCCCAGATGGCCATCTTTTACCAGGAGCACCATGTAGAGGGAGAAGGGTCTTGGTCAGCTATAATTTGCTAATTCTGATCCAGGCTGTCAGCAGTGGGTGTCTGAACACAGTTTCATTCAGCATGAGCGCTGTCTTTGCACCCTTTTTAACTAGATAAACCTTGTGTCTTTCATTTTTTACCACCAAGTCCTTTTATAAATGCCAGCTACTCATATAAGGCATTGTCTTTTCATTCTGAGAATTTCAAGTCAGGCTGTATGGTCTGAAGATCCTCATTTTTGGTTTTTATTTTTTTGGAACAGAAATTGACCTGAAGGAGGCTAGTAAATTTTTTGCTGGGAAGTTTTCCTGTGGCTCATCAATCAGTGGAGAAGATGAGATTGTGATCCAGGGAGATGTCAAGGACGATCTGTTTGACATTTTACCAGAAAAGTGGAAGATTGTGAGTAGAAGCAGTAGATTGTCTTTGTTGTGAAAAGAAGCCTAGGTATGCAAATGATGGATAGGCAGTAGCGCATGTTATAAATGCCATGCCCCATCATAAATTCTTTTGGAGCATTTGCTGTTTCGCTGGTCTATGAAACCAGACACAGACAAGGAAGAATGCATTGACCCAATCATTTGGCCCACAGCTTTCAGCAAAATGGAACTGACAGTCTTTATTGTTGTTCCAAGTATGGTTTGCTCTTCAGTCCAATGGGTGATTGCTGATTGTCATAGTTGTCCTCATTTTGTGGATCACACCTTTCTCAAAGATGTGTGGTAATATAAGTGGCAACATTAAACTTCACCACAATGTAGATACTGTTTATTTCTTATTTGCTAGCAGGATGTGTAATGTTGAATTCAGTGTTATTTGCTAGAAGGATGTGTAATGTTGAATTCATTGTAATTTGCTAGCAGGATGTGTAATGTTGAATTCAGTGTCATTTGCCAGCAGGATTTCAAGTCAGAGAGTGAAAAAAATAAAACATCCACAGTAGGAGGTAATTTGGATGGAGGCAGAGTCAGTAGGGATGTTTTGTTTAAAAAGAAATCAGTGTCAGGAGTCAGACAGTGGAACAATACAGGAGCAAGAGTCAGACAGTGGAACAACACAGGAGCAGGAGTCAGACAGTGGAACAACACAGGAGCAAGAGTCAGACAGTGGAACAACACAGGAGCAAGAGTCAGACAGTGCAACAACACAGGAGCAAGAGTCAGACAGTGGAACAACACAGGAGCAAGAGTCAGACAGTGGAACAACACAGGAGCAAGAGTCAGACAGTGCAACAACACAGGAGCAAGAGTCAGACAGCAGAACAACATGGGAGCAAGAGTCAGATAGCGGAACAACATAGGAGCAAGAGCCAGGCAGTGCAACAACACAGGAGCAAGAGTTGAATGTACTGGCTCCACAGTCTGGATTACCAGGTTGTTGTGGCACATTCTTCTTGCCAAGAAGCACAGCTAGTGAGCGAGGTGTCTCCCGGGCCCTGGAGTCACGACAGATGCTTGCCGCTTGTGAAGCTGAAGCTTCTGATAAGTGACAACTCTGCTTTTAAAGAGAAATAGTGGTATTTAAGACAGTATATGGAAATAACATAGAAGATTTTGTAAATGGAAAAAATATGCAGGCTTACCATCATTTTTTTCTGGAAACTGATGAGACAAAATTCCAACATTTAGTTTACTGGGCAGTCAGTAGATAGTAGCACTTGAGCATAGTGGATGCAGTGTTGTATGTAGGGAGACTAAGTTTTGACAAAAGTGCTGTATTTTTTCATTGGTTTACTTTGTACTTGATGGTAGTGCAAATATTTTGTATTTTATGTTTTTTTTACATAAATTTTACATTTCGTTTTTGCTTCTGAATACTTTGTTTAAAAGTTTCTGTAGTCCATTCTTGTTTTTGCTGATGCTTGACCTGTGTAGTCTGGGAGAATGGTTAATCTGACAAGGTTCAGAAACTGAGGGTGCAGGAGAATATGTGGTCCTTATTAAAGATCTTAATCTGAAATAACAGTATTTAAATTGATAAGCATTTTGTGGATGGAAATAAAACATTATTAAAGATCCTAATTGGGAATAATAATGTTAAAGTTATATTCATTTGGGAATACCAATATTACAAGTAAATTAATTGTTAAACTTTTTTTTAAATGGCAGTGAAGCAGGCAAAAATGTTATGTGGACATATTGGCTTAGTTCCTTTTATGCTTTGAGTTGCCATATGGCAAAACTGATACCGTGTGTGATTTTTCTTCTTATACCACAGTTTGGTGTAAAATGTGCATTTCATATAGTGTGTTAAGTTCATGAAGGTTTATTTGGCTTGAAAATCATTGGGAAAATAAGCATAGAAGTGGACACATGGATGGTGCTCTGTGGCTTCTTCTTCTTCTTTTTTCTCTTCTATATCCCTGGAACTGCAATCATGATGTTCTTCACAGCCAGTGTGGTGAAGATGTTGAGTTAAGCATCATTCTGGGATTCTTACATCCTTCCTGTGGTGTTAAATGTCACGTAGGGCTCACATGGTAGTTTGCCAGGTTTTCCTATTTTCAGCAAATTTTTCAGTCTCATCAAGAGATTTTATGCCTACTAATTTGGCCTCTCTTAACAATGTCCTCTTTAGAGTTTCACGTGATCAACCTCTTTTTCTTCAGCCTATTGGGTTCCATTGATAACCTGTTTTGGGATTCTCTGATTATTTCTTCTCATCCTGTGACTGTTATATGTCCATCTTTTATTTTCTGAGACAGGTTTTTGTTTGCTCATCTGTCTTATCTCTGCATTGTTCTTGAATTCATTCCACTTTATACCAAGTATTTTCTTTAGGCATTTGTTTTCAAAAGAGTCTAATTTCTTGTTTGTTTCTTTAGTTGATTTACAACTTTCACACACATAAACGAAGGTGGATATTGCGTTTGAATAGAATAATCTTAGCTTGGTTTTTGTGCTTATAACTTTTGAATGCCAAATGTTTTCAAGATTCTTGATGGTCATTGCTGCTTTTCTAATTCTTCCTTTCTGGTGTCACCATCCTGGTCTACGTATATTTATCCTTCTTGATTAGTGAAGTTACATTATTTTTGATTTTTTTGTGTGGTTAATTTCAAGTCCTATTTTACTGAAACTTTGGGAAAAAATGGGATTTCCAACACATTTGATACAATTAACATCACTGCTGTATCTAGACCAACAAGCAGCTGTAAGAATAAATGGTGAAACAACTTGGTTTTACATAAAACAAGGGGTCCAGCAGCTTTAGGGTACAAACAGGAGTGAAACAGGGATGTGTACTATCACCAACATTATTTATCTTGGCAGTAGACTGGTTAATGAAGGAGGCAACATCAGACAAACGCAGAGGATTACAATGGACCCTTGACACAGTGCTGGAGGACCTTGACTTTGCGGACGACATTTGTCTATTATCAAGCAGTCACAAAGATATGCAAGATAAAATAAACAAGTTAACCTAGAATGCAAACAACATAGGACTAAAGATCAACGTAGGAAAGACAAAGTTAATGAAGCAAAGTGTGAACAACAGAAATGTACTCAGAGTAGATAACAAGTTAGTGGAGGAGGTCAACGAATTTGTATACCTTGGCAGCAGAGTAGTAGAAAATGGAGACAGCACAGAGGACATCAACAGCAGACTTACTAGAGCAAACCAGGCTTTTGCAATGCTACAGAATATATGGAAATCAAATAAACTAAGCATAAATATGAAAATCAGGATATTTAAGAGTAATGTTCTAAGTGTACTACTCTATGGAAGTGAATGCTGGAAAATCACCAAAACCATAGAAAACAAATTGAATTCTTTCAAACCTAAATGGTTACGAAGAATTAGACACATATTTTGGCCAAAAACAATAAGAAATAACATTTGTTTGGTAGAAATGCAGATGAAGCCACTGACAACAATTATTGAGGAAAGACACTGGCGATGGTTGGGACATGTGCTCCGAATGACTGACAACTCACTACCAAAAATAGCACTAAGATGGACACCACAGGGGAGCAGAAGTAAGGGTAGACCAAAAGAGACATGGAGAAGAACAACAGAAAGGATGTTGAGCAATAGAGGGCTCACCTGCGCAAGAGCAGAAAAAAAGGCTAAAGACAGGCATTTGTGGAAAACCCTTGCGGAAGCCCCATGTGCCCTGGGCACTTAAGGTTCAGAGAGAGAGATCAGGGGTGCATATTGTCACCTTACTTATTTAACTTGTATACTGAAAATATAATGAGGAATGTTAGAGAAGATGTAGACAAAGAATACTACGATGCCATAACAATTGGAGGTTATGAAATACCAGAGATTAGATATGCTGATGACACAGTATTACTGTCCACAACACAAAAAGGAATGGAAAAACTAATTATGTCAGTCCGTAATAACAGTGAAGAGCAAAACCTCTATCTTAATTGGAAGAAAACTAAATTGATGACAACCGACAAAAAAAAAAACAAAAAAACAAGGCAGCTAATATATGTATCAATGAGGAAAAACTAGAAGTGGAGAGTTTTGAATATCTTGGATCACTGCTAACTAATAATGAAGATACAAAGAGGGAAATTAAAAGGAGGACATCTATCGCTCTTCAGAAAGTAAAACAACTAAAGAATCTGTGGAGAGGAGCAGACATAACTACAAAAATAAGATTTTTAAGGGCATGCATTTTTCCCATTGCAACATGTGCCTGTGAGACCTGGACACTTAACAAAACAGCTGAGAAGCACATAAATGCCTTTGAGTGTAAATGCTACAGAAGAGTTCTTCAAATATCATGGACACAAATAAGAACAAATATATCTATACTACAAGAACTTAATATTGAAGAAGGCTGGCTAGTAAAGAGAATTAAAGATAGAAAACATTAAGCGTCATGATAATCTAGAGAAAACCATCTTGGAAGGGTACATAATGGGAAAAATAAAGAGAGGAAGACCAAGGCGAAGATGGCTGCAAGACATTGTTGATGATCTGCAAATGGATGCAGCAGCAGCAGGCCGTCTTGCTCACAACCGAGAGACCTACAGGAGTGCTGTTAAGGAGGCAAAGTTCCGCAAGGGACTTGCAAATAAAGTAATGAATTTTACTGACCAGTGAGTACAGGGTATCTGTTGTTTTTTTGGGTTTTTTTTTTTTGCATCAAATTCACATTGTCACTGATAGGAGTTATGTCATCTGCAAAATCAATATCTTCTAGTTGGGTCCATGTACCCAATTAATGCCCATTTTACCTGTGCAACATTTTGTCATTATGAAGTCTGTGGCAGTTCCAAAAAGCAAGGGAGATAGCATACATCCTTGTGTCAGTGTGTTCAATCTGGAACCATTCACTCATTTCTTCTTCTGTGTTGAGTGCACAAACATATCCATTGTAGAGGTCTCTAATAATGTTGAGAGTTTTAGATGGTATTCCATATAGACTTAAAATTCTCCACAATGAATCTCTGCATATGCTATCAAATGTCTTTTTTAAAGTATATGGAGTTCAGGATTAATGGTTTTTGCTTTTCAGTATGTTCTTCAAGTATTATTCTTAGACTAAAGATGCGGTTGAGACAACTTCTCCCTTTTCAGAATCCTGCTTGTTCTTCCCTCATTGCTGTATCTACTTTATCTTTAGGTCTATTTAGAATAACTTTGCAAAATACATTTGACACAACTGAGAGTAGGGTTACTCCCCTGCAGTTATTGCAGTTGCTAAAGTTGTCTTTTTTCCCATTTTCTAAACTTTATTAAACATTCTCATGTTGTCATTATTGATAGCCTTTAACATTTCAGCTGTTATTTCATCTTCACCTGCAGCTTTGTTCTTAACCTTTATATTCACTGCAGTTTCAGTTTCATTCAGTGTAATTTTGTCTAGGTTGATATTTAGTTGTGGTTGTGGTAAATCGGTATACTATGTAATTAAATTATTTTTTTTAATATCTTTTCTTTTGCAGATTGATGAAGATGATATAGAAGATTGTGGAGAGAAGAAATAATTGATACAGCAGTTTTGTGTATGTGTGACGTATTGTATATATGGCTTTAGAAGTGTTTGGTTGTCACAGGCTGATTTTTAACAGAAAAATAAACATCTTTTTTTTCTGTTTGGTTAATACTAGTTTTGAGATTTTATTTTGTTGTTGTTGACTTGAGTTTGTCATGTTTTAGAACTCTGTTTTAGGGTGTTCAGTGTTTAGCTTGTTATAATATTTTGTGAAAACTTGCAGACATGTTTTGATTGTAAATCTGTGTGTTTTAATCATGTTGTGAAAACATTTAGCTTGGTGGCAATTAAATTTAGGGCTCACAACCCTTGTACAAAATAAAAATGGGCATCTTTATGGAAATATGTTTGCCTTTCATTTATTGGTTGGTCAGTCTGTTCTTACATATTGAATGATATAAAAGTATTTTTGAAGTACAAAAATAGCTTGCTTGAGCCTGACATAGCTGACGGGTACAGTTTGACATGAAAGCGCCTGACCCTTCCTGATGAGCCCAAACCTCTGGTCTTCACAGTTTACCAGTCTGAGTTGCTAGAAGATTTAAACCAGTTTCGTGCCCTGGATCTTCCTATATTAATAAAGTTTCAGAAAAATGTGAAGAAACATGCATGTGTCAGAAGTTTTCATGTGTGTTGTCAAGTGAATGTCACCCTGTAAATTATTACAGTAAGATCATCCAGAAAACTTTTATTTACACTACCAGCATTATCCATGTTTCATTAATGAGCGTTTTGTGATGAAATGTTTATAAACAAATCATTTCAACTGACAGCGAGTTACACTGCTTGTTCTTAGTTTCAGATACTAAAAGAAAGGTTCCAGGAGAATCAGGATCTGAGTGCTGTAATTCAGACACCTGTGGTAAAAGGAAACGTGAGAAGCTAAAGCTGTGACGAAAGATTTTCATTATGAATAAATCTTCCATACAGCGAGCTGTGATTCATGTAATTCATATACAGATTGATCTTTCCTTATATATGTCACAGTTTTTGTCTTCAAGCCGTAATAGAACTTGGAGAAAGTATACTATAGTTTATCAAATAATGATCAGATTTCATGGAAGTTCATAATTCTATAAACTGGAATTCTGCTGAAAACTTATTTGGAAGCATGTCATAGTTCTTCAAATTCTAATTAAACTTTCTTGTAGCTTGTTAGCACAAAGTTTATGTGGCATTCAAATGGCTTCAAGGCTTTCAAAGATATATAATATGTATATTTATTTATTTATGTATATATATATAACATATTAAAAGTTATGTTTACTGAGAGCTTATATATTCCCATTGGCAACATAAGTATATGAAACATGGACACTTAACAGATCTCTAGAAAAGAGAATAACAGAATTTGAAATTTTAACACTATAAAAATTAGAAAGCTGGGATACTCAGGACATCATGAAAAAGTCAGAATGTGTCACTGCTAGCTGCTGTATTGCATGCAGGGAGGCTGTGAGAGGGGCAGCATTCTGGAAAGGACATGTCACATGAATGAAAGGGCATTTAGAATATTGTGGTAAAATGAAAATCAAAGAGATACAAATGGGATTAGGTGTCACAGAAAACTGGCTCGTTAACACCATAAAAATTAGAAAGCTGAGATACTTCAGCCACATCAAGAGACACAATATCTTGGAGAGGTTGATAGTAGAAGGAATAGTGCCTGGCAGAAGAGAAAAGGGACGACCTCGCTGCAGGTGGACTCAGGACATCACGGAAAGTCTGAATGTGTCATTGCGAGACCCTGGTCACCTTGGACAAGACTGTGTTGCAATCAGGGAGGCTGCGAGAGGGACAAGGTTCTGGAAAGGGCAGGTCACATGAATGAATATAAATGTATATGTTGCATACAGTTTATAGTATAACAGTTTTTCGTAGCTTTCCACTTGCATTCTGAGGAAGTTGACTGGTTTCACAACATTTCACTTAGAGTCCCGGTACATTTACATTTGTACATGGTCCAACCTGATTTCAGTGAATAGACTTACAAATACAGCCTATTTTAAACCAAGAAAATGCCCAATAATTCTGAACACATTTGCTGCTTCGTACAAGCATGGCCACGCTGGTAGCAAACCCAATATTCAGTCACATTTTGGTCTCATTTTTAATCTGATTGAATCAATCAGATTAATCAAGGGTACTATGAAGAAAGGAAAATAGGCCGAACATAAAGTTAATCTTTCACTGAGCGTCCTCGGTGCTAGCTCCCTTGTTTGACTGAAATCTTCTAGCAGAGCCATGGCCCAGATAGCAATGACGGCTGTAATAGTGTGGCTGCTGTATATAATGGCCGGAATGATTATCTTCGGTCTCGCCAGAGCTCCTGTGGAGAATGGAAGTGCCAGGGGTTAACACGTGTAAACTCGTCTTCCTACTCTGTCATTTTTCGCTTTCAGTAGCTACCGTCTGAAACAGTCTTATGTACAACAGTGGCTGAAAAGGACAAAGTTCATACACAGCAAGGCTGGTCTTTTGTCGACAAAACATTTTACACGTGAGAGAAAGAGAAAACATTGTGAAAGAATGACTTGAATCACAGTTCTTTTCTTGAAATACTACACCGTACTATTTTAATCAGTTATTGTCTTAAATGCATTACCTGCATACAGCTCCTGTAATGTCTGACTTCGCCAGTGTTGGGTTATTGTCCAACAGGCATTGTAGTGGGGAAGAATTTGTGCACTAACACTTCTATATCTTTATGCATTAAAAAGGTAACAATCTTTATGCATTACCAGCACAAAATGTTCTTGATATCTGCTGGCGCTTCTGTATCAGACTAATCAGATTTATGACCTGCCCCTGGGTCGAGAGGCTTCGGAGAGCTCAGACTACAGAAATAAATCCTGCCAGAACAAACAAAATCACAAGCACGAGCCCTGAGGCAGTTATTTCCTGCCCACCTGCTGGCATCTCCTGCAGGCCGGTTAGAGTTCCTGACCTGTGGAGCTCGTTCTTCTGTTGGAGCGGGGCAGGCTACATACTAAACGTGCAGATGAAACAGGAAATGCATTAAGAGAGGACGTGGAGCCCCATCTTTACATGCGACCCGACAGAATGGGAGTGTCTTCTTATATTTCCCCAGTATTAGTATACCTTTACCCCTCCCCGCTTTTTTTTCGCATTAACACATCCTTTTTTTTTACTTGTACTAATGTATCCCTCTTTGCTTGGCCACTGTAGTCTTTCTTCCCCTTATAGTAAGATTTTTTCTTCCAAATATAACCAGTATAAACGAGTCTGGTCCGAGTAAATTAGGAAGTTTTTTTTCCCTCTTTATGTGTTATCTATTTCATTCCGTGATGCAGAATGTGCAAAAATATATAGGTGTTGTTGTGTATGAACTTTCTCTAGCCTAAAAGTGTCACTAACCCACCCCCCGGCAGTTTATCACTTATTTCTTGTCAGAACATGCCGGAAATTGTTTCATAATGTGGGTAATCAAGGTAGTGTCAGCGCGGACTTGAGAGCAGATAACCGTCACAGGCAAATTACCATTTACTTGGAGATTAACAAGCGTGCGTCACGTGAACATTAGGTTCAAGCAACTATTTCCTGGGGAGAAAAATGGAAGAAAAGAATAGATAGAGAATGGCGGGGGGGGGGGGGGGGGGGTATCTTCACGTGGTAGAGAAATGGACAGAGATGGAAAGACAACATAGAAGAGGATATAAAAGAAATTTGTGTCACCAACTGGAGAGAGAAGATTATGAATAGAGAGGAATGGAGGCGAACTTTATAGGCAGCAGTGAGCCTTAATGGCTCGGAAAGCTGAAGAAGAAGAAAGAAATGGACATTCTCAGTTTTTATACAGTAACAACACATTCAAGAGAACTTGGGGGCAGCGTGGAATGTTAACGAATGAGTACTTTTACGTTTAAAGTCCGTACTACAAAAATACGAGGGGCAGTCACTAAGTAACTCGCAAAATTGAAATATTTTATCAGCGGCAGTTATCACGTGGTATTTAAATATATCCTTAGATAGTACCATCATCCGTCTTTATAATAGTTGTATGTAGGGAGGCGCTGGGAGTTACGTGCGCATGCGCAAAGCAATAACAAAATGGCTACCCAACTGTTAGTGTGTACCAAAGAAGAACAGAGACGTATAGAGCGATTTTTGTGGGCTAGAGGACATTCATAAGGAAATGATTACAGTTTATGCTGAAAAGTGTTTATCACGTAAAGCGGTCTATAACTGGGTAAAAGATTTTTTTTTTCAGGGACGCACCGAAATTATTGACAAAGTCCGACTTGGCCGTCCTGTTCAGATTACAACAGAAGCGACTGTGCAACGTGTGAATGAGATTATCAGAGCTGATAGACGAGTAACGGTAGACAGTGTAGCAAGTGCAATCGGATGCTACGGGATGCAATTCGAAGAAAACGTCCTGGTCTGCTGACTAGAGGTGTGCTTCTCCTTCATGACAGTGCCAGACCACATACGTCTCGGTTATCTCAAGAGAAAGTTAGCCAGTTGGGCTGAGAAATTCTTGAACATCCACCCTATAGTCATGACGTAGCTCCAAATAATTTTCACCTGTTTGGTCCATTGAAAAATCACCTTGACGGGAGAAGATTCTCGAGTGACGAAGAGGTGTAAACAGAAGTAAAAAAAAAATGGTTCAGAAATCGGACTCCCGATTTTTACGCCATGGGTATTGCATCACTGATTACACGATGGGACAAATGTATCAGTGTTGGTGGCGATTACGTTGAGAAATAGAGGAATTATGTAGGTTCAAAAATTAAAAGTTTTCAAACTACTGTCGCATTTAGTTTTTTTTTTTTTTTGTAACAGGCATTTGCGAGTTACTTAGTGACTTCCCCTCGTACGTAGGTGCGTCCCCACAACACATTTCTTTCTCCTGGTCTTCCCCCCACCCCGAATGAACACCTCTCTCCTCCTCCTTCTCTCTCTCTCTCTCTCTCTCCACCAATTTTCGCCCATTCTCTCTCTCTCTCTCTCCCCACCAATTTCCGCCCATATTACTGTCACACTTTGCAACGAGCAGACTCTGAACGTATAAGACACTACCGTAAATCCCTGATTTAATGAACCCCGATGTAACGGATTTTGGATTTAATGGTCCGGAGATCTTAGATGCCACATCACGAACATCGTGTCGCGCTGACTTGAAAATGGTGAAAATGACACGGCTAGCAAATCCTCACTGAAGAAAACATGAGAGAGTGTGGAGAAAGTTCTACAAGGCAGGAGAAGTAAGAAGAAGAAGAAGAGTTCAAGGTTATTGCAGCATGATCTACTCTCAAATGTGTAGCCTCGTGGATATCACCATTTGCTACTTTTCTCTGAAACTTAAGTGCCCGAGGCATATGGGAATTCCATAAGGGTTTTCAAAAAAACCCTTGTCCTTTGTCTTTTTTTTTGCCCTCTATTGCTCAACATCCTCTCTGTTGTTCTTCTCCATGTCTCCTTTGGTCTACCCTTATTTCTGTTCCCCTGTAGTATCCATCTTATCTACTAATTGAGAGACCCTGAAACTGTCCCTAGCAGAACATTTGTAGCTGTTCAGGGATGGTAATTAATGCAGCAGTATGGGAGATAATTTGTTTGAAAAACAAAAAGGGAGATTTCTCGCCTTATGAGGCTTTATTGTGAACTGTTTTCATTAAAAAAAGTCTCAGGTTGGCAAACAAATTAATTTGGGCCTTCTTTAAGAGAACAAGCTCCCACTCCAATTTCACCTCCAGCTGCTTCCAACAACGGCTGCATAAATGCTGGTTTTAAGTACTGGTCCAGTGCCATCATTTTGGAACTTGGGCATCTAGCCAGGATGAAGACCTCATAGAGGCACAATGCTGACCTTTGAAGGCACAGTTCTGTATTAAAGGGTAATATGCCTTGTAATCACCATTGGGTAGGCGCGAACTAGCATGATAGAACCGCTGCTATCAGCTCATATAACTGCATTATTCACGAATAATCAGAGTTGTTACAGTAAGTTGATTCAGCCGCAGGTGGAACTTCCCTCCTCTGATATAATAATTGCATATGCAAACAGACAGATGTCACGGTAATCAGCAGAGAAGAAAAAAAAAGCCAGCAGTAAAATATAAAAAATAAATGGTGAATTATTTGAACAGGTGAAAAGCTGCTGGTAAATGGGGTACATGATAACAGGGAATGGAAAATGTGAAACGGAAATCAACAAAAGAATAGGTTTGGCAACACCCCCCGCCCCCCCACAAAACTTTCAACAGAATGAGGAAGATCGTTACATCAAAATAAATATCACAGCAACGGAGATTACGAATCGTGAATGCTACAAATATTCAATATTCCTCTATGGTGTAGAAGCCTGGACCTTGAATAAGACAACAGAAAAGAAAATCGGGGCCCTTGCACGTATACAAGAAAAGGGCTTATCCCATGGACAGGCAAGAAAACAAAGAACGAAATGCTAAACTAACTAGAAGTGAAAAGAGAAATATTGAAAATCATAAAAACAAGGCAGCTAAGATACTTTGGGCATGTCAACGGACACAATACTATATTGAAGACCCTTCTTGAGGGCAAGATCGAAGGAAAAAGAACAAAAGGACGACAGTGACAGATAGGTGGACAACATCAAGAGATGGACAGGGGCAAGCTTGGCTGAGTGTTCTAAGAAAACAAACAGACCAGAGTGGAGATTCTTTTGGGCCAAACTTCCGTGGGGGAGAAGGCACGAAATGATGATGATGATGATATGCAAAACAAGCGACGTCAGTGCCTCAATTTTTAGTACACAACCGTCTACAAACAAACAGATGACACCAGTGCCTCCATTACATTACAACCGTCTACAAAACAAACAGATGACACCAGTGCCTCCATTACATTACAACCGTCTACAAAACAAACAGATGACACCAGTGCCTCCATTACATCACAACCGTCTACAAACAAACAGACGACACCAGTGCCTCTATTACATCACAACCGTCTACAAACAAACAGACGACACCAGTTCCTCTATTACATCACAACCGTCTACAAACAGACGACACCATTGCCTCCATTACATCACAACCGTCTACAAACAGACGACACCAGTGCCTCTATTACATCACAACCGTCTACAAACAGACGACACCAGTGCCTCCATTACATCACAACCGTCTACAAACAGATGACACCAGTGCCTCCATTACATCACAACCGTCTACAAACAAACAGATGACACCAGTATCTCTATTCCTGCACATTTCAGAACTTTAACCCGATGATTCCCTTTCACTTCCACCTTCAGAAACTGAATCAAGACTTGCTGTACTAATACCACTACTGTCACGGGAAATTACTCTTTTCCTACATCGTCAAAAAGATGAATAAATCTTCCACATTCTTTACTATAGTTGAATAATTTTTTACTATATATTCAAGCTTTTCTTTATATTTAAGCACAATTTTTAAAATGGTAAATGTTAAACAAAAATGCTCCCTCCCTCGATTTACATTCGATTTTACTAGCTTTCCCCTCTTTTAAACGGAGGATTTACTTTACGAAGCAATGATAGCTGACAGAGAACTATATCTCTTAGCTAATGCTAATATAGGATGTCTTATGGGCTGTCTTTTTAAATTGCTACCAAATAAAAGGATGTTGTTTTTTGTTGTTTTGTTTTTTTTTGCTTCTTGTTTTGTTTTGTTTTTTTTTTCAAAAGGAAGATAGATTTGGAGCTTGAAAAACAAACTACGATTTCAGTCCTTTCTGTAATATCTACAAATGTTTGAATTATGGGCACTCACTAGCCTTCTTCTTCTTCTTCTTCTTCTTCTTCTTCTGCGTTCGAGGTTGTTGGTCACCTCAGATCTTGATCCCTGTCGACATGGCAAAGCCCGCAGTCCTTTCCAGATCCTGACAGCAGCCCCACTTTTGCCCCAAGCTTGTGTCCTCTGGCCATGTCTCACGCCTCAATTCTGCATGGTTTGGGCACTCATTCATTCATCTGCATGTCCCTTGCGGAACTTTGCCTCCCAAACAGCACTCCTGTAGGCCTCTCGGTTGTGAGCAAGATGGCCTGCTGCTGTTGCATCCATTTCCAGATCGTCAACGATGTCTTGCAGCCATCTTCGTCTTGGTCTTCCTCTTTTTCTTTTTCCCATTATGTATCCTTCCAATACGGTCTTCTCTAAATTATCATGACGTTTAATGTGTCCAAAATATTTCAGTTTTCTCTCTTTAATCCTCTTCACTAGCCAGCCTTCTTCAGGTTTGGGCACTACTGTAGGATATGTTCTGGAGCCTGGACTCCACTGCCACATGGGCACTCGTCTGTGTGATTTGTAATATCGAATCTAAGATATAAATCAGCTATTCTGAACTTTTGTTTACCCTTGGGGACTCTTGACATTGTTGGTATATCTACAGCTGAGGGTACGTTAGTGTTATCAGTAAATAATAGATATCATAATCCAGTAATAGTTACTAATGCTGTTCTGAAAAAAAAGATATTTTTCTGTAGAAATGGTTATAAATCTGATTAAATTTTAAAATCAGAATCTCTCATGGAACCCCTAGCCATCTGTTAGGTAACCCTAGATGAGAAATTCTGATTTGGACAAGAAAATTCGAAGTACATTTATACGAATTTCATAAATATGATAGGTCATGGCATAGACAAAGAAGGCAGTGGCAGGGGGAACAAGGAACGATTAAACTTGTTTACGCTTTCGGATTATTTGTGAGGCTGAACAGACGTAAGCTTCAGGGCCAAAAAGGTCACAGAGCGTGGTAGCACACACAAAATAAACCTGATAAATTCAGAGGAAACTTACTTTTCAAGTTAATAAATACAGAGGAAACTTACTTTACATGTTAATAAATACAGAGGAAACTTATTCTTCATGTTAATAAATGTAAAGGAAACTTACTTTACATGTTAATAAATACAGAGGAAACTTACTTTTCAAGTTAATAAATACAGAGGAAACTTACTTTACATGTTAATAAATACAGAGGAAACTTACTTTACATGTTAATAAATACAGAGGAAACTTACTTTACATGTTAATAAACACAGAGGAAACTTACTCTTCATGTTAATAAATGTAAAGGAAACTTACTTTACATGTTAATAAATACAGAGGAAACTTACTTTTCATGTTAATAAATGTAAAAGAAACTTACTTTACATGTTAATAAATACAGAGGAAACTTACTTTACATGTTATAAATACAAAGGAAACTTACTTTACATGTTAATGAAAAAAAGAAGTAATAAGTTTGCTGTAAAATAAAACCCTGCCAGTGATGTATCAGTTGTATTTGGTCTGTGCAACACAAAGCCATATAACAACAGTGACGATCACAAAAAAAGAGGAGAATCAAGCCATATATCAGGAGATATTCGTAGGAGAGAGTTGAGGCCCTTATTTCTTTTAGCCTAGAAACCTGTGTACTGCTTAATTCGTCGCTGCCTCTATGTTTTCAAAGAGCATATTCTCATATCTAAAAAAAAAGCAGCTAAAAGAAACTTTTTTTTTACAAATTAAATTAGCGAGGGAAAATAAAACAAAGAAATTATGAATGAACATAACTCATGCAACAGACAAGAACAATGCCTGAAGAAAAATACCCGGCTTGTACAGAAGGAATGTCAGGATTCTTCCTAGGAACAGGTAGTTTACTGCACCTGATGATTTCAGATCTTATGCTGCATAGTCTGAACTGACAAATATGAAGACATACATTCCTGTACAGTTCGAGCTTCACCTACCGTAATAGTATGAGCTAGCGGCCCAAACAAAAAACGGCATTCCAATGAAATGTTCCAACAAGCAAACAGAAAGGTACCAGGGGTACTTCCATGCGTCAGCCAGAAACGGGTCTCTGTAAGTTTCGATGTAATGGCGGCGCAGAGATTTCAGCTGCGAATGAAACAGAAAAACAAGAGACAGTTAGGTTGCATAGACTCAGAACTGACGGGCCAGTGAGGTTCAAAGGTCAGAAGCACGAAATTACGAACTCTCAACTACAGAACACAGTTATTTTCTTAGAGATTTTAAAGGGCTCACTGTAAGTTAAATTCCTTTGCATTGAGGTAATTAAAAAAAATTACCTAGCAATAGTTTTTTTTTAACCTTTCTTTACCATTAGAATATCTTCAACATTAATACTAGTTTTAAATATTGGTACAATGCCACCATTTTGGAAACTAGGCATCTAGCCAGGACAAAGACCTCATAGAGACACAATGCTAGCCTTTGAAGTCACAGTTTTATTTAGGCTAATATGCTTTGTAAACATAACTTGATATGCCGCCATCAAATGAGAACCCCTGGTTTAACATGGTCATCCATATTATCATGTGTGCGTGCATCTTTGCAAGGTAGCTGAGAACTCCCTGGTGTTCTGTTTTGCGTAATACTATGTGTCCTAACAAGAACATATCAAAGGATGGTTCATCTTTCATTAGCGGACATGACTAAGGCAACGCACCCTGTGCTGCCAAAGAAGAATTTAGATACATTAATAGAGATTATTTTTAGTTTATCAGTAACTATACCTTCTCTTACCGGTGATGGGTACAGCCATTCAGAGTATACGCCCTGGGTGTCAAACAGCAGCGTGGAGGGAATCTGTAGTAGAAAATAGCCAAAGAAAAGACAGTCTACTCCTCTGCGCTGTGTCGGTGGCATGACTCCTGTGTTAGATAAACAGCGAGGATCAGTGCATTAAAACACTAATATTTAAGCAAGAATTGATCATTTGCCAACTTGATGTTTTTTTTTTTTGCAATTAAAGTGAAACAAAACTAGACAGCGATGGTTAAGAGGGGGATGGGTGATGTGAGGGGGGGGGGAGTTTTAGAGACTATATTCACAGTGACAGATTTAATGACCTCTGTTTTGTTGAGCTCATTAATAAATTAATAACTACCACCGTAGCTTTGGTTCTCGGTTACATTAAGGTAGAAAAAGTGTACCAGTTTTAATATTCAGTAGATACGTTATTAGTGCATACTGTAGATATAATATATGTATTGGCATGAATCATACAGAGAGAGAGAGAGGAAAACGATGATAATGAAAAGGTGAGGGGGGGGGTTGTGTTGGGGTGGGATGGTTATGTGTAGTTTGAAATAAACGCGAAAATCTAACAGTCAAAAAATCCAGGTTCTACACGTTTTGCTGGATATAAGCAGCATATTTGTTTCATTTAAAAAGAAAACAAAACTAGCAATTAGAAGTCAATGCCAACTTCTTCTTATCTCATACTCCACAGTTTGATAAAGTTTAAGCTGAAATGACATGCGTATATTCCACAGTTTAATAAAGTTTAACCTGATGTGACATGTGTATATTCCACAGTTTAATAAAGTTTAACCTGATGTGACATGTGTATATTCCACAGTTTAATAAAGTTTAACCTGATGTGACACGCGTATATTCCACAGTTTAATAAAGTTTAACCTGATGTGACATGTGTATATTCCACAGTTTAATAAAGTTTAAGCTGAAGTGACACGCGTATATTCCATAGTTTAATAAGGTTTAAGCTGAAATGATACGGGTATATTCCATAGTTTAATAAAGTTTAAGCTGAAGTGATACGCGTATATTCCATAGTTTAATAAAGTTTAAGCTGAAGTGACATGCGTATATTCCATAGTTTAATAAAGTTTAAGCTGAAGTGATACGCGTATATTCCATAGTTTAATAAAGTTTAAGCTGAAGTGACACGCGTATATTCCACAGTTTGATCAAGTTTAAGCTGAAGTGACACGCGTATATTCCTGACAGTTAAAACTTTTCAATGTAGACGTTACGGTTCAGCGCTGTCTTCAAGACGGACGCATGGTGCAAACATCGGCTGGAACATGGCACAACAGGGCAACAATTTAAAACATTCATTCAAAATATCCTTTGCAATTAATATCAGTAATTTGTTTTTCTTTCTTTCTTAACTGAACTGTAATCTTTGTCCACTTTCGTCAAAGCTTTTACACTTTGTTCACTTATTTAAGAAAGCTAGGAAATATAAACTCAGTTTTTCTCTAGGGGCAGTAAATACAATGTATATAAAGGAAAGTGAAAATGTTGATAAGCATAGAATTATTTAAAAGGAGATATTTAAAATGAGGAATCAGTGGAGAACTTGAAAGGAAGCGTGGACTACGCCTTGGTAATTTGGCGGAAAATAATCAGTTTATACAAGGTTGAATTTCTTATACAAGTTTGGATGTCTTAAACATGTAAACATTTAGGCCACTGATGTAGATAAGAAAATGCTGTATAAACGTGTGTGCTACAAGGGCGTGGAATTCTGGCAAAAAAAAAAAAAAATCCCGCGCAATAACGTAAACTCTTTGCAGCTCCAATTTCCACTTTTAGCGTAAGTGAGCACATTCCAAGGGGGAATAACTGCGTATAATCTTTGTGGTAAGTCAAACTGACCAACCAGAATGCTAGCTTTCTCCTGTCTGCAAGTCACTCTTACTAAATATGGAAGCAAAACTGGCAAATATGGCTGACGACTATGTGTGATAACAGTCTCTGTTTGCAACAAACATCACATCTGATTCCAACAATTCCTAGTTTTTTTAAAATCAGATAGAATTTTTCTTCTTTAATTTTATCACTCTCACTTTCTTCATTCTCTGTCTGTTTTGTCAATGTCTCTTTCTCCGTCTCTCTCTCTCTCTCTCTCTCTCCATTTCTTAGGGGAGTAGGGGGAGAGAAGGAGAGACACATTTGGTTTCTTTCGTTTCCTGGCCTCTTATCTCATTCTGATCTCTTCTGTGTAACGACGTACTCACTTTTTGTCTCACTTCTGCTCTTTCATACCACAAAGATCCCATTGTAAAGAAGAATAGAAGACAACAGTTTTTAAAGTTCCAAAAACGACAGTGCAGACTATAAACTCATACACATAATATTGTCCGAACTACGCTCTGCACGTGTCAATAATAACTCATAATACTATAATTTTATACTAATGACAAGAATATTGTTAGAAAACTGGAAGGGTATTCATGGAGAATTCTTGCTGACAATGAAATTTATAGGGGCTATTCGTCTTTTTTTGGCTAGATAGCTGGGCAAATTAAACTGAGGAGAGAATAAAAGAAGCAGAATAAGAAGAAGTAGAAGAAGAAGAAGAAGAAGAGAATCAAATAAAAGACATCATACATAGAAACGTGCGGCACTGGTATTAACTGTCTTGATTATTTATTTCTTGTTCACAGTCATCGTCATCATCATCGTTATCATCATCGTTATATCTTGTAACGTTTGCTAAAAATCTACGGAAGAGACAACAATCTCTCCATCTAACCCGGTCTCTCACATCTCTTTTTATCCCACCCCCCCCCTACACCCACTTCGTCTTTCCCGCTAGTTTCCAAGTCTTTCATGGTTAATTTGTATCCTGTGTTCAGTGACTTGTTACATTTTAATTGTCAAAATGCTGCTGATAGGACTCTGTAAAACATCTTTCTTCAATCAGTATTTACCAGATTCGTGAAGGACATAATGGCGTTTCGGTCTTGGCTCATTTCGCCCAAGTTACCTGGTCAATAACTCATAAGTTACCAAATTTTCAACCGGCACATTCTACTCTGAGGTGCAAACAAGTTCCAGTTCCCGTTCAAAATGACCATGCTGTCTAGAAAAACGTCCGATTCGAAAGACCAGATATTACAAGTATTATAACCGCTGTGAAACTTAACCGTCCATCAAAAATAAGTTTAACATAGTACTCCAGAGAAATAAAGAGATGAGGGAAAGATAAGGAAGAAGAATTATCTAATAATATACAATAAAAAATTATACCACGATGAGAATTATCTAATAATATACAATAGAAAAATTTTACCAGGAGGAGAAGAATTATCTAATATACAATAGAAAAATTTTACCAGGAGGAGAAGAATTATCTAATATACAATAGAAAAATTTTACCAGGAGGAGAAGAATTATCTAATATACAATAGAAAAATTTTACCAGGAGGAGAAGAATTATCTAATATACAATAGAAAAATTTTACCAGGAGGAGAAGAATTATCTAATATACAATAGAAAAATTTTACCAGGAGGAGAAGAATTATCTAATATACAATAGAAAAATTTTACCAGGAGGAGAAGAATTATCTAATATACAATAGAAAAATTTTACCAGGAGGAGAAGAATTATCTAATATACAATAGAAAAATTTTACCAGGAGGAGAAGAATTATCTAATATACAATAGAAAAATTTTACCAGGAGGAGAAGAATTATCTAATATACAATAGAAAAATTTTACCAGGAGGAGAAGAATTATCTAATATACAATAGAAAAATTTTACCAGGAGGAGAAGAATTATCTAATATACAATAGAAAAATTTTACCAGGAGGAGAAGAATTATCTAATATACAATAGAAAAATTTTACCAGGAGGAGAAGAATTATCTAATATACAATAGAAAAATTTTACCAGGAGGAGAAGAATTATCTAATATACAATAGAAAAATTTTACCAGGAGGAGAAGAATTATCTAATATACAATAGAAAAATTTTACCAGGATGAGAAGAATTATCTAATATACAATAGAAAAAAATTTACTAGGAGGAGAAGAATTATCTAATATACAATAGAAAAAAATTTACTAGGAGGAGAAGAATTATCTAATGTACAGTAGAAAAATTTTACTAGGATGAGAAGAATTATCTAATGTACAATAGAAAAAAATTTACTAGGAGGAGAAGAATTATCTAATGTAGAATAGAAAAATTTTACTAGGAGGAGAAGAATTATCTAATGTACAATAGGAAACAATTTACTAGGAGGAGAAGAATTATCTAATGTACAATAGAAAAAAATTTACTAGGAGGAGAAGAATTATCTAATGTACAATAGAAAAACATTTACCAGGAGGAAAAGAATTATCTAATGTACAACATAAAATGTTAAAATTAAAGTTCGGTATAAAGCATGGCAGTCCCACTCCACACAACAGAAAGGATAAAACTCCCGAACATTTATATTCATGGCTTCCAGACACAAAGCACCTCAAGGTATAGAAAGAAGCAGCCCGAAAATTAATTTCACAAAATCGTGGCCAATGGAAAGTAAAAAGCAGTCTCTCTTTTCTTACGTGCGGATTGAAGATGTAATCTAATTATGTTACTGCTTTTAGCATTCTCGAGATTAGAACGATTGGACCAAGCGAAGGTTGAATAAAAATATGAAACACTTGTGTGTTATCATGCTGTCGGCCAGTCTGGAATGTAAATATCCTTGAAAACAAGCTCGATATCTCGAAATCTGGGAGAGCAGAGTCGTATTTCTTGATGGAGGGGCTGGAGGGGTGCTTGATAGCACGGGATCTGGGACAGTAACGTCCTGGTTTTATTGATGGGGGTGGGGGGCTGACATCTCAAGATGATGCACAACTTGCCTGCTCCCGTGGAGTTGCCTGCCGCAGGAAACTGGAGGAACGTGCACGGCTAGTAGCAGGGAGTTGTAATTTGGTGGAAATCAAGGTTAGGAAATGAAAAGGATTTTCTTATATTTAAGAACAAAATAGGAGTCTTTTCTCGAAAGAAAGGAGTAACAGTGGAGATATTCATTCAAGCGACTTATCTTGCACGAAGAATGTCCTGAACGCTGGAAATAAATAGAACGCATTGTGTGAGATGGCGAAATACTAAATGAAAGATTTCGATGCTTTAAACATAATTGAGATCTCGCTGGACCTGAAAACGTTGATTAAAAATTGTGAGAAATGAAGGTTTGATGATTGAAAATATTAATTACATCGAGACTGAAACTGATTTCTGACTGAATGTTTTGGATTTAAGGAACACTGAAAAAAAAACAGTAGTCCTATCATGATATATACCTACCTAGAGGCTGATAAACACGCTCCTAGGGGATCACATACACGTACACAGAGGCTGATAAACACGCTCCTAGGGGATCACATACACGTACACAGAGGCTGATAAACACGCTCCTAGGGGATCACATACACGTACACAGAGGCTGATAAACACGCTCCTAGGGGATCACATACACGTACACAGAGGCTGATAAACACGCTCCTAGGGGATCACATACACGTACACAGAGGCTGATAAACACGCTCCTAGGGGATCACATATACGTACACAGAGGCTGATAAACACGCTCCTAGGGGATCACATACACGTACACAGAGGCTGATAAACACGCTCCTAGGGGATCACATATACGTATTTAGGGGCTGATACACACGCACCTAGTGGATTATATATACATATTTAGGGGATGTTACACACGCACCTAGTGGATTATATATACATATTTAGGGGGTGTTACACACGCACCTAGTGGATTATATACATATTTAGGGGATGTTACACACGCACCTAGTGGATTATATATACATATTTAGGGGATGTTACACACGCACCTAGTGGATTATATATACATATTTAGGGGATGTTACACACGCACCTAGTGGACACTAACCAGGAAAATTTAATTAAAAACTCATAGGACACGGATAAAAGAAACATTTTCCTTCAGAACCGACGCATTTATTTTACTGAGAGAACTTCTTGTGAAATTATCCCCAAAATAGATGAGACAAGTATTCAGAATCCTCATTCTCATATGAATGCAGCTCTTTATTAACAGGAGGTACAATATCATATGAGATGTCTATCAGATCTGGTATGATTACAGGATAAAAATCTAAACGTTTCAAGCAGTGTTGCTAAAACTGGTAGTATTACAATACTATACAGCATCTATATAGTTATGGTGAACTTTCAATAACTAACAGACCAAAAAAAAAAAAAGGTTCGAAGTAACAGAGAATAGGTTTGAAGGAACATGGAACTACTCTGGAGACTACAACAACAATGAAAAGTTTCCATAGAAACTGAAGAATGCAAGAACTAGTTGAAATTATGTGGAAAAAAAATCGAACAAAAATTTATAGTCGACCATCGAATCAGTTGGTTCGATCATAAAATATCTTAGCATGAAATGGGTTCTATTTGTTGCTTTGCTTTTACTGAAGATTCCACACCTGTTCTCAGGTAGGAAACAGGGTCCACAGCGGTTCTCAAGCCAGAAACGGTGTCCGCGGTCAAGTAAAAGACAAGAATCGCTACGGTACATCACCTATGTCGTTTCGTCTCATGCTTTAAACATAATTGAGATCTCGCTGGACCTGAAAACGTTGATTAAAAATTGTGAGAAATGAAGGTTTGATGATTGAAAATATTAATTACATCGAGACTGAAACTGATTTCTGACTGAATGTTTTGGATTTAAGGAACACTGAAAAAAAAACAGTAGTCCTATCATGATATATACCTACCTAGAGGCTGATAAACACGCTCCTAGGGGATCACATACACGTACACAGAGGCTGATAAACACGCTCCTAGGGGATCACATACACGTACACAGAGGCTGATAAACACGCTCCTAGGGGATCACATACACGTACACAGAGGCTGATAAACACGCTCCTAGGGGATCACATACACGTACACAGAGGCTGATAAACACGCTCCTAGGGGATCACATACACGTACACAGAGGCTGATAAACACGCTCCTAGGGGATCACATATACGTACACAGAGGCTGATAAACACGCTCCTAGGGGATCACATACACGTACACAGAGGCTGATAAACACGCTCCTAGGGGATCACATATACGTATTTAGGGGCTGATACACACGCACCTAGTGGATTATATATACATATTTAGGGGATGTTACACACGCACCTAGTGGATTATATACATATTTAGGGGGTGTTACACACGCACCTAGTGGATTATATACATATTTAGGGGATGTTACACACGCACCTAGTGGATTATATATACATATTTAGGGGATGTTACACACGCACCTAGTGGATTATATATACATATTTAGGGGATGTTACACACGCACCTAGTGGACACTAACCAGGAAAATTTAATTAAAAACTCATAGGACACGGATAAAAGAAACATTTTCCTTCAGAACCGACGCATTTATTTTACTGAGAGAACTTCTTGTGAAATTATCCCCAAAATAGATGAGACAAGTATTCAGAATCCTCATTCTCATATGAATGCAGCTCTTTATTAACAGGAGGTACAATATCATATGAGATGTCTATCAGATCTGGTATGATTACAGGATAAAAATCTAAACGTTTCAAGCAGTGTTGCTAAAACTGGTAGTATTACAATACTATACAGCATCTATATAGTTATGGTGAACTTTCAATAACTAACAGACCAAAAAAAAAAAAAGGTTCGAAGTAACAGAGAATAGGTTTGAAGGAACATGGAACTACTCTGGAGACTACAACAACAATGAAAAGTTTCCATAGAAACTGAAGAATGCAAGAACTAGTTGAAATTATGTGGAAAAAAATAGAACAAAAATTTATAGTCGACCATCGAATCAGTTGGTTCGATCATAAAATATCTTAGCATGAAATGGGTTCTATTTGTTGCTTTGCTTTTACTGAAGATTCCACACCTGTTCTCAGGTAGGAAACAGGGTCCACAGCGGTTCTCAAGCCAGAAACGGTGTCCGCGGTCAAGTAAAAGACAAGAATCGCTACGGTACATCACCTATGTCGTTTCGTCTCATGCTTTAAACATAATTGAGATCTCGCTGGACCTGAAAACGTTGATTAAAAATTGTGAGAAATGAAGGTTTGATGATTGAAAATATTAATTACATCGAGACTGAAACTGATTTCTGACTGAATGTTTTGGATTTAAGGAACACTGAAAAAAAAACAGTAGTCCTATCATGATATATACCTACCTAGAGGCTGATAAACACGCTCCTAGGGGATCACATACACGTACACAGAGGCTGATAAACACACTCCTAGGGGATCACATACACGTACACAGAGGCTGATAAACACGCTCCTAGGGGATCACATACACGTACACAGAGGCTGATAAACACGCTCCTAGGGGATCACATACACGTACACAGAGGCTGATAACACGCTCCTAGGGGATCACATATACGTATTTAGGGGCTGATACACACGCACCTAGTGGATTATATATACATATTTAGGGGATGTTACACACGCACCTAGTGGATTATATATACATATTTAGGGGGTGTTACACACGCACCTAGTGGATTATATATACATATTTAGGGGATGTTACACACGCACCTAGTGGATTATATATACATATTTAGGGGATGTTACACACGCACCTAGTGGATTATATATACATATTTAGGGGATGTTACACACGCACCTAGTGGACACTAACCAGGAAAATTTAATTAAAAACTCATAGGACACGGATAAAAGAAACATTTTCCTTCAGAACCGACGCATTTATTTTACTGAGAGAACTTCTTGTGAAATTATCCCCAAAATAGATGAGACAAGTATTCAGAATCCTCATTCTCATATGAATGCAGCTCTTTATTAACAGGAGGTACAATATCATATGAGATGTCTATCAGATCTGGTATGATTACAGGATAAAAATCTAAACGTTTCAAGCAGTGTTGCTAAAACTGGTAGTATTACAATACTATACAGCATCTATATAGTTATGGTGAACTTTCAATAACTAACAGACCAAAAAAAAAAAAAGGTTCGAAGTAACAGAGAATAGGTTTGAAGGAACATGGAACTACTCTGGAGACTACAACAACAATGAAAAGTTTCCATAGAAACTGAAGAATGCAAGAACTAGTTGAAATTATGTGGAAAAAAAATCGAACAAAAATTTATAGTCGACCATCGAATCAGTTGGTTCGATCATAAAATATCTTAGCATGAAATGGGTTCTATTTGTTGCTTTGCTTTTACTGAAGATTCCACACCTGTTCTCAGGTAGGAAACAGGGTCCACAGCGGTTCTCAAGCCAGAAACGGTGTCCGCGGTCAAGTAAAAGACAAGAATCGCTACGGTACATCACCTATGTCGTTTCGTCTCATTCTCTAAACAGAATAGTGGAGCTCATGGTAGCCATGCCAACTTTGCAATAAATTACTGTGTTTTAAATGCCATGATTTCATTAACACTTTGTCATATCTTATGAAGGATACACCTATGACGGAACATGATACACACACCTAGGACATGATACACATACCTAGGACAAGATGCACACACCTAGGACATTATTCACGCACCTAGGACGTGATACACGTACCTAGGACATGATACATGCACCTAGGACATGATACACACACCTAGGACATGATACATGCACCTAGGACAAAATATCTGAGATCACATCAGGATGCATCATTTAGGTTAATGTGAGAACCTCTGATGTCCTGTTTTCAGTGCTTGTTTTCATTTTGTGTGCATGTCTTTTTCCCTCTCTCTCAGAGTTTTAAATATTTATTAATGCACAGCAATAATTACCTGGATATTTGTGCTGGTACGTTTGTACACGTGGCTCTCTTTAGCATTGACCTCATTCTCAAGAACTTTCTATCTTTTCTTATTTTTCTCTTGGCAACTTTCAGCCTTTCTAAACCCCACCCATCCACACACACACAAACACATACTACATTTTTTTATCTATCTTTTCTCTTTTCTCTCTCTCCTTTACCAGTTCAGTTCAAGCTATTCTGTACCGTCTCATCTCTTTCCGAGATGAAAATCTTGCCTGTTTTCTTAGTTATCTCGCTACGTTTTCATCTGTCTGTCTGTCTATCTGTCTGTCTGTCTGCTTAATAGTACCTCTCTTTCTTTCTGTACCTCGGTCATTACCTCATATTCTCATCATCATCATGATAAAGCCAGTAAACTTCAGATTTTTCCCCCCCACTTTTAAACATTCTTGATGCATCTGACTTTGCAGACACGTCAAATGTTTTAAAACATCCAGTGGGTCGGAGCTGGTGAAATACCCGAGAGGCCAGGGTTAAGATTACGTCCCGCCCGTATAAACAATACGCCCTGTTAAGGAATCAATATTGGCCTCTTTGTATATTTGTATGCACTGTTTAGGTAAGTATAAACACGCAACCTGATACTGCAGCTGTGGCCACTGTTCTGCTTTATGGATAAAGTGGTAGCAACGGTCTATGGAGAGCCATTTTTATCATATTGTCTTATTTTCTAGCATGCTTAAGATTATTTTGTATTTAGCATGAAAATAAAGATAACTAAAGGTTATTGTGCTTAATTTTTTATGTACATTTTTTTTTCATTTTAAGGAAAAAAAAACTTTTGGATTCTAAGATAATTTTATGTAGATTTTCTTGAATTTTATGTCTTCTTAATGTCTTTTTTAAACGAAAACTGAGAATTTCCTTGTTTGTAATTTCACAAGTATGTTAAAATTACTTAGGTAAAGTCATACAATTTCAACTTTCAGCACATTCGAATCATCTCTTTATAATTATCCTTTTCTCTGCAAGAAAAATTCCTTCAGGTTGTCATGGAAAGAGTACTTTGGCATTATCTTTCTTCCTTTTCTTCATATATCTTTTCTTCGCTACCAGTTGTCACCTGACTGCGAGGTAAATCACTCAGTCAGTCATTTGGATTTCGGAACTTTGCCTCCCTAACAGCTCTGCTGTAGGCCTCTCGGTTGTAAGCAAGACGCCCTGCTCCTGATGCATCCATCTGCAGATTATCAACGATATCTTGCAGCCATCTTCGCCTTGGTCTTTCTCTCTTTCTTTTTTCCATTATGTACCCTTCCAAGACGGTCTTCTCTAAATTCTCACGACGTTTAATGTGTCCAAAATATTTAAGATTTCTCTGTTTAATCCTCTTTACTAGCAATGTAGATATCGGAAGCAATTTTAATGGAGTTAAAGTTGATAGAAATGTTTTATTTACGAAAGAACAGAGGTCAGATTTAGGACTTAATGAGTCTGAAGAAATTTATGTTGGTATGACAGTGGATAGAAAGTACGGTCTATAAAATGTCAGAAATGGAACTGACTAGTATATTTAAGAGTTGGAGTTAGAAAATAGAAAAAACAGAGGAGCTGAGAGTAGAATGTCTGGTTACCACGTCCGTTGTTTTGTTTTGTTTTGTTTTTCACATACCATCCTGCATTTTCATCTTCTTTGTCCCAGTTTAAGAAAATCTATTCGCTGAAATCTGTAGTAAATCACAAGCGAAGGTTGTGCTACAGCGCATGTAGCATGTCACGTGACGCTGCGCTGAGACAGCCAGATAGCATACGTTGAATGGGTCTTATACAACATGGCAATTCTCAGCTCAACAGATTGCTAGTCACTTGGAACAAGAAACACTCTACAGAGGTAGTCAGTCCCAACAACAGAGCACTGCATCTTTTAGAAGACATCCAGAAACAACCGGAGATTCCATTTTGGGAGAAAGACACGGACTAGACCATGAGTACTACTGTTTATTACTTGCCGATGTCCGACAGTCACGTGATATCTCTACCTTCCCATAGAGTATACCGGAAGCAGAAAGCTACAAGTCCTACAGTGACTTACCAGTAAAATACAGAAAACTAAATGTCCTACAATGAGTTATCATTGAGAGAATTATGAGATAACAAAAAGCGTAATCGTTGGTCTTAGTGGTACTCTAGTTCGCCACTTGTGCAGTGTGGGCAAAAGGAGTAGGGCTCGATATCATCCTCAAGATGGTGGAGTCTGCCAAGATGTCTACCTTCTTCGGTGTGCTCCAGGACTTTAGTTAAGCCACAACAATCTATTCCTTATCCGACGCAATATCAGTGCTTCGAGATTAAATGCTGCTTCGGCGGTATACAACTTACACAAGGACGATATACAACATATAGTTCAATATCTTTTTAAAATATGTGATAAAAAAATGACATGACATGATATAAATGGCATGATTGCACTGTTATCCTGTTATCTACAAATGTCAGGATCAACATTTAATTCAGAAATGTGAATGTCGACAGCTGGTCCAGAAATATCAAGATCTAGACTTGGTCCAGAAATATATAGATCTACACTTGGTCCAGACATATAAAGATCTACACTTGGTCCAGAAATATAAATATCTATATTTGGTCTAGAAAAATAAATATCTACACTTGTCCAGCCATATAAAGATTCACAATTGGTCCAGAAATATACGTATCCACACTTGTTCCAGACATATAAAGATGTACACTTGGTCCAGACATATATAGATTTACAATTGGTTAAGAAATATAAATGAGTACACTTGGTCCAGACATATAAATATCAACACTTGGTCCAGATATATAATGATCCACAGTTGGTCTAGAAATATAAATATCCATACCTGGTCCAGAAATATAAAGATCTACTTCTGGTCAAAAAATATAACTATCTATAATTGGTCCAGACATATAAAGATCTACACTCGGTCCAGAAATATAAATATCCATACTGTGTCCAGGCATATAAAGATCTATACTTGGTCCTGAAATGTAAATATTCACACTTGGTCCAGAAATATAAATATCTACACTTGGTCCAAAAATATAAAAATCTACGCTTGGTCCAGAAATATAAATACTCACACTTGGTCCAGAAATATAAATATTTACACTTAGTCCAGAAATATAAATATGTACTTTTGGTCCAGAAATATAAATATCAACACCTGGTCCAGGAATATAAAGATCTACACTTGGTCCAGAAATATAAAGATCAACACTTGGTCCAGGATATAAAGATCAACACTTGGTCCACGAATGTGAGAACCAATAGTTTGGTTCAGAAATGTAAGAGTCCACAACTGGTCAAACAATGTGAGGATCCACAGCCGGTCAAAAAATTCCGATTTCAATATTAAGAGACACATAGCATAACCATTACGGTGCAGCACTTCCTGGACCAAGTATTTAGACAAGAAGCGTAGACAAATTATTATTGAAAGATTACAACTTCAAGAAAGAAGTCCGACAAGAAAAACAACAAAGATTACCCGTATTTCCTTGATCGAACGCCGGATCTGAAAGGGTCGCTTTCTTCAATTAAACGTCGAGGGGGGATGGGGGGAGGGGAGAAAGAAACAGGAGTCATGTTTCGAATAAACGAATGCCTCAAATAAACGCCGCGTATGAAATAAACGCCGGGTCAGGACATATAGGCTCATACCGATGCTACAGAACTGTAGCTGGCACTTTGTGAACAAACGCCTGACTTAAATAGATCTTATATCTTATATCTTTCCCGTGCCGTTAAACGTCACATAGGGCTCGCGAAGTAGTTCGCCAATTTTACCTGTCTTCGGCGAGTCTTTCAACCTCATCAAAGGATTTTATGCCTGTTAACTTGGCCTCTCTTAATAATGTCCTCTTCAGAGTTTCACGCGGTCTGCCCCTTTTTCTTCGGCCTGTTGTGTTCCACTTGATAGCCTGTTTTGGGATTCTCTGATCATTTCTTCTCATCAAGTGACCAACATATGTCCATCTCCTTTTCCTGATCACCCGTGAGACTGGTTGTTGTTCAGTCATCTGTCTTATCTCTGCATTGTTCTTGAATTCGTTCCACTTGATGCCGAGTATTTTCCTTAGGCATTTGTTTTCAAAAGAGTCTAATTTCTTTTCTATTTCTTTAGTTGTTTTCCAGCTTTCGCATGCATAAATGAGGGTGGATATTACATTTGAATTGAATAGTATTAACTTGGTTTTTGTGCTTATAACTTTTGAATTCCATATGTTCTCAAGATTCTTGAAGATTGATGCTGCTTTTGCAATTCTGATCCTAACTTCCTTTCTAGTGTCACCATCCTGGTCTATGTAGCTGCCAAGGTATGCAAATTGTTTGACTTCTTCAATATCTGTCCCTTCTATGTGTATTTTTCCATTTTAATTAATGGGAATTTTCATTATTTTTGTTTTGTCCTTGTTAATTTCAAGTCCTATTTTGCTAGCCATTGAAGACAGGCTATCTGTTTTTTCTTGCATGGAATTCACATTATTACTGATAAGAGTTATGTCATCAGCAAAATCAAGGTCTTCTAGTTGGGTCCCATGTACCCAGTCAATACCTGTGTTACCTGTGCAGCATTTTGTCATTATGAAATCTATTGTAATCCCAAAAAGTAAAGGAGACAGTATACATCCTTGTTTAACACCTATTTCAATCTGGAACCATTCACTCATCCCTTCGTCTGTCTTGACTGCACAAACATATCCATTGTATAAGTCCTTAATGATGTTGACAATTTTAGATGGTATTCCATATAGACATAAAATTCTCCATAATGAATCTCTGTGTATGCTATCAAATGCCTTTTTAAAATCTATGAAGTTCAGTATTAATGGTTTCTGCTTTTCAATATGTTCTTCAAGTATTATTCTGAGAGTAAAGATCTGGTCGAGACAGCTTCTCCCTTTTCGAAATCCTGCTTGTTCTTCTCTCATTGCAGTATCCACTATATCTTTGAGTCTATTCAAAATGACCTTGCAAAATACTTTCGACACAACTGATATTAAGGTTACTCCTCTCCAGTTGTTACAGTCACTAAGGTTGCCTTTTTTGGTATTTTAACAATGATTCCTTTCTTCCAGTTACAAGGGACCTTTTCTTCTTTCCAAATCTTGTTAAACATTCTCTGTAGTTGTCTCATGTTGTCACTATTGATAGCTTTTAGCATTTCGGTTGTTATTTCATCTTCACCTGCACCTTTGTTTTTAGCCATTAAATTTACTGCTGTTTCAATTTCATGCAATTTAATTTCATCTAGGTTGACATTTAGTTGTGGGGCTGGTAAGTCAGTTTCAAGGTTTAACAACTCTTTTGGGTGTGGTCGATTAAGTATTTTTTGGAAGTGTTCAGCCCATCTTTGCTTTTGGTCTTTATTTGATGTTAATAGGGTTCCAGTTTTGCTAAGAATTGGTCTTTCTTTAGATGTAATAGTACCTGTTAGCCTCTTCTGTATGTTATATAAAGTTTTGCCGTCTCCTGTTTTTGCTGCTTTTTCTTCCTCTCGCCATATTGTCTATGTATTCTCTTTTATCCCTTCCAGCTGAACTTTTTACTTTCTTGTCTGTTTTTTGTATGTTGCTTTCGCCAGATCTTTTCCAAGATCTGTTTTTGCATTCAACATGTCTAATTTGACTGCTCGTCTTTCATGTATATACTTCCATGTTTGATCTGATATCCATGCTTTTCTATTTGGTTTTTTCAGTCCATTGCTTGCTTTTGCTGCTGTGATTATGGCTGTGCTGTAAGAATTCCATAATTCATCTATACTTATCTCCTCAACTTCACTGGGTGTTTTGGAATGATTGGCAAGTTCCTGATTGAAATTAATGTTAGTATTTTCTTCTTGTAGGTTGTGGCTGTTTATCTTTCTGTGTACTGATTTCTTGTGTTGGCTTTTCAATTTTAGTTTTATTTTCCCTATGCACAGGTTGTGATCACTGTTGACATCTGCACCCCTATAAGACCTTACATCTATGAGAGATGTTCTGTATTGCTTTCTAATACAAAAATGATCTATCTGGTTTCTAGTTCTATCATCTGGAGATATCCACGTTGTTTTATGTATCTCTTTGTGTGGAAACATTGTGCCTCCAATGACCATGCCCTCTGTTAGACAAATTTCAATTAATCTTTCTCCGTTCTGATTAACCATGTCAATTCCTTCTTTCCCCATCACTTTTTCAACGTCGGTGTTATCCTTCCCTACCTTAGCATTGAAGTCCCCCATGGCAATTAGGATGTCGTGTTTAGGGACTTTGTTGATGATTTGTTGTAGTTGATGATAGAAGTCGTCTTTCACATCATCATCTGCATCATTCGTGGGTGCATAACACTGTATTATTGTCATTCTTCCGTGTCGTAGGTTGTATCGTGCTCTTATTATACGACTGTTCACTGGTTCCCATTCTACAAGGCTCTTTGCAGCTACATTTGATATAATAATGCCCACCCCATCCCGGATTTTACCATCATTTAACTCACCTTAAATAAATGCCGGCCCCTAATAAACGGCGAATCACAACAATTTTATGAATAAATGTCTGGTACGTTTATTGAAGGGAATAAGGTTATGTGCTGAACAGAAACAACACACGCTTTGGAAACTGTAAATTTGTTCTTTCGTCTGTCAAGGTTTATATCTACGAATTTGTTTATTAAATAAACGAGCACGTTCTAATCAGTTCAGGTAAGTTCCGCGCTTCTGAGGATGTTTTGTCGGGGTGAGAGGTTTTTCCCTGAACTTTATTATGGTGTGCTCCTTGATTTGCCCGTACTTTCAGATTTTGAGTACATTTACTGGCTGTGTTGATAACGTAGGGTTAGTAATATACCGTGTAGAACAGTGATGTACTTCAAAGATCCTGAGGGACACGGTTTCATACATATGATGAATGGCGGGACGCACGGTCAGTTGGAGCTATGTTAATTTCCTTCTTTCGGAGTAATCTAAAAGTTATCTTTCCTTGGCTGACAACATTAATTTTCATAAAACTAAATTACATTTTAATGATAACCTTGTGGGCCAGAATAACGGCACCATAAAGAAGAGTTTTAGTGGGTTGCAGGACCATTGTTGACAATATAAACAGAATTTGACTGATCTGATCTGTTGTTTCCACCACTAAAATGGTAGTGTTTGTATTTTTAGAAGTGTTCCATACACCATGCTATGCTTCAACATTTTAATGTACTATTCTTTATGCTGATGGCTGTAGAGTGCCTTGAACGTTTTGGGGGAACTTCCATGACATCATGAAGTTGTTACACTTGCCTCACTTCGTTACACTGATATGCTCTAAGCAACTTCAATAACCCAGGATCACTAAATAGAGTTCATTTACAACTTGTGAACTACATGAATCAAATTAACTGACCATTCTAACTCCACAGTTACGACACAAAACATAAGTAAAAAAATCACCTAACTCCGAATGTTACAAGAGAACAGATTTATTGATGAAACCACAGTTGTTGATGGATGTTGTCAAATGGAAGACTGATGGAATTCACAAATTCATGAAATAGTGTTCAGGCGACTTGACGACCTATCGCACGACATTTTATATTGCTTCGTGCTACAGACAATACCACATACTCTCTCAAAAACTGAAATTCAGAAGAAACTGTCCTAAAAATGACACATTTAACCAATACTAAGCATTCCTACAGCGGACAGACTACAAAATATATCCTGCTTTTTCCACAAACCAGCTAAAGTAATGTCTCTGAAGAAAAACAACTTGCGTGCCTACATCACTAGGAGTGCAAATACATGCGAGCTTTACAACAGATTTTCCTGCTACACAGGCCTATAAGTATCTCAAATTAACTATCTGCAGGGTCTAGTGCATATTTCCTCTCCCCCACGGAAGAGACGGGAAAATCTCTGACAACAAAATTCTACTAGACACAGTGAATAATGTGTAAATAACTCCAGGTCCGGTTAATTTCAATAAGTCAAATTAGACCAAACGCATTCGCATTTACTCAGCTCCACCATACGTCACAGACAACGCATGATAAGACCCGCCTCCTTCACGACAACGCATGTCACCACGTGCTTTCTTCACGCATGAATCCACATGCGATAACTTGGAACAGCGCATAGAATATTCTGCAATCATCGAACAACAATGTATGGATCCATATGCATCCGTTCCGCATGGATTTACATACATTTAACCACAATGCATGGTAACAGCATGCACTGGACAGGAATAATTAACCACTTATTCCCGAAATGTTTGCCGGCGCTTCTGTGCGTCCAGACAAACCCGCAAACGACGTCAAATACAAAAACTTGTAAACTTCAAGTCTCAGTCGGGAAAACTGTTTTAGACAACTCAATCCACAGACAAAAGTAACAAACTTATTTATTCCACATTCCACATTATGGATAAAAAGTTGCAAACTAGTATATACTATACTCCAATTAGGTAAAGTCAATTCAGCCTTTCAACAAAGGTCACCATCAGTAATCTCTCTCTCTCTCTCTCTCTCTCTCTCTCTGGAGATAAACGCAAACCATAATGCGAAACGCATAGCGGACATCACCATCAGAGCAACAACTTCTTAATGAATCTGCAGCGGGTCCCTTGGCTCTTTAGCCGCGCCATGAACTTCATTTGAAAATCATCTTCAGTAGGAAGATCTAACATATTATTCATATCTCACTCCCAAAATTTATCAACAACATGATGATGATCAACAGGATAATATATCCATACTAAACTTAACTAATATACCCATCTTACTTAAGAATCTACAGGGCAAAGGAAACTTTCAATTCTAAAAAAACACGCCGACTATTGCTTGTGTAGGGGCTTCAGGGCCGCTCTACAACATGGATATCATCTTCCATAGTTCAAGCTCTACAACATGGATATCATCTTCCATAGTTCAAGCTCTACAACATGGATATCATCTTCCATAGTTCAAGCTCTACAACATGGATATCACCTTCCATAGTTCAAGCTCTACAACATGGATATCACCTTCCATAGTTCAAGCTCTACAACATGGATATCATCTTCCATAGTTCAAGCTCTACAACATGGATATTATCTTCTATGGTTCAAGCTCTACAACATGGATATCATCTTCCATAGTTCAAGCTCTACAACATGGATATCATCTTCCATGGTTCAAGTTCTACAACATGGATATTATCTTCCATGGTTCACAGCTACCAGTTTTATTGCTCTGCAGTTACTAAGACATTAGCAAAATACTCTCACAATCAAGCACAATAATAGTGCCAATAAATAATGGCAACACTGCAATAGCCTTCAGTCAGTCAGTCATTTGCATGTCCTTTGCGGAACTTTGCCTCCCTAACAGCTCTTCTGTAAGCCTTCCGGTTGTGAGCAAGATGCCCTGCTGCTGATACATCCATTAAGCAATTTAAAAAATGTAGTGTCTTAGTCACTACACTGCAATTTCTTCAATTAAAAACAACTATTCTGTCATTGTATTTCCATAATACTAGAACACACTAAAGCCAAATACCAGCTAACTTCAAGTTCAGTTGTAAAAATATCTCCAGTGTCAGAATCATCGACACATGAATTACGTCACACGATGACTTTCAAACTTTCAAAATAAGGTACTGTTCACTATGATTCCCGGAGACACAAAGTCTCTCAATACTACACACGTTTATATTGGAATTCTTGAAAATTGCATAGTTTCTCAATTAATATATAGTTTATGGTTGCAATTCTTTGAAAATGCCGGGTCTCTCTCTCTAGGGTGATGGTTCAGGGTCAAGCTGCTGACCAGGTGACAGGTAACAACAAACCTCAAGATTAACAAGGTGCGGTGCTGGCTGACAACTCAAAGTTCTCAAGTTGGCTCATGGTTGAAGCTGACATATGGAACCTCATAGCAAAGTCACTGGACATAAAGTCAACCAACCCAACTCAGTTCTAACCTAACTAAACTCCTTTTTTCGCCGGAGTAGGACATCCAGGGAAACCCGAACACTGACCCGATTAAAGGACAAGAGGGATAGCAAGAACCACAAACTGAACACTAAAGTTAACCAAAATGTTTTGCCTACCCCACAGCTTGAAAACAGCTGAAATGAACTGCAGGACACAACACAGCTGCAGGCCAAAAAAAAAAAAAACGTGCATGAGCTGGCCGTGTCAGTGGCCTGACACGTGAACCACTAAAATAGAAGATTTCATTTCTCCTACACGGCCAGTTAACAATGTAAACAAACTTGACTTTGACTGATCTGATCTGTTCTTTGCACCACTAAAATGGTGTGGGTTTTTTTGGTGGTATTTTTAGAAGTGTTCCGTACACCATGCTATGCTTCAACATTTTAATGTACTATTCTTTATGCTGATGGCTGTAGAGTGCCTTGAACGTTTCTGGCGAGCTTCCATGACATCATGAAGTCGTTACACTTGCCTCACTTCGTTACACTGATATGCTCTATACAACTTCAGGGGCCGGCTAGCGTAGTGGTTAGAGCACTCGTCTAGCAACCAAATGGTCGAGGGTTCGAATCCCCAGCTGAGAGGGATTTTTTTTCCGACCAATACGGCCCTGAGGTCGACCCAGCCTCGTAAAATGGGTACCAGAGAAAATCTGGGAAGTAAAGGCAGCGAGGAAAGGAACTGGTCACCCTACCTCATACGCTGATGACCCAGCATAATGAGGTCTCTAACGCTTCACCCCCTACGGCATTTGAAATGCTATGGGACTATCTTTACTTTTTTATACAACTTCAATAACCCGGATCACTAAATAGAGTTTATACACGACTTGTGAGCTGCATGAATAAAATTAGCTGATCGTTCCAATTCCATAGTTACGACACAAAACATAAGTAAAAAAATCACCTAACTCCGAACGTTACAATAGGACAGTTTTATTGATGAAACTACAGTTGTTGGTGGATGTTGTCAGGCGGAAGTGGGGTGAAAAGACTGATGGAATTCACAAATTCATGAAATAGTGTCCGGCAGGGATGTTGAAAGATATGTTTTTTTTCTTGCTACAGACAATACCACATACTCTCTGAAAAACTTAAATTCAGAAGAAACTGTCCTAAAAAGGACAAATTTAACCACTACTAAGCATTCCTACAAAGGATAGACTACAATCTACATTTAACTATTTCGGCAGACCAACTAAAGCAAGGTATCTGAAGAAAAACAACTCCCCCCCCCCACATTTCTGGAACCTACTTTCTTGCCCGACTCAACCGTTCTTTTTCTCGTCTGCATATTATCTGTTCGTCTCTTCCAAATTCGATCACTATGAGTGCAAATACGTGCGAGCTTTACAACAGAATTTTCCGCTGCTCAGGCCTATAGGTATCCAAAATTAACTGTCTACAGGGTAGACTACTTTTTTTTTTTCTATCCAACCCAATTACTTATCCTATTCTATTACAATCAGAGGCCGCTTGCGGCCTGTGGGGCAAGAGTTGGATACCCTTGACGTAGAAAGTTGAGTCAGCAGTTAAGTAAGAGGGGGATTTCAAGACAATGGACAAACATGTTGAGGAGCCCTGGACCAGGCAAGCTAAAGTTGGTAACTAAGAGAGAAGCGTCCTCGGTTCAACACAGATCTCACGGACATTGTTATTATAGGAATGAAAGATAAGAACTGGGTTTAAAGGATTGCTGTGGTAAATGATATACAAACCCATTGTATATAATGTAGAGCCATAAAGAGGAAAGGGATCCATATTGTTCCATCAGTCGAGAGTCAGGTAAAAGAATGAGATAGGAGTAACTAGGCAAGTGTACACAGTTTAAATATATTGGTGGAGGGTTTTGACTGTCATATTTCAAAATCAGTCACTACGGATTATCACAGGTGCCATGAGGTCCACACCAATAGTAGAAATGCAGAAAATAGTTGGTGTTCAAGCGCTAAAGAAACGTAGAGACACAAAGGTCATGACCATGGGAGAAAAATTCCTTAGCTCTGTAAGCCATCCCCTGAAGGAGAGATTCAATAACTTGGCATTAGGACGGCTTAAAAGAAGCAGCTTCATTCATCAGGCCAAGCGTATGCGTAAGCTGATACCTGACCTTCCAACTGTAGTCACTCCATTATCATCTGTACCAGAGCATACACCATGGAAAGAAGCAGATTATACACAAATAACTATTCAGACTGAAGTGAAAGGTGTGCAGAATGGTGAGATGCAGAGCAGTCTTGTAAGATCAGTAGCCACACTTAGTGTTCTAGATGACAAATATCCATGTGACACCTGGATACGTGTGTATACAGATGGATCAGCACATAATGCCATAAAGAATGGTGGGGCAGGAGCATATATTGAATATCCAAACAACACCATTGACAAGATTTCCATACCCACTGGTAAATACTGCAACAACTTTGATGCAGAAGTTAGGGCAATTATTGCCGCAGTTGAAAAACTATCAGACTCCAGAATTGATACATGTCCTGTAGTAATTCTCACAGATGCAAGATCAGTACTGGAGGCTCTTCAGTGCAACAAACTACCAGACCTTAAGGATGCCTTGTCAAAAATTGGCTTACAACATGGAGTCACTTTGCAATGGATTCCCTCCCACTGTGGGATACCAGGCAATGAGAAAGCTGACCATCTGGCCAAAGAGGGCACTGAAATGGAGCAACCAGACATACCAGTCACCTATAATCAGAAGAAAAGCATGATAAAAACCTACAGGAAGCCACAAACACCACCACATGATGACTATCACATGCTAAACAGAAAGGAACAAGTCACCATCTTCCGTCTCCGAACAGGACACAGCCGACTCCAAAGTCATATGTATACAAAGTTTAAGGTTGGTACTACTAATCTATGTACATGTGCCCAGGTGCCCCAAACCGTGGAACATATCCTCCAGAACTGCATCAACTATGAGACACTGAGAAATAATTACTGGCCCAGTGAAACCACTAAAGAAGATAAGCTCTACGGTTCCATACATGAGTTACAAAAAACAGTGAAATTTATCCAAGAGACAGGACTGCAGATATAGACAGACAGTGCGAACGAAGAAGACTGTCATATTTTTCAATGTTTGTGAAAGATCTCCAAGATATGTATTGAAAATTGTGGGTTTGTTTCGCCCCGGTATTGTATGTCAGTGGAGGGAAGATCCATCGACATAATATTTTGGAGGTTTTGTACATAATAATTGCTCCGCCTATACGTGACGACTAGGAGGCGGGAACATTTTTTGATTGATGTGTGCTTCGTTGCATTGACCAATGATATATATCTCTCTCTCTGAACCTTAAGTGCCCAGGGCACATGGGGCTTCCGCAAGGGTTTTCCACAAATGCCTGTCCTTCGCCTTTTTTTCTGCTCTTGCCTAGGTGAGCCCTCTATTGCTCAACATCCTTTCTGTTGTTCTTCTCCATGTCTCTCATGATATATAGTACATGTAAAATATATGCTATCTTGTTTTGTGCATGACGATTTCTCTCATGTAATATGTATTTTGATGTATGGTTGCACATGAAAGAGGAGGGGTTGACGCACGGTTATAAATGATTTTGTTGAAGTCGAGAGACAAACAATGAGGATTGAGATAGATAGATAGATAGATAGATAGATAGATAGATAGATAGATAGATAGATAGATAGATAGATAGAGAGAGAGAGAGAGAGGAAAGTGGTAGTGTGCGGGTATAAGTGTAATAGGTCAAGTGATTGTGCTTGATTTGTTAAGAAAAGGAAGCTGTCATAGAATATCCAAGGATGGTTGGTGTGTTGAGAACTGAGTCTAGGAATGTGTTGTTGAAGGATTTGTTTGTCCGTGTATTTGTTCAGATGCTTTTCTGTCATGAACTCGGTGCTCACTTGTCCTTGGAGGCGCCAAGTGAGTGCCATTATAAAGCAGATTTATTTGGCTGTTTTCTGTTGACTGTTGGAGTACTAGTACTAGTAGGGCAGATGACGAGAGAGAGAGAGAGAGAGAGAGAAAGAGAGAGAGAATGAGTCATGAAATTCTCCCCCCCCCAACAATTTAGTGAGCAAGGAAAACATCCTGTGGAGGATCAATGCTAATAAGTGAGGACAAGGTAAAGGAACTTAGAGCCCAGGCATCAGAGACTGGGGAAATCTAGTAAAAACAGCCAAGAAAGGGCACAATTCTCCGATGGAGAAGAGAAAGTGGGAGGGGGGGGCAAATTTAAATGGATTACAGCTAATGTTGGGCTTACCAAAAGGTTCACGAAAAATGGACCTCACAATAACACAGTGCTTTGGTAGGAAAACAAAACAACTATGACTTGTTTCTCTCTATATACTGATGTGGTCGTGCTATAAGAACGGTGGGTTCTTAATCGGGACGCATGGGTTCGAATCACGATAAGGCCTGGGGATTTTTTTTTTTTTCCTTTTGGAGGGAAAATTTAAAACCTCATGTCGCGGTGACAGATCCAGGTAAGTGGGCCACATTTCGAACCTTCAAGTCTCCACCGGCGCTGGGCACACATGCCGTAAGTTACAGGTTCAGTGAGGCAGATGTACACCGGTCACAAAGTCACTGATACGTCAGATCTAACCCTGGCTACGGAGTGAAGACCTCAAGTAATCCACTCAGATTCCTGTTTCTCATTTCAGTTTTATGATTCCAGTTCTTATTCCTTCATAAACGGTACATTTCTAGCCAGTCTGACTCCACAAAATTGTGAAAATAGCCTGCAACGGAAATTATTCTAGAAAATTACTGCAGTACGTGCAAAGTCAAATATTACGTCGGACAAAATAATTTACCGCATTGTATGTCAGTGGAGGGAAGATCCATCGACATAATATTTTGGAGGTTTTGTACATAATAATTGCTCCGCCTATACGTGACGACTAGGAGGCGGGAACATTTTTGATTGATGTGTGCTTCGTTGCATTGACCAATGATATATATCTCTCTCTGAACCTTAAGTGCCCAGGGCACATGGGGCTTCCGCAAGGGTTTTCCACAAATGCCTGTCCTTCGCCTTTTTTCTGCTCTTGCCTAGGTGAGCCCTCTATTGCTCAACATCCTTTCTGTTGTTCTTCTCCATGTCTCTCATGATATATAGTACATATAAAATATATGCTATCTTGTTTTGTGCATGACGATTTCTCTCATGTAATATGTATTTTGATGTATGGTTGCACATGAAAGAGGAGGGGTTGACGCACGGTTATAAATGATTTTGTTGAAGTCGAGAGACAAACATTGAGGATTGAGATAGATAGATAGATAGATAGATAGATAGATAGATAGATAGATAGATAGATAGATAGATAGATAGAGAGAGAGAGAGAGAGGAAAGTGGTAGTGTGCGGGTATAAGTGTAATAGGTCAAGTGATTGTGCTTGATTTGTTAAGAAAAGGAAGCTGTCATAGAATATCCAAGGATGGTTGGTGTGTTGAGAACTGAGTCTAGGAATGTGTTGTTGAAGGATTTGTTTGTCCGTGTATTTGTTCGGATGCTTTTCTGTCATGAACTCGGTGCTCACTTGTCCTTGGAGGCGCCAAGTGAGTGCCATTATAAAGCAGATTTATTTGGCTGTTTTCTGTTGACTGTTGGAGTACTAGTACTAGTAGGGCAGATGACGAGAGAGAGAGAGAAAGAGAGAGAGAGTGAGTCATGAAATTCTCCCCCCCCCCCCCCAACAGTTTAGTGAGCAAGGAAAACAACCTGTGGAGGATCAATGCTAATAAGTGAGGATAAGGTAAAGGAACTTAGAGCCCAGGTATCAGAGACTGGGGGAATCTAGTAAAAACAGCCAAGAAAGGGCACAATTCTCCGATGGAGAAGAGAAAGTGGAGGGGGGGGGGCAAATTTAGATGGATTACAGCTAATGTTGGGCTTACCAAAAGGTTCACGAAAAATGGACCTCACAATAACACAGTGCTTTGATAGGAAAACAAAACAACTATGACTTGTTTCTCTCTATATACTGATGTGGTCGTGCTATAAGAACGCTGGGTTCTTAATCGGGACTCATGGGTTCGAATCACGATAAGGCCTGGGATTTTTTTTTTTTTTCCTTTTGGAGGGAAAATTTAAAACCTCATGTCGCGGTGACAGATCCAGGTAAGTGGGCCACATTTCGAACCTTCAAGTCTCCATCGGCGCTGGGCACACATGCCGTAAGTTACAGGTTCAGTGAGGCAGATGTACACCGGTCACAAAGTCACTGATACGTCAGATCTAACCCTGGCTACGGAGTGAAGACTTCAAGTAATGCACTCAGATTCCTGTTTCTCATTTCAGTTTTATGATTCCCAGTTCTTATTCCTTCATAAACGGTACATTTCTAGCCAGTCTGACTCCACAGAATTGTGAAAATAACCTGCAACGGAAATTATTCTAGAAAATTACTGCAGTACGTGCAAAGTCAAATATTACGTCGGATCAAAATAATTTACCGCATTATACGTGCAAAAGCAAGCATTAGGTCTGAGAAAATAATGAATAGCATTTAGAGTTGAGCGATGCAGAAAAATATATGAATAGAACTAACTCCATGCCAAAGACGGAGGACGTAGATAAGTAATATTATATTTTGTTCTGGGTGCTTTTGCTACATTGCTCTTGTAATACTCAATTTTAGTCAACGTTAACCAAACTATTTATATGCAAATACATTTATAACCAGTCCATACAATTATACATTCTGTGTGGTGCCTGAGTTTGTGCCTTCTGTGTGGTGCCTGAGTTTCAGCCTTCTGTGGTGCCTGAGTTTCAGCCTTCGGTGTGGTGCCTGAGTTTCAGCCTTCTGTGTGGTGCCCGAGTTATGAGTGCTAATCATAGTCTGATAAAACACAATCTTTATCTACAAAGCTAATTTTTTTCTTAGTCCAGGACATTTTCTTTAGTTTGCCAAGCTGCCTTCCCTTTTAGTGTGTGGACTTCTTAGTCTATAAGAGAAGTGGCCAGAACAGTTGAACTCGTCCACCGTTTCATGTGGATTTCTTTTCAGTGTTAAATTTGGCCGTGTGATAGTGCTTTGTCCAAGAACTACAATCTTGCTGATATTTATTGTCAGTGAGAATACGTCACATGCATTTGTCACACCTGCCATGTGACGTATCCTTTCCAGAACGTTGTCTGATGTGAAGTGTCTTTTCCAGAACGTTGTCGTATGTGACGTGTCTTTTCCAGAACGTTGTCTTATGTGACGTATCCTTTCCAGAACGTTGTCTGATGTGACGTGTCTTTTCCAGAACGTTGTCTCATATGACATGTCCTTTCCAGTATGTTGTCCCTCACATTGCCTCCCCAAATGCAAGGCGGTCTTGAGCAAGTTGACTAACATCCCACAAAGACGTATTCAGACTGTCTGTGATGTCCTGCGTCCACCCGCGGCGAGGCGTCCCTTTTCCCTTTTGTCGTGCACTTTGCCTTCTACTATCAGTCTCTCTAAATCATTATGTCTCTTGATGTGGCCGAAGTATCTCATGGTTCTAACGTTGATGGCCAAACTACTTATCAGTTATTGGAAGGCTTCTCTTCGTGAGCCACAAGGGCTGCATCGTCCAGAAACAGACTCTCCCTTCACCTGTATTTGCTGTGGCACAAAGTCGAGCCAAGTTAAACAATGAACTATCTAACAGTGGGCGAAGATGAACACATGGCAGATGGTTTCTTTGAATGACAGTGTCAGAAGTGAGAAAAGCGCACGCCACCAAAAAGTGCACATATCACGAGGAGGAAGAGACTGCCTTCCAATAATGAAAAAAAAAACAGTTTAGCTAATGCATGTGACGTATTCTCACAGATATCTTTAGGAGAAGACGAGAGCACTGATAGATTTACTTGAGATACTATGATGACTGCTGGGAGCACTGATAGATTTAGCACTGCTCTAGCACCGGAATAGGCAACTATCTACTTCTCATACAGAATTATCTTATCCTACATCAAGTGGTATAATAAAGATTTTTGGTCGTAGAATAAGAAGGTATATGTTAGTGGTGGGTTTTACTGAACTTCATTTTGCTGAACAGCTCCTGTCATTGGCAGAGTCCACCGCTGCTGGATAGGCAGTAACATCAAGCAGTGTTTGTGTTACAAGTACCAGTTTTCTTGTACTTCAAGTGCAGTGCTAACAGGACAAACGATCACAATCTCCATCTATATCCACAACATTCATCTACTGCTTTGCTTACAAAAATGTATTGTTTTCTGCCTTCTCACAAATCATCTTGTAAACACTGTCCATTACAGTGACCATCTGTCGTTCTCTGCATCGCCTGTCAGTTTTTTTTCTTGCTATTTTTACTGTTCCATTTCTCCTTATTTTGTTGTGTACCCGGAGCTTCTCAGATTATTTATGATTTTTGTGTGTGTGTGTGGATGTTTTCATCTTTTGTAAATACATTTTCACACATCTCTTCAGGGGAAAAAACTATACGAGTACACACGCACTAATCGCACAGAATGAAAAAGAAAAGTAGATCTCGTTTCTAGTTCTCACATTCTCAGATCAAAGGGTCTAGTAATGATTAATCAGCGTGCAAAGTACCCGACGAAAGAACAGCAGCTGAGAGCATGAGAAATGAAGGAAGGTAAACACATTGAGCAGGGGTAGGCAAACCATCAGAACTGCAGGGGAAGGCCAGAGATAAGCGCGGGGAATATGCTCCGTATTCTTCAGATTCTGCTTGACATACAGTCTTCAAATTTACTGGAAGTGAAGGTAATGGTGAAGTAATAAGAGAACTCATTGACGTTCTTGAATAGTGACAGACTAAGCAACCAGCTCCCGGTATGCCTTGTGTGTTTTTAATTCGCTCCAATCAGCTCCCGATACGCTTTATGTGTTTTACATTCCCTCTACTTCTCCTGTTCTGCAGTAAGACTGTATATACTTCAGCTGTGTTACGTGGTTCTACAATTCTTAGTCCAGGACATTTTCTTTAGTTTGCCAAGCTGCCTTCCCTTTTAGTGTGTGGACTTCTTAGTCTATAAGAGAAGTGGCCAGAACAGTTGAACTCGTCCACCGTTTCATGTGGATTTCTTTTCAGTGTTAAATTTGGCCGTGTGATAGTGCTTTGTCCAAGAACTACAGTCTTGCTGATATTTATTGTCAGTGAGAATACGTCACATGCATTTGTCACACTTGCCATGTGACGTATCCTTTCCAGAACGTTGTCTGATGTGAAGTGTCTTTTCCAGAACGTTGTCTTATGTGACGTGTCTTTTCCAGAACGTTGTCTTATGTGACGTATCCTTTCCAGAACGTTGTCTGATGTGACGTGTCTTTTCCAGAACGTTGTCTTATGTGACGTGTCTTTTCCAGAACGTTGTCTTATGTGACGTATCCTTTCCAGAACGTTGTCTGATGTGACGTGTCTTTTCCAGAACGTTGTCTTATGTGACGTATCCTTTCCAGAACGTTGTCTGATGTGACTTGTCTTTTCCAGAACGTTGTCTCATATGACGTGTCCTTTCCAGTACGTTGTCCCTCACATTGCCTCCCCAAATGCAAGGCGGTCTTGAGCAAGTTGACTAACATCCCACAAAGACGTATTCAGACTGTCTGTGATGTCCTGCGTCCACCCGCGGCGAGGCGTCCCTTTTCCCTTTTGTCGTGCACTTTGCCTTCTACTATCAGTCTCTCTAAATCATTATGTCTCTTGATGTGGCCGAAGTATCTCATGGTTCTAACGTTGATGGCCAAACTACTTATCAGTTATTGGAAGGCTTCTCTTCGTGAGCCACAAGGGCTGCATCGTCCAGAAACAGACTCTCCCTTCACCTGTATTTGCTGTGGCACAAAGTCGAGCCAAGTTAAACAATGAACTATCTAACAGTGGGCGAAGATGAACACATGGCAGATGGTTTCTTTGAATGACAGTGTCAGAAGTGAGAAAAGCGCACGCCACCAAAAAGTGCACATATCACGAGGAGGAAGAGACTGCCTTCCAATAATGAAAAAAAAACAGTTTAGCTAATGCATATGACGTATTCTCACAGATATCTTTAGGAGAAGACGAGAGCACTGATAGATTTGCTTGAGATACTATGATGACTGCTGAGAGCACTGATAGATTTGCTTGAGATACTATGATGACTGCTGAGAGCACTGATAGATTTGCTTGAGATACTATGATGACTGCTGGGAGCACTGATAGATTTGCTTGAGATACTATGATGACTGCTGGGAGCACTGATAGATTTGCTTGAGATACTATGATGACTGCTGAGAGCACTGATAGATTTGCTTGAGATACTATGATGACTGCTGGGAGCACTGATAGATTTGCTTGAGATACTATGATGACTGCTGGGAGCACTGATAGATTTGCTTGAGATACTCTGCTCTTGCACCTGAATAGGCAACTATCTACTTCTCATACAGAGTTATCTTATCCTACATCAAGTGGTATAATAAAGATTTTTGGTCGTAGAATAAGAAGGTATATGTTAGTGGTGGGTTTTACTGAACTTCGTTGTGCTGAACAGCTCCTGTCATTGGGAGAGTCCACCGCTGCAGGATAGGCAGTAACATCAAGCAGTGTTTGTGTTACAAGTACCAGTTTTCTTGTACTTCAAGTGCAGTGCTAACAGGACAAACGATCACAATCTCCATCTACATCCACAACATTCATCTACTGCTTTGCTTATAAAAATGTATTGTTTTCTGCCTTCTCACAAATCATCTTGTAAACACTGTCCATTACAGTCGAAAAAATCGTAGACAAAGCACTTTAGTGAGACGTGAGAGAAAGAAAAATCACAAGAGAATTACCTGGGATTCGAATACGGACTCCGGTAGGACGAGCAGCTGTCTAGCCACGAGAGAACAGCTTACTATCGACTTAGCCTCTCACTAAAGTGCTTTGTCTACAATTTTTTCGAGGTTTAATCCTACAATATTTGTTCTCTTACTTGTCCATTACAGTGACCATCTGTCGTTCTCTGCATCCCCTGTCATTTTTTTTTCTTGCTATTTTTACTGTTCCATTTCTCCTTATTTTGTTGTGTACCCGGAGCTTCTCAGATTATTTATGATTTTTTGTGTGTGTGTGGTTGTTTTCATCTTTTGTAAATACATTTTCACACATCTCTTCAGGGGGAAAAAAAACTATACGAGTACACACGAACTAATCGCACTGAACGAAAAAGAAAAGTAGATCTCGTTTCTAGTTCTCACATTCTCAGATCAAAGGGTCTAGTAATGATTAATCAACGTGCAAAGTACCCGACGAAAGAACATCAGCTGAGAGCATGAGAAATGAAGGAAGGTAAACACATTGAGCAGGGGTAGGCAAAGCCATCAGAACTGCAGAGGAAGGCCAGAGATAAGCGCGGAGAATATGCCCCGTATTCTTCAGATTGTCTCATATGACGTGTCCTTTCCAGTACGTTGTCCCTCACATTGCCTCCCCAAATGCAAGGCGGTCTTGAGCAAGTTGACTAACATCCCACAAAGACGTATTCAGACTGTCTGTGATGTCCTGCGTCCACCCGCGGCGAGGCGTCCCTTTTCCCTTTTGTCGTGCACTTTGCCTTCTACTATCAGTCTCTCTAAATCATTATGTCTCTTGATGTGGCCGAAGTATCTCATGGTTCTAACGTTGATGGCCAAACTACTTATCAGTTATTGGAAGGCTTCTCTTCGTGAGCCACAAGGGCTGCATCGTCCAGAAACAGACTCTCCCTTCACCTGTATTTGCTGTGGCACAAAGTCGAGCCAAGTTAAACAATGAACTATCTAACAGTGGGCGAAGATGAACACATGGCAGATGGTTTCTTTGAATGACAGTGTCAGAAGTGAGAAAAGCGCACGCCACCAAAAAGTGCACATATCACGAGGAGGAAGAGACTGCCTTCCAATAATGAAAAAAAAACAGTTTAGCTAATGCATATGACGTATTCTCACAGATATCTTTAGGAGAAGACGAGAGCACTGATAGATTTGCTTGAGATACTATGATGACTGCTGAGAGCACTGATAGATTTGCTTGAGATACTATGATGACTGCTGAGAGCACTGATAGATTTGCTTGAGATACTATGATGACTGCTGGGAGCACTGATAGATTTGCTTGAGATACTATGATGACTGCTGGGAGCACTGATAGATTTGCTTGAGATACTATGATGACTGCTGAGAGCACTGATAGATTTGCTTGAGATACTATGATGACTGCTGGGAGCACTGATAGATTTGCTTGAGATACTATGATGACTGCTGGGAGCACTGATAGATTTGCTTGAGATACTCTGCTCTTGCACCTGAATAGGCAACTATCTACTTCTCATACAGAGTTATCTTATCCTACATCAAGTGGTATAATAAAGATTTTTGGTCGTAGAATAAGAAGGTATATGTTAGTGGTGGGTTTTACTGAACTTCATTTTGCTGAACAGCTCCTGTCATTGGCAGAGTCCACCGCTGCAGGATAGGCAGTAACATCAAGCAGTGTTTGTGTTACAAGTACCAGTTTTCTTGTACTTCAAGTGCAGTGCTAACAGGACAAACGATCACAATCTCCATCTACATCCACAACATTCATCTACTGCTTTGCTTATAAAAATGTATTGTTTTCTGCCTTCTCACAAATCATCTTGTAAACACTGTCCATTACAGTCGAAAAAATCGTAGACAAAGCACTTTAGTGAGACGTGAGAGAAAGAAAAATCACAAGAGAATTACCTGGGATTCGAATACGGACTCCGGTAGGACGAGCAGCTGTCTAGCCACGAGAGAACAGCTTACTATCGACTTAGCCTCTCACTAAAGTGCTTTGTCTACAATTTTTTCGAGGTTTAATCCTACAATATTTGTTCTCTTACTTGTCCATTACAGTGACCATCTGTCGTTCTCTGCATCCCCTGTCATTTTTTTTTCTTGCTATTTTTACTGTTCCATTTCTCCTTATTTTGTTGTGTACCCGGAGCTTCTCAGATTATTTATGATTTTTTGTGTGTGTGTGGTTGTTTTCATCTTTTGTAAATACATTTTCACACATCTCTTCAGGGGGAAAAAAAACTATACGAGTACACACGAACTAATCGCACTGAACGAAAAAGAAAAGTAGATCTCGTTTCTAGTTCTCACATTCTCAGATCAAAGGGTCTAGTAATGATTAATCAGCGTGCAAAGTACCCGACGAAAGAACAGCAGCTGAGAGCATGAGAAATGAAGGAAGGTAAACACATTGAGCAGGGGTAGGCAAAGCCATCAGAACTGCAGAGGAAGGCCAGAGATAAGCGCGGAGAATATGCCCCGTATTCTTCAGATTCTGCTTGACATACAGTCTTCAAATGTACTGGAAGTGAAGGTAATGGTGAAGTAATAAGAGAATTCATTGACGTTCTTGAATAGTGACAGACTAAGCAACCAGCTCCCGGTATGCCTTGTGTGTTTTTAATTCGCTCCAATCAGCTCCCGATACGCTTTTATGTGTTTTACATTCCCTCTACTTCTCCTGTTCTGCAGTAAGACTGTATATACTTCAGCTGTGTTACGTGGTTCTACAATTCTTGGTCAAAACACGTCTTTTCTCATTAGTTTTTTCCCCTCCTTCTTTTATGTATCAGTCGGATAACTTTCACAGCAAATAGTTAGACTGTAACAAATATTTAGACTTTAATAAATAGTTAGAATTTTAAAAATAGATAGACTTTATAGTTAGACTTTAACAAATAATTAATCTTTAACAAATAATTAGTCTTCAAGAAATAGTTAGTCTTTAAGAAATAGTTAGTCTTTACGAAATAGTTAGTCTTTAACAAATAATTAGTCTTTAACAAATAGTTAGTCTTTAACAAATAATTAGTCTTTAACAAATAATTAGTCTTTAACAAACAGTTAATCTTTAACAAATAATTAGTCTTTAATAAATAGTTAGTCTTTAACAAATAAGTGGTCTTTAATAAATAGTTAGTCTTTAACAAATAATTAGTCTTCAAGAAATAGTTAGGCTTTAACAAATAGTGAGACTTTAACAAATAAATTTTGACAAATAGTTTAACAAAATGTAGAAACAGCTTTATTTATTAATTGAGCATACAGTAGTAACGTTTTGGTTTAGAGCTTATTCATGCACAAATATACACCTTTAATAAGATCACAAACAAGAGAAAGTCTAAACTAGCATATGATATATAACAAACAAGAGAAAGTCTAAACGAACATATGATATATAACAAACAAGACAGGCGAAAAAAAAAAGTTGAATTATCTCGAGACTTGCATGAAGCTGTGCCAGAGACAATGTGAAATTATTTGCACAAACAAAGCAAGACAGAAGATAAAATGCTATATATATATTAAGCAAGACGAGAAGGTATAATGCTGCATATACTAAGCAAAACGAGAAAGTATAATGTTGTATATACTAAGCAAGACGAGAAAGTATAATGCTGTATATACTAAGCAAGACGAGAAAGTATAATGCTGTATATACTAAGCAAGACGAGAAAGTATAATGCTGTATATACTAAGCAAGACGAGAAAGTATAATGTTGTATATACTAAGCAAGACGAGAAGATAAAATGCTGTATATACTAAGCAAAACGAGAAAGTATAATGTTGTTTATACGAAGGAATACGAGAAGATAAAATGCTGTATATACTAAGCAAAACAAGATAGTATAATGCTGCATATACGAAGCAAGACTAGAAGGTATAATGCTGCATATACGAAGCAAGACTAGAAGGTATAATGCTACATATACGAAGCAAGACTAGATGATATAATGCTACATATACGAAGCAAGACTAGAAAGTATAATGCTACATATACGAAGCAAGACTAGATAATATAATGCTACACATACGAATCAAGAATAGAAAGTATAATGCTAAATATACGAAGCATGACTAGAGGCTATAATGCTATATATATATATATATATATATATATATATATATATATATATATATATAATATATATATATTAGTTATATATATATATACAAAGTAAGATTAGAAAGTATAATGTATAATGCTGGATATACGAAGCAAGATTAGAAAGTAGAATGCTGCATATACGAAGCAAGGCTAAAAGGTATAATGTTGCATTTAAGAAGGAAGGCTAGAAAATGACGAGAAAGCTTATGTATGTACACACACAAACTCAAAATGCAACAGAGCAGGTTTTTTCTCAAGCTCTGTGTGTGTGTGTGTGTGTGTGTGTGGTGTGTGTGTGTGCGTGTGCGTGTGCGTGTGTGTGTGTGTGTGTGTGTGTGAAAAGATGGTAAATGGAAAGAGCCGCGACAGAGCGAATGGTGAAATGAAAGATCATTACATAACGAGACAGAGAAAGGAACGTCAGGAATACCAGCAGCTGTGCTGTATATTATGTTAATAATTGTGTAGCAGGTGCTATTATTAAGTCAATAACGAATTATTTAGACCTTACGTTTAGTACGTAACCATGGACGTGCTCAGCGCCCAGATTATACTTGAGAATGTTCGATGTACTCGTCTCCTAAGGTTAGTACACAGTTGCCAGCGTTCTGGTCATTTCCGTATGTTCTCGCGGATCTAATCTTTGGTTGGGGGGGGGGGGTGGGGGTACTGCACACCCACTGACGGACAAACCTCTTGCAATTTTTCACTATCTTTGAAACTTTGGCCTCTCAGTGGCTTCTTCATAGCTTCAAACAGTGCATATTCATTAGGAGCAAGGTCGGGAGAATATGGTGGACATGGCAACGCTGAAAATCCCAAAGACTCCAACTCAGCAACAGTATCGCGGCACATTGTCATGCTAGAGCAACACGTGGTTGGACAACTTTTCTTTACGTCGCTATTCGATTTTGCTGGTGTAATGACTGGCAACAACGTGCACTGTTGATTTGTTGATTGCTAATCCCCCGGGAAAGCCAGTCAACCAAGGGTACGCCTCGGTCTTCCTGAAAAACAAAAGCCATAGCCACCTGTTTCCCTGCTGAATGTGCTGCATGAAATTTCTTCGGGTGTGGGGCTTCCTTTGTGCCTGCATTGTATCGACTGTTGCTTGGTCTCGTGTGTATGGCAGTGAAACCACGACTCATCACCAGCTAAACAAAGATGAATACTCGCTGCGATCTCACCTTCCTTCCGAAGGAACTAGGCAGTCCATCTCTGTCCGTGGTAGCCGGCCTCAATCTTGTTGTCCATGTGGGGGGTGAGGGTTGGTGGTAAAATAACGTGGTAGATGCCCTCCCCCCACAAATCGCGCCTGTCAGGAAGCCTGGCCGTGCTTTGATGACCTATATCTTATCTTATATCTTATATCCTTCCCGTGCCGTTAGACGTCACATAGGGCTCGCAAAGTAGTTTGCCAATTTTTCCTGTCTTCGGCGAGTCTTTCAACCTCAACAAAGGATTTTATGCCTGTTAACTTGGCCTCTCTTAATAATGTCCTCTTCAGAGTTTCACGCGGTCTGCCCCTTTTTCTTCGGCCTGTTGTGTTCCACTTGATAGCTTGTTTTGGGATTCTCTGATCATTTCTTCTCATCAAGTGACCAACATATGTCCATCTCCTTTTCCTGATCACCCGTGAGACTGGTTGTTGTTCAGTCATCTGTCTTATCTCTGCATTGTTCTTGAATTCATTCCACTTGATGCCAAGTATTTTCCTTAGGCATTTGTTTTCAAAAGAGTCTAATTTCTTTTCTATTTCTTTAGTTGTTTTCCAGCTTTCGCATGCATAAATGAGGGTGGATATTACATTTGAATTGAATAGTCTTAACTTGGTTTTTGTGCTTATAATTTTTGAATTCCATATGTTCTCAAGATTCTTGAAGATTGATGCTGCTTTTGCAATTCTGATCCTAACTTCCTTTCTAGTGTCACCATCCTGGTCTATGTAGCTGCCAAGGTATGCAAATTGATTGACTTCTTCAATATCTGTCCCTTCTATGTGTATTTTTCCATTTTGATTGATGGGAATTTTCATTATTTTTGTTTTGTCCTTGTTAATTTCAAGTCCTATTTTGCTAGCCAGTGAAGATAGGCTATCTGTTTTTTCTTGCATGGAATTCACATTATTACTGATAAGAGTTATGTCATCAGCAAAATCAAGATCTTCTATATATATACACGTCCTTAACTGACGTATATACACGTCCTTAACTGACCTATACACGTCCTTAACTGACGTATGTACTCGTCTCCTAAGGTTAGTACACAGTTGCCAGCGTTCTGGTCATTTCCGTATGTTCTCGCGGATCTAATCTTTGGTTGGGGGGGGGGGGTGGGGGTACTGCACACCCACTGACGGACAAACCTCTTGCAATTTTTCACTATCTTTGAAACTTTGGCCTCTCAGTGGCTTCTTCATAGCTTCAAACAGTGCATATTCATTAGGAGCAAGGTCGGGAGAATATGGTGGACATGGCAACGCTGAAAATCCCAAAGACTCCAACTCAGCAACAGTATCGCGGCACATTGTCATGCTAGAGCAACACGTGGTTGGACAACTTTTCTTTACGTCGCTATTCGATTTTGCTGGTGTAATGACTGGCAACAACGTGCACTGTTGATTGCTAATCCCCCGAGAAAGCCAGTCAACCAAGGGTACGCCTCGGTCTTCCTGAAAAACAAAAGCCATAGCCACCTGTTTCCCTGCTGAATGTGCTGCATGAAATTTCTTCGGGTGTGGGGCTTCCTTTGTGCCTGCATTGTATCGACTGTTGCTTGGTCTCGTGTGTATGGCAGTGAAACCACGACTCATCACCAGCTAAACAAAGATGAATACTCGCTGCGATCTCACCTTCCTTCCGAAGGAACTAGGCAGTCCATCTCTGTCCGTGGTAGCCGGCCTCAATCTTGTTGTCCATGTGGGGGGTGAGGGTTGGTGGTAAAATAACGTGGTAGATGCCCTCCCCCCACAAATCGCGCCTGTCAGGAAGCCTGGCCGTGCTTTGATGACCTATATCTTATCTTATATCTTATATCCTTCCCGTGCCGTTAGACGTCACATAGGGCTCGCAAAGTAGTTTGCCAATTTTTCCTGTCTTCGGCGAGTCTTTCAACCTCAACAAAGGATTTTATGCCTGTTAACTTGGCCTCTCTTAATAATGTCCTCTTCAGAGTTTCACGCGGTCTGCCCCTTTTTCTTCGGCCTGTTGTGTTCCACTTGATAGCTTGTTTTGGGATTCTCTGATCATTTCTTCTCATCAAGTGACCAACATATGTCCATCTCCTTTTCCTGATCACCCGTGAGACTGGTTGTTGTTCAGTCATCTGTCTTATCTCTGCATTGTTCTTGAATTCATTCCACTTGATGCCAAGTATTTTCCTTAGGCATTTGTTTTCAAAAGAGTCTAATTTCTTTTCTATTCTTTAGTTGTTTTCCAGCTTTCGCATGCATAAATGAGGGTGGATATTACATTTGAATTGAATAGTCTTAACTTGGTTTTTGTGCTTATAATTTTTGAATTCCATATGTTCTCAAGATTCTTGAAGATTGATGCTGCTTTTGCAATTCTGATCCTAACTTCCTTTCTAGTGTCACCATCCTGGTCTATGTAGCTGCCAAGGTATGCAAATTGATTGACTTCTTCAATATCTGTCCCTTCTATGTGTATTTTTCCATTTTGATTGATGGGAATTTTCATTATTTTTGTTTTGTCCTTGTTAATTTCAAGTCCTATTTTGCTAGCCAGTGAAGATAGGCTATCTGTTTTTTCTTGCATGGAATTCACATTATTACTGATAAGAGTTATGTCATCAGCAAAATCAAGATCTTCTATATATATACACGTCCTTAACTGACGTATATACACGTCCATAACTGATCTATATACACGTCCTTAACTGACGTATATACACGTCCATAACTGATCTATATACACGTCCTTAACTGACCTATATACACGTCCATAACTGACATATATACAAGTCCTTAAATGACCAAAATACATGTCCCTAAATGCCCTGGGCACTTAAGGTTCAGAGAGAGAGAGAAATGACCTATATACACGTCCTTAACTGAACTATATACACGTCCTTAACTGACCTATATACATGTCCTTAACTGACCTATATACACGTCCTCAACTGACCTATATACACGTCCATAACTGACATATATACACGTCCTTAACTGACCTATATACATGTTCTTAACTGACCTATATACACGTCCATAACTGACATATACACACGTTCTTAACTGACCAAAATACATGTCTTTAATGACCTATATACACATCTTTAACTGACATATATACATGTCCTGAACTGACCTATATACACGTCCATAACTGACATATATACACGTCCTTTACTGACCTATATACACGTCCTTAACTGATCTATATACACGTCCTTAACTGACCTATATACCCGTCCTTAACTGATCTGTATTTTTATTTCTGTAGCAACAAGCACCACTGGAAAAACAACGCCTGTCAAAATCATTTTTAGTCACTCTAGTAGTGATATAAATCATTTGTTAGCCACCCTAGTAGTGATATAAATCATTTGTTAGCCACCCTAGTAGTGATATAAATCATTTGTTAGTCATCCTAGTAGTGATATAAATCATTTGTTAGCCACCCTAGTAGTGATATAAATCATTTGTTAGTCATCCTAGTAGTGATATAAATCATTTGTTAGCCACCCTAGTAGTGATATAAATCATTTGTTAGTCACCCTAGTAGTGATATAAATCATTTGTTAGTCACCCTAGTAGTGATATAAATCATTTGTTAGCCACCCTAGTAGTGATATAAATCATTTGTTAGCCACCCTAGTAGTGATATAAATCATTTGTTAGTCATCCTAGTAGTGATATAAATCATTTGTTAGTCACCCTAGTAGTGATATAAATCATTTGTTAGTCATCCTAGTAGTGATATAAATCATTTGTTAGCCACCCTAGTAGTGATATAAATCATTTGTTAGTCACCCTAGTAGTGATATAAATCATTTGTTAGCCACCCTAGTAGTGATATAAATCATTTGTTAGCCACCCTAGTAGTGATATAAATCATTTGTTAGCCACCCTAGTAGTGATATAAATCATTTGTTAGTCATCCTAGTAGTGATATAAATCATTTGTTAGTCATCCTAGTAGTGATATAAATCATTTGTTAGCCACCCTAATAGTGATATAAATCATTTGTTAGTCACCCTAGTAGTGATATAAATCATTTGTTAGCCACCTTAGTAGTGATATAAATCATTTGTTAGCCACCTTAGTAGTGATATAAATCATTTGTTAGTCATCCTAGTAGTGATATAAATCATTTGTTGGTCATCCTAGTAGTGATATAAACGCTAAAGAACGGACAGTGCTACTGAAACAGTCATACAGTGAGTGCCTGAACGAAATAGGGAGAATTCGCCTTCAATGATGACCTGGCGAAGACCAGACAGCTTGCAACACAACCAGGACACCAAATAGGACTCTGTGCAGTGTTAAGAAATAGTGAGAATATGTTGCTGTCCTGTAAGATCCTCCCTCCTCTCCTTAAAGCCTACTGGACTCAGAGTAAAATGACATGGACGTATGATGAAAGGCGTAGATAATGATGACGTATTTAGCTATAACAATGTGAAACTTTAAGACATATTAACGACTTGGCACTAATGAGAGGTAAAATAACGTATTTATTTATTTTTTTATCGTTTGTTTGTTTGTTTGTTTGTTTGTTTGTTTGTTTGTTTTACAGTGTCTGACACAGAGAGAAAGTGGCAGTTCAAACACTGTCGCAGCCCTGATGCTTGTTTTCCCAGGTATTATGGCGATAATGTGGACGACAACTGCTAAAGAGAGAGGCGATGTTTTCAAGTGCTGACAGTAGTAATGGCGGTGGTTATGATGAAAACGTCGATGGCTATGGTAAGAGTGAAAACTTTAAATTAGTGGTTGATAAAGATGTTGAGAATAACATATTTGGTCACCGTGACACTAGTGATGACACAAATGAAAAACAAAACAAAACAAAACAAATTTTGGTAAAAATGAAACAGGATACTTACAAGAAACCAAGAAGAAATTGATGTCAGAGTCTGAATTCGTATATTCCTGGCTCCTCACTTTGAAAACAACCTGAAGAAACAACCCGAACATGAAAAGTCAGATGGGGAAAGAAACAAAACAAACCAAAGACCAGTTCTCCAGCTGGCCTCTTCTAACACGTCTCACCGGGGTCAGGCAGCTTCTGTCAGCTCAGGCATGAGCTAGATATGTTTCCGGTAACAGGGCATGGAGTTGAGCGGCACAAAGTACTACTCAATGCCAGCGCATGATCCCACGCTCGAAGGTCAAAGGTTATGTGAGATTCTCACAGACTTAACTCGTACGCTTGTAAGCACTTTCAGAGGAGAATCAATTCCCGTGAATGTCTCGTGTGTGCTTTTCAGATAGAATAGATAACTCACGTGGAATTCGGCGATTTGAGCGGAAAGTCATACGAAATGAGTTATTTTCATAAAAAGAAACGGTCTGGTTAGCTGAGTGGCAGGGAGCTCGGTTTACTAACCCGGTAGTATTGGGTTCAAGTCCCAATAGTGGGATTTTTTTCTGGTACACACCAGAAAGGCCCCCGGGGTCCAACCATCCTCTAAAAAAGGATACCAGAGAAACCTTGGAAGGTAAATGCAGCCAGGCGTGACACTGACCACATCATCGCTTTCACGTGCCGATTGTCTTGGAAATACGGGCCTTACACCGCATCTGCAGTATGCATTAACAGCATTAACTACCTTATCAGAAAGAAGAACAAAGCTTCATGTAAAAACAAATCAATTATAAATGAATTACGTTCACTAAAGTATACGTTAATGAGAAATAACGAAGTTTTTATATAGTGCAGTGCTCAGCGGTATTTAGGGTTAGTCTTTACAACTAGACAAAGCACTTTAGAAGGAAGACATACAGATAGGCAGCGCATTAGACAGACAGATCTAGCTTTAGAAATGCTTTGTTTATTTTTTTGAAAGTTAAGCATACAAAACTGTGGTAAATCACTTCCCTAAAATTGTTAAATCACTTCCCCAACACTTGCCTTAGAAATTCCACTTATCGTTAATATCTGATATTCATATAATACCGCGTTCGTGTGCCACGACGGTTCTCAAGTTGGGCGTCTAGTGGCAGCATTATCAAGCACTGAAATATGCTCTATGATGCTTAACTTGAACAGACCTGAGAAAATACCCAAGCAGAAACAAAACAAGTTTAGCTCCTCTCCTTCTTCGCTTCTTTTCTGTCTCATCTTGTAAATTAAAAAAAAAACTTTCATCAGTAACAGTTGTTACTCCTAGACTTTATTAAATCATCAATAAGACTATTATCTTTTCCTCTTAGATTCTTCTTTCTCCTCTTATTTTCCCTGTTGTTACGACGTGTTCAAGTCCCGACATCTCCTATGCGTGGTAGCACAGAAAACATTACATTATACAAGAGAATGATAGATGCCTGTACACTCACAGTGTAAGAGTTCTCCTCGCTCCGGGTTGTTTCATGAATACAATGCGCTATACCAGAGACAAACATACACACAGAAAGTAAAGTGTTTTCCAAGGAAGAAGTACCGGATATAATCAAGATGTGCATATGAATAATTACTTCCGGAGTTCGAGGAAATGTTACTGAAGTAGTTTGTCTTTAAAATCTGTGTCCCTTGGCATATGCAAGTCGTAGGGGTGTGAAATGTTAGTGTCTTTACGTTCTAAGCCACTATAAGACTTGAGGCAGGGGGTGTGAAATGTTAGTGTCTTTACGTTCTAAGCCACTATAAGACTTGAGGCGGGGGGGGGGGTGGTGAAATGTTAGTGTCTTTAAGTTCTAAGCCACTATAAGACTTGAGGCAGGGGTTGTGAAATGTTAGTGTCTTTAAGTTCTAAGCCACTATAAGACTTGAGGCAGGGGTTGTGAAATGTTAATGTCTTTAAGTTCTAGGCCACTATAAGACTTGAGGCAGGGGGTGACAGCGCTATATAAACCTCATGCAGGGGGTGCCAGCGCTATATAAACTTCAAGGGGAGGGGGGTGCCAGCGCTATATAAACTTCAAGGGGGGGGGGGTGCCAGCGCTATATAAACTTCATGCAAGGGGTGCCAGCGCTATATAAACTTCATGTAAGGGGTGCCAGCGCTATATAAACTTCATGTAAGGGGTGCCAGCGCTATATAAACTTCATGTAAGGGGTGTCAGCGCTATATAAACTTCATGTAAGGGGTGCCAGCGCTATATAAACTTCATGCAAGGGGTGCCAGCGCTATATAAACTTCATGCAAGGGGTGCCAGCGCTATATAAACTTCATGTAAGGGGTGCCAGCGCTATATAAACTTCATGTAAGGGGTGCCAGCGCTATATAAACTTCATGTAAGGGGTGTCAGCGCTATATAAACTTCAAGGGGGTGCCAGCGCTATATAAACTTCAAGGGGGTGCCAGCGCTATATAAACTTCATGCAGGGGGTGCCAGCGCTATATAAACTTCAAGGGGAGGGGGGTGCCAGCGCTATATAAACTTCATGCAAGGGGTGCCAGCGCTATATAAACTTCATGCAGGGGGTGCCAGCGCTATATAAACTTCATGTAGGGGGTGCCAGCGCTATATAAACTTCAAGGGGAGGGGGGTGCCAGCGCTATATAAACTTCATGTAAGGGGTGCCAGCGCTATATAAACTTCATGTAGGGGGTGCCAGCGCTATATAAACTTCATGCAAGGGGTGCCAGCGCTATATAAACTTCATGTAAGGGGTGCCAGCGCTATATAAACTTCATGCAGGGGGTGCCAGCGCTATATAAACTTCATGCAGGGGGTGCCAGCGCTATATAAACTTCATGCAGGGGGTGCCAGCGCTATATAAACTTCATGCAGGGGGTGCCAGCGCTATATAAACTTCATGCAAGGGGTGCCAGCGCTATATAAACTTCATGCAGGGGGTGCCAGCGCTATATAAACTTCATGCAAGGGGTGCCAGCGCTATATAAACTTCAAGGGGAGGGGGGTGCCAGCGCTATATAAACTTCACGTAAGGGGTGCCAGCGCTATATAAACTTCATGCAGGGGGTGCCAGCGCTACATAAACTTCATACAAGGGGTGCCAGCGCTATATAAACTTCATGTAAGGGGTGCCAGCGCTATATAAACTTCAAGGGGGGGGGGGGGGTGCCAGCGCTATATAAACTTCATGTAAGGGGTGCCAGCGCTATATAAACTTCATGTAAGGGGTGTCAGCGCTATATAAACTTCATGCAAGGGGTGCCAGCGCTATATAAACTTCATGTAAGGGGTGCCAGCGCTATATAAACTTCATGTAAGGGGTGCCAGCGCTATATAAACATCATGTAAGGGGTGCCAGCGCTATATAAACTTCATGCAGGGGGTGCCAGCGCTATATAAACTTCAGGTGTTCGTTTTTTGGAGGCTGGGCTTACCGCGGTGTCGGTCAGTCAGGAAAAATTCCTCCCGAGTTCGAGAACAAGCCAGTGACCTGATCAGCAAACTAAGAGAAAGTTATACATCTCTACACAGGGGGGGGGGGGGGCAATGTGCTTGTGAAAGTCACAGAATTCTGATGGCTCGGGATGGTATACAGCGACATAGAAATCTTTAGGAAGAGATAAATGATAGTGATGTGTTTTTTCTAAGATATCATCATCATCATCATCATCATGCAGTAATCTCTAGGAAAGAGTGGGAGCCAGGCTATCAAACTAAGAGAAAGTTATACATCTCTCAAAATCTCTCTTTTCTCTACACTTGTGAAAGTCACATAATTCTGATGGCTCGGGATGGTAAATAGCGACATAGAAATCTTTAGGAAGAGATAATGATGATGTGCTTTTTTAAAGATACCATCATCATCATCATCATCATCAAGTAATCTCTAGGAAGGATGTCTGGAATTGCCCTGTAACTTGCATTGTCTCTTATTTTCACAGTACATCCAGCCAAGGTGGATCTAATCAATCTGGTTATGTTGTCGTTGTGTCTGCATATCTCTGTCTGTCTCTTTCTCTTATGTTGTCATTGTGAATGTATATTTTTGTCCGTCTCTTTCTTTTATGTTTCATTATGTCTGTTTATCTTTGTCCGTCTATTTCTCTTATGTTGTCATTGTGTCTGTATATCTTTGTCCGTCTTTCTCTTATGTTGTCATTGTGAATATATATCTTTGTCCTTTTCTTTCTCTTATGTTGTCATTGTGTCTGTATATCTTTGTCCGTCTCTTTCTCTTATGTTGTCACTGCGTCTGTATATCTTTGTTCATCTCTTTTTATTATGTTGTCGTTGTGTCTGTATATCTTTGTCAGTCTGTTTCTCCTATGTTATCATTGTGTTTGTATATCTTTGTCCGTCTATTTCTCTTAGGTTGTCATTGTGTCTGTATATCTTTGTTCGTCTATTTCTCTTATGTTATCATTGTGTCTGTATATCTTTGTCCGTCTATTTCTCTTATGTTGTCATTGTGTTTGTATATCTTTGTCAGTCTATTTCTCTTATGTTGTCATTGTGTCTGTATATCTTTGTCAGTCTAATTCTCTTATTTTGTCATTTTGTTTGTATATCTTTGTCAGTCTATTTCTCTTATGTTGTCACTGTGTCTGTATATCTTTGTCAGTCTATTTCTCTTATGTTGTAATTGTGTGTTTGTATATTTTTGCCAGTCTCTTGCTCAGTGTTCTTAGATTCTTCCATCGTTTATTGGTTTCATTATCCCTTCCATGTCTGTACTACAACACCTTCACGACGTAGTCTACTAAAATCATTTGCTCGCATATTCAAGAACTTTCAAGGACAACATCAACAGTGACATTACACTACTAACAACACCAACAACAAGACAACGATAACAAGAACAACGATAACAGCAACAAAAGCAGCAACAACTATTCTGACAGAATAAACAACAACAACAACAACAACAATGACAACAGCAACAAAGATAACAAAAATAGCTATCTAGATAAAGCAAGACACACTGGACAGGATCAACAGATGACTGACATTTGCATTCTTCAGTGCTCAGACATCATTCAGTCAGTCACTCAGTCAGTCATTTACATGTCCCTTGCGGAACTTTACCTCCCTAACAGCTCTCCTGTAGGCCTCTCGGTTGTAAGCAAGATGGCCTGCTGATGATGCATCCATTTGCAGGTCATCAACGATGTCTTGTGGCCATCTTCGCCTTGGTCTTCTCTTTCTTTTTTCCCATTATGTATCCTTCCAAGACGGTCTTCTCTAGATTACCATGACGTTTAATGTGTCCAAAATATTTAAGTTTTCTCTCTTTAATACTCTTTACTAGCCAGCCTTCTTCAATATTAAATTCTTTATTGATATATTTGTTCTTTTTTGTGTCCATTGTATTTGAAGAACTCTTTTGTAGCATTTACATTCAAAGGCATTTATTTGTTTCTCAGCTGTTTTATTAAGTGTCCAGGTCTCACAGACATATATTGTGATGGGAAAGATACATGCTCTTAAAAATCTCATCTTTGTAGTTCTGTCTGTTCCTCTCCACAGCTTCTTTAATTGTTTTATTTTTTGAATGGCGATAGATGCCCTCCTTTTAATTTCCCTCATTGTATTTCCATTAATAGTTAGTAATGATCAAAGATATTCAAAACCCTCCACTTCTTCCAATTTTTCCTCATTGATATATATTTCAGCTGCCTTATTTGTTTTTGTCAGTTGTCATCAATTTAGTTTTATTCCATCACTACACTACAGGCATCACTACACTTAACATAACAATCAGTTGCATATTCGTTATTTTGGGCAACATTTTTAAAGAATACACATTGCCTAAGTTTTGATCCTGAACATGGAAATAACTGAACGGTCACGTCTATGAAAATACTGCCACCAGACCAGCAAACTAAGGCCGTCAGGATTTAGGAATAAATACAAGGCACCTTTCCTTTTATCAGACCAACTTGTTATTATGTTCTGGTCAGCAGCGTGCTTTGCACAGTAATGGAAGTTTGTTTACCATTTGAGAAGCAATCTTCTCAGCAAGATCTACCACCGTGTTCATCATTATCCCCTTGAACCGGGTGTATTAAGACAGCAGCCTGTTTCAGAGAGCAACGAGTGAAGGTGTTCTGGACCACATTTGACTCTTACACTAAGACTTTAACTGCACTTTTTGAAAAAAGGGATATAATCATTATAATACATTGCAGCTTCTATAAGATCAAGAGTTATCTCACAGAAATTAAGTTTCAAACAAAGGGATAATATAATTAAGGTCAGTCACAACTTTAAAAGTTTCCCATCTCTTCCCCTTTTCACTCTTCCAGTTCCATGTCCATTTCCACACGCTAAAGTTATCATTGTAGAACTTAGAAAATCAATGACATTGCTATATAAAAAGTGTGCATAACACACTATAGACAACTAAATATCTCAAACATGTAGTGGGAGATCTGGGGAAGTCTCGTTTACAATCTTCAGTAATATAAATAAAATCAACAACAATTAAAAGTCTCTAGATCTAGCACAATTGCTTTTCTAAACTTGAAGAGCTTTAGTCAGTTTTCAAAAACACGTTTTTGATACCTCCGGGAGTTAAAAAAAAATCAAGCTTTGCAGCAGTCACAGGAACCTATCACTAGATCATAGTTCTGTCACTGGAACCTATCACTAGATCATAGTTCTGTCACAGGAACTTATCACTAGATCATATTTCTGTCACAGGAACCTATCACTAAATCACAGTTCTGTCACAGGAACCTATCACTAGATCATAGTTCTGTCACAGGAACCTATCACTAGATCATAGTTCTGTCACAGGAATCTATCACTAAATCATAGTTCTGTCACTGGAACCTATCACTAGATCATAGTTCTGTCACAGGAATCTATTACTAGATCATAGTTCTGTCACAGGAACCTATCACTAAATCACAGTTCTGTCACAGGAACCTATCACTAGATCATAGTTCTGTCACAGGAACCTATCACTAGATCATAGTTCTGTCACAGTAATCTATCACTAGATCATAGTTCTGTCACATGAACCTGCAACTAGATCATATTTCTGTCACAGGAACCTGTCACTAGACCACAGTTCTGTCACAGCAACCTGTCACTAGATCATAGTTCTGTCACAGGAACCTGTCACTAGACCATAGTTCTGTAAAGATCAGCAGTGACTGCCGCTGTACGTTGGATACACACGTAGACAGACACACTGACATATAAACAGCCAGACAAGGGATATCCATTCATTTCTGGATACACAGAATGACAGACGGATTGAAGGCTGGATGTATGGAAAGGTCGGTAGGTGGACAAGCAGTACGTTATTCATTCATTTGCATGTCCCTGGCGGAACTTTGCCTCCCTAACAGCACTCCTGTAGGCCTCTCGGTTGTGAGCAAGATGGCCTGCTGCTGCTGCATCCATTTGCAGATCGTCAGCGATGTCTTGCAGCCATCTTCGTTTTGGTCTTCCTCTCTTTCTTTTTCCAGTTATGCATCCTTCCAATACGGTTTTCTCTAAATTATCATGATGTTTAATGTGTCCAAAATATTTAAGTTTTCTCTCTTTAATCCTCTTTACTAGCCAGCCTTCTTCAATATTAAGTTCCTGTAGTATGGATATATTTGTTCTTTTTGTGTCCACGATATTCGGAGAACTCTTCTTTAGCATTTACATTCAAAGGCATTTATGCGTTTCTCAGCTGTTTTTTTAAGTGTCCAGGTCTCACAGGCATATGTTGCGATGGGAAAGATACATGCCATTAAAAATCTTATTTTTGTGGTTCTGTCTGCTCCTCTCCACTGATTCTTTAGTTGTTTTACTTTCTGAAGAGCGATAAATGCCCTCCTTTTAATTTCCCTCATTGTATCTCCACTACTAGTTAGCAGTGATCCAAGATATTCAAACACTTCTTCCAGTTTTCCCTCACTGATACATATTTCAGCTGCCTTGTTTCTAAAAAGAAAAATAAGAGTAAGTTATTAAAAGTGTATTTTTCAGCTTCAGGGGTAAGATAAGTACACCGCCAGGTTCACAGTTATACCGTCAGGACTAATTTTAGAAAGTACTGTAGGTTGGGGTTGCAGGTTCATCACTAAACCTGGTAGAAAGCATGAAAAAACTCTAGTAATATGCTAAAGCTTGGCCATCTTTTGTGTGTACCTTTGGGCTTGGTCGAATATTTCATTTGTTTTACAGTATATTTTTACATTTCGATTTTTTTAAAGGTGATCCTCATCTAAGTGCATGAAGTCTGTGCAAAAGGTCACCAGATCAATAAGTTTGATAGTGTAGTTATCTATTCGAGCTAACGATCCGCACACATTTTGAGACAGAACACTGGAAGGCTATTATAGCTGGAGATCCCAAAAGCTAAGACAAGGAACAGGGAAACAGCCCTGGATCTACACTGATGAATAGGAAGGAGTCCACTGATTTGCTTTAAACTATACTGTACTATGAATAAGAAGAGTCCACTGTTTTGCTTTAAACTGTACTGTACTATGAATAGGAAGGAGTACACTGTTTTGCTTTAAACTATACTGTACTCTGAATAAGAAGAGTCCACTGCTTTGCTTTAAACTATACTGTACTATGAATAAGAAGAGTACACTGCTTTGCTTTAAACTATACTGTACTATGAATAGGAAGAGTACACTGCTTTGCTTTAAACTATACTGTACTATGAATAAGAAGAGTCCACTGTTTTGCTTTAAACTATACTGTACTATGAACAGGAAGGGTCCACTGGTTTTCCGCTGACGGAAAAACCATGCTGGTCAAGACCTTCTTTCATTAACTTGTCGTGTTCCCTGGAAACAAGATGCCACACATGAATCGTGAAAAGGGTGGGGGTAGACTGAGAAGCGTGCACTGCACCAAACCAGGAATGACTGGAAGATAACCAGGGATCAGCCCTTTATCAAAAGAGAGGAAGACCAAGGCGAAGATGGCTGCAAGACATCGTTGATGCTCTGCGAATGGATGCATCAGCAGCAGGGCATTTTACTTAAAACCGAGAGGCCTACAGGAAAGCTTTTAGGGAGGCTAAGTTCCGCAAGGGACAGCAAATGACTGATTGAGTGAGTGACTGACTGAGCCCTTTATCACTGTCACCAAGATTATTGCTCTCATTATTTAGCGCAAAAGTGAACTCCTCTCAGTCTCATAGTTTTTGAAGCTAGAACAAGCCTTGACAATGGACAAGATTTACTTTGACACGAAGAATCCAAGAATGTTTACATTTACGAGGGGTGATTGATAAGTTCTCGGCATAAGGTACAACAGATTATTTGTGGACAACTTTTGTGGGTTATTTCTCAACTTAGTCCCCTTACAGGTTTATGCACTTAGTCCAGCGATCCTGGAGCACACGGATCCCTTCTTTGTAAAAGTCAGCATCTTGTGCCAGTAGAAAGTGGTCTACAGTATGATTGACGCCATCATCTGAAGCAAATTTGCAACCACTTAGCTCCTTTTTTTAGTTTGGTAAACAAGTAATAGTCCGAAGGGGCCAAACCTGGGGAATAAGGAGGATGTTCAAGAAGATGGAAACCGCATTTATGAATGTCAGAAAATGCCACCGCCGACTTGTGAACTGGAGCACTGTCTTGCTGAAAGATGACTCCTCTCGTCAATTTCCCTTGAAGCTTTTCCTTCAGTTTGACCCGCAGTTGCTTCACAAGATTAGCGTAATAGGCCACGGTGACTGTTCTGCCCTTTTAAAAATAGCCTACCAGTAGCACACCTTCTGAATTCCAAAAGATGGAAGCCATCACTTTGTCTGCAGACAGAACCACCCTTGCTTTCTTTAGAGGTGGGGATCCATGATGTTTCCACTGCTTTGACTGTTCTTTGGTTTCTGGTTGAAAATGATGAACCCAAGTCTCATCCATAGTCACACATTGCTGTAGAAACGTTTCAGGAACTGCAGAAAAATGGCCATGATTGTCTCTTGACATGTTGAGACGCTGTCATTTGTGATCAGCTCCAAGAAGTTTCGGGACCCATCGAGCAGAGACCTTTGTCATTTTAAGATCATTGTGAATAATGGCATGAACACGTTTCTGGGAGATGCCAAACTCAGTAGCAATGTACCGCTCAGTTAGTCGTTGATCCTCCATTATCATGTCATGGATTCTGCCGGTGGTTTCATCGGTGGTTACCGTTCTTGGTCTTCCTGGACGGGGATCATCTTCCAGACTCTCCCTTCCATGTTTGAATTGAGCTCTCCATTTCTTCACTGTGCTGTAAGAAGGGGCACTCTCCCCTAGAGTCTCTACCATATCCTCATGGATCTTCTTAGGTGATAAGCCATTTTATTATTATTTTTTTTTCTAAACACCCGAATGGAGCGCTGCTAGACAACCCGAATGGGCGCTGCTAGATAACCCGAATGGTCGCTGCTAGACAACCCGAATGGGCGCTGCTAGATAACCCGAATGGTCGCTGCTAGACAACCCGAATGGGCGCTGCTAGACAACCCGAATGGGCGCTGCTAGACAACCCGAATGGGCGCTGCTAGATAAGTTTATCACCTCCCTGTGGTGAAGGGTTTTGAATTACAATGTTCTTAGCCTGGACGGAAGGACCAGCTTGTTGATCATGGTGCCTTCCGTCCCAGGTGATAAGCCCTTGATGCAGAGGTAGCGAATGTCTGCTCGATGAGAAATTTTATCCATTTTCTCAATTTCTGCCACCCCTTACCACTTCAGTAGACTGTAAAAAAAAATTGGTTGCAGTTGATTTCTTGAAACTTGGTGTTTAATTTTACATTAACCTGATCTAGAAATGCACCTAATATGAACTGTGCGTTTCGAGTATTTGTGCCCCTCGTACCTCCTATAACCAATGTTGTTTGAACAACGCCCAATTGCTGCACGGGTGGTGATGGGCCTTGATTTGAGAACAGGAGAATATTCAATCTGGGAGTGGCCGAATCTATAGCGATGCAGTATTTCATACTGAAGGCAACTCTTTTTTCCACGTTGATGTCGCTTTACAGATGATGAATTTCGCCAATGCTACGGAGTGCACGAATCAGTGCAGAGGTGCTTCTACTATGTATACCTGTATATTGTACTGGTGTAGGGGAGTTAAGTAAGTTGAACTAGTGTTACTTTTAGTGATTCCCCTTTATGATCACTATCCATGCCACAATTAACACATGAGGAAAATTCTAGAAGTGGGCATGGAAGACAAGGATTGTGGTAATCTCAAGGAGAGAAGCGTGAAGGAGGAATACATGCTAAGAGCACGAAAAGTGAGAGAAAAACTGTGGTGTGCTGGGTCAAATCTTAGACTGTTTACACTCGGCAGAGGAATAGGAAAGGAGAATGTGAAGTAGATGTACTTAGAGAGTAGAAGGAGGAATTGGTTTATAACATGGTAGTATTTTTGTTTTATCTTGCTGGGGTAGGCTTAGAATGGCCACCTATATTTGTTTCGTGATTTACGCTTGTGTACGGGAGTTATAGTTTTTCATTACTTCTGAAACACTTGTGAGTAGGAAGTTTTGTTATAATTTACTAGAAGCTTTCTTCCCAGTGGCATAGATCCATCACGCCGGGAATCTCGCGATGTGATTTTTTTCCTGCCTTTTTGCCTTAATCTTCACATTCACTTCTTCACTATTCACTTTCCCCATCAATAAAATGTGGTTTGATTGGTATGCCTTTCAGCTAGGATTTTGTCGGTTTTATTGAAGCTTTTGTTAGCGTTGTCGAGTGATTGCCGGTCTAACTATGGTCCAGTTTTGTGACACATGTTCTGGTGACAAGCGTCAGAATGCCTGGGTCGTTGTTGTCGTCTTACTCTGAGTATAGCGTAGTGACAGTTTGCGAATGGATGCATCAGCAGCAGGGCATTTTACTTACAACCGAGAGGCATACAGGAGAGCTTTTAGGGAGGCTAAGTTCCGCAAGGGACAGCAAATGACTGATTGAGTGAGTGACTGACTGAGCCCTTTATCACTGTCACTAAGATTATTGCTCTCATTATTTAGCGCAAAAGTGAACTCCTCTCAGTCTCGTAGTTTTTGAAGCTAGAACAAGCCTTGACAATGGACAAGATTTACTTTGACACGAAGAATCCAAGAATGTTTACATTTACGAGGGGTGATTGATAAGTTCTCGGCATAAGCTACAACAGATTATTTGTGGACAACTTTTGTGGGTTATTTCTCAACTTAGTCCCCTTGCAGGTTTATGCACTTAGTCCAGCGATCCTGGAGCACACGGATCCCTTCTTTGTAAAAGTCAGCATCTTGTGCCAGTAGAAAGTGGTCTACAGTATGATTGACGCCATCATCTGAAGCAAATTTGCAACCACTTAGCTCCTTTTTTTTAGTTTGGTAAACAAGTAATAGTCCGAAGGGGCCAAACCTGGGGAATAAGGAGGATGTTCAAGAAGATGGAAACCGCATTTATGAATGTCAGAAAATGCCACCGCCGACTTGTGAACTGGAGCACTGTCTTGCTGAAAGATGACTCCTCTCGTCAATTTCCCTTGAAGCTTTTCCTTCAGTTTGACCCGCAGTTGCTTCACAAGATTAGCGTAATAGGCCACGGTGACTGTTCTGCCCTTTTAAAAATAGCCTACCAGTAGCACACCTTCTGAATTCCAAAAGATGGAAGCCATCACTTTGTCTGCAGACAGAACCACCCTTGCTTTCTTTAGAGGTGGGGATCCATGATGTTTCCACTGCTTTGACTGTTCTTTGGTTTCTGGTTGAAAATGATGAACCCAAGTCTCATCCATAGTCACAAACTGCTGTAGAAACTTTTCAGGAACTGCAGAAAAATGGCCATGATTGTCTCTTGACATGTTGAGACGCTGTCATTTGTGATCAGCTCCAAGAAGTTTCGGGACCCATCGAGCAGAGACCTTTGTTATTTGAAGATCATTGTGAATAATGGCATGAACACGTTTCTGGGAGATGCCCAACTCAGTAGCAATGTACCGCTCAGTTAGTCGTCGATCCTCCATTATCATGTCATGGATTCTGCCGGTGGTTACCGTTCTTGGTCTTCCTGGACGGGGATCATCTTCCAGACTCTCCCTTCCATATTTGAATTGAGCTCTCCATTTCTTCACTGTGCTGTAAGAAGGGGCACTCTCCCCTAGAGTCTCTACCATATCCTCATGGATCTTCTTAGGTGATAAGCCCTTTTATTATTATTATTTTTTTCTAAACACCCGAATGGAGCGCTGCTAGACAACCCGAATGGGGGCTGCTAGACAACCCGAATGGGCGCTGCTAGACAACCCGAATGGGCGCTGCTAGACAACCCGAATGTGCGCTGCTAGATAAGTTTACCACCTCCCTGTGGTGAAGGGTTTTGGATTACAATGTTCTTAGCCTGGACGGAAGGACCAGCTTGTTGATCATGGTGCCTTCCGTCCCAGGTGATAAGCCCTTAATGCAGAGGTAGCGAATGTCTGCTCGATGAGAAATTTTATCCTTTTTCTCAATTTCTGCCACCCCTTACCACTTCAGTAGACTGTAAAAAAAAATTGGTTGCAGTTGATTTCTTGAAACTTGGTGTTTAATTTACATTAACCTGATCTAGAAATGCACCTAATATGAACTGTGCGTTTCGAGTATTTGTGCCCCTCGTACCTCCTATAACCAATGTTGTTTGAACAACGCCCAATTGCTGCACGGGTGGTGATGGGCCTTGATTTGAGAACAGGAGAATATTCAATCTGGGAGTGGCCGAATCTATAGCGATGCAGTATTTCATACTGAAGGCAACTCTTTTTTCCACGTTGATGTCGCTTTACAGATGATGAATTTCGCCAATGCTACGGAGTGCACGAATCAGTGCAGAGGTGCTTCTACTATGTATACCTGTATATTGTACTGGTGTAGGGGAGTTAAGTAAGTTGAACTAGTGTTACTTTTAGTGATTCCCCTTTATGATCACTATCCATGCCACAATTAACACATGAGGAAAATTCTAGAAGTGGGCATGGAAGACAAGGATTGTGGTAATCTCAAGGAGAGAAGCGTGATTGATAAGTTCTCGGCATAAGGTACAACAGATTATTTGTGGACAACTTTTGTGGGTTATTTCTCAACTTAGTCCCCTTACAGGTTTATGCACTTAGTCCAGCGATCCTGGAGCACACGGATCCCTTCTTTGTAAAAGTCAGCATCTTGTGCCAGTAGAAAGTGGTCTACAGTATGATTGACGCCATCATCTGAAGCAAATTTGCAACCACTTAGCTCCTTTTTTAGTTTGGTAAACAAGTAATAGTCCGAAGGGGCCAAACCTGGGGAATAAGGAGGATGTTCAAGAAGATGGAAACCGCATTTATGAATGTCAGAAAATGCCACCGCCGACTTGTGAACTGGAGCACTGTCTTGCTGAAAGATGACTCCTCTCGTCAATTTCCCTTGAAGCTTTTCCTTCAGTTTGACCCGCAGTTGCTTCACAAGATTAGCGTAATAGGCCACGGTGACTGTTCTGCCCTTTTAAAAATAGCCTACCAGTAGCACACCTTCTGAATTCCAAAAGATGGAAGCCATCACTTTGTCTGCAGACAGAACCACCCTTGCTTTCTTTAGAGGTGGGGATCCATGATGTTTCCACTGCTTTGACTGTTCTTTGGTTTCTGGTTGAAAATGATGAACCCAAGTCTCATCCATAGTCACACATTGCTGTAGAAACGTTTCAGGAACTGCAGAAAAATGGCCATGATTGTCTCTTGACATGTTGAGACGCTGTCATTTGTGATCAGCTCCAAGAAGTTTCGGGACCCATCGAGCAGAGACCTTTGTCATTTTAAGATCATTGTGAATAATGGCATGAACACGTTTCTGGGAGATGCCCAACTCAGTAGCAATGTACCGCTCAGTTAGTCGTTGATCCTCCATTATCATGTCATGGATTCTGCCGGTGGTTTCATCGGTGGTTACCGTTCTTGGTCTTCCTGGACGGGGATCATCTTCCAGACTCTCCCTTCCATATTTGAATTGAGCTCTCCATTTCTTCACTGTGCTGTAAGAAGGGGCACTCTCCCCTAGAGTCTCTACCATATCCTCATGGATCTTCTTAGGTGATAAGCCATTTTATTATTATTTTTTTTTCTAAACACCCGAATGGAGCGCTGCTAGACAACCCGAATGGGCGCTGCTAGACAACCCGAATGGGCGCTGCTAGATAACCCGAATGGTCGCTGCTAGACAACCCGAATGGGCGCTGCTAGACAACCCGAATGGGCGCTGCTAGACAACCCGAATGTGCGCTGCTAGATAAGTTTACCACCTCCCTGTGGTGAAGGGTTTTGGATTACAATGTTCTTAGCCTGGACGGAAGGACCAGCTTGTTGATCATGGTGCCTTCCGTCCCAGGTGATAAGCCCTTAATGCAGAGGTAGCGAATGTCTGCTCGATGAGAAATTTTATCCTTTTTCTCAATTTCTGCCACCCCTTACCACGTCAGTAGACTGTAAAAAAAAAACTGGTTGCAGTTAATTTCTTGAAACTTGGTGTTTAATCTTACATTAACCTGATCTACAAATGCACATAATATCAACTGTGCGTTTCGAGTATTTCTGCCCCTCGTACCTCCTATAACGAATGTTGTTTGAACAATGCCCAATTACTGCACGGGTGGTGATGGGCCTTGATTTGAGAACAGGAGAATATTCAATCTGGGAGTGGCCGAATCTATAGCGATGCAGTATTTCATACTGAAGGCAACTCTTTTTTCCACGTTGCTGTCGCTTTACAGATGATAAAGAATTTCGCCAATGCTACGGAGTGCACGAATCAGTGCAGAGATGCTTCTACTATGTATACCTGTATATTGTACTGGTGTAGGGGAGTTAAGTAAGTTGAACTAGTGTTACTTTTAGTGATTCCCCTTTATGATCAGTATCCATGCCACAGTTAACACGTGAGGAAAATTCTAGAAGTGGGCATGGAAGACAAGGATTGTGGTAAACTCAAGGAGAGAAGCGTGAAGGTGGAATACATGCTAAGAGCACGAAAAGTGAGAGAAAAACTGTGGTGTGTTGGGTCAAATCTTAGACTGTTTACACTCGGCAGAGGAATAGGAAAGGAGAATGTGAAGTAGATGTACTTAGAGAGTAGAAGGAGGAATTGGTTTATAACATGGTAGTATTTTTGTTTTATCTTGCTGGGGTAGACTTAGAATGGCCACCTATATTGTTCGTGATTTACGCTTGTGTACGGGAGTTATAGTTTTTCATTACTTCTTAAATCGCTATGTATCGCAAGTTCTTCCTTAAATGTCTTAAAATCAAACTAATCGGTTGATGATTTAAGGAAAAATATCCTCAGAGAATGGCAGCGTAAACATCCAGATAAATGCAAACAAATTCAGAAATATTTCTCCAGGGATAAAAATTATAGCACTTATTTTATATGACATAAATTTGTACATTTTTATAGCAGTTACTTATATAGCATAATTTGTACATTTAGCATAAAATATCATTTAAATCTAGTAGCAACGGTTAAGGGTTAGCACAGACGTCGTTTCCAGCATCTTCACAGGTTTTCATGTCACATTTCTCCATTTCTGCTACATTACTGAGACAATCATCATTATGAGGTTTATATTCCATGCTTCGGATCTTAGTTTAACCTTACTGATCTTAGCTTAACCTTATTAATTTTAGTTTACACGTTTCTAATCTTAGTTTAACCTTATTGATCTTAGCTTAACCTTACTAATCTTAGTTAACCTTACTAATCTTAGTTAACCTTACTAATCTTAACCTTACTAATCTTAGTTTAATCTTAGAAAATTTAGCTTACCCTATTGATGTACAGATAAGTAATAGGTTTCAAGCTTTACAAGATAGCCCCATTGTATATAATCATAAAGCACCAAGAACCCAGACAGATATCTCAAACAAGACATCTACTCCTCAGTCACGGTCTCATAAACATCAAAGAGAACAAGATACACAACAACACAGTAACAACATCAAAGAATATACGACACACTTGATAATCGGAGATTCCTTACTTAAAGGAATCTATGGTGAGCGAGTGTCACTTACCTCTGAAGACACTGTCTCAATCATGCCAGTACCTGGAGCTGGTATTATAAAACTAACGCAGACACTGAGACGACTTGATGTCGATCAGAGAGTGAGGAGAACGACCGTGCATGTTGGCATTAATGACAGCATGAACGGCCAGAATTTTCGGCCCTCTAATATACAGGACTTGATATCCACCATCAAGAAAAAATACCCTAACACTTCCATCAACATTTCATCCATCATTCCACCTTGTTCTGGTCCTGGACGTCGCATGGTGGATATAAACAACAAAATACTAAAAACATTCTGTCTACAGAACACAGTAGTTTTTATAAACAACACGCCATTTTTTACTTCAGCCACAGGTGCTCCCAAAAAACGCCTTTACAGGGACAACATCCACATTAACAAGACTGGCAGCAGCATACTTGCAAAAAATATAAAATATCCAGCAAGAACTGAGCAGAACATAACAAAACACTAAAATAGCCAGACACAGTTTAGACAGCCACCCACATCTCATAGATCCAGAAACACACACTCTACACCAACTACAAGACTCCAAGGACCCTCAGAAACATCACCATCTGCCTCTCTACCATTTCCCGCTCCATCAACTGACCCACTATACGATTCCATGTTCCCGCCCCTGCCTACACGGCAAGCTCAACAAATTATACCAACACTTAGTACAGCGAACAACATGGAGTCTCCTGCACAATCACCACTTAGGAATACAACAACAGCTGTACAGGACACAAACACAAGAACCTCGAATCATTATCCGTGGAACTTTCAGCTACAATATCTAATGCAGTTTAGTCCTGCAGCTCTGAGCCACGCGTATATGATGTCCCTACTACACAGTCAACACTCAACACCCACATACAGATACTGGATAGCTTGAAACTTCCAGCACTCTTTAACTTCTGTAGATAAATTTAACTGAACAAAAACAAAAAACAAAAAACACACACACAGAAGTTCTTACAGCAGAACAGACATTTCTTAGTGCTAGCTTACAGCTAATATTGTCATCAAGTCTTTTACAATTTACACTTACATAACGTTTATTGAATTGTTGATTTTTGTACTTTTTTCCATTATTTGTCATTATATTATAAACTTAGTTAGATTCATTATCTCTACTAGCTTAAACGAATACCTATAATTGTATGATTGAAGTCTGACCAGTTATTTTATTTTTACTGAAATATAATATTTCTAACATTGTTATAGTGACTCAGAAAATGGAGGAGTGGCTGCGACACGATGGCCTACGTGTTGGCCACTTAAATGTTTATCATTTGTTAGGAAAACTCCCTGAGGTTACACATATACTTCAACAACATTTTCATATTTTTGGTTTCTCTGAAAGCAGATTACATAAAAACATCACAGACAATGATATAAGAATAGATGGTTTTAATTTGATCAGGCGCGACCCAACTAGGAAGCTAGAGACAGGTTTAGTCGTTTACATTTCTAACACAATTAAATTTTGTAGAAGAGAAGACCTGGAAACATCAGAGGTTGAATGTATTATGCTAGAAATCAAAATATCAAATCTTAGTCCAATTCTAATTAGTTTTATATACCGAAATCCAAATGCTTCAGCCGAGTGGTATGATCACTTTGCGACCATGATGGATGATGCTGTAACTCATAAACTCAAGGACATAATCATTCTAGGCGACTTCAATATAGATCTTAATCAGCCAAATCTTACATGGAAGAACATTTTAACATCTTTCAACTTCTCCCAAATCGTTAACGAACCTACTAGAGTTGCTGAATCATCATCAACACTAATAGATCATATTTATGTAGCTGATCCAGGAAACATTACTGAATGTACTGTCCCTCATGTGTCGCTGAGTGATCACTACCCGATCTGCTGTACGTGGTCACATAAGGGGTATAAAATACCGAAACACAAACATACCAGCATCAAATATAGAAACGTTAAAAATTTTAACTTGGATTTATTTTTAACTGATCTAAAAGCTTCGCCTCTTACGTACGTTTTCCAGTTAACAAATCCAGATGAGGCTATCGAATACTGGATCAAGATATTTCGAAATATTTTTGACAAGCATGTCCCCATCAAAGAAATGAGAGTAAAACACGTAATAAAATCCCCGTGGATAACTCCCGATATATTGCAACTGATGAGGAAACGGGATGAAGCTCACAAAAACAGAAATTTCAGTAGCTATCGTTCACTTAGGAATAAGGTGCAGTATTTAATTAGGCAGGAAAAGAAAAATTACTTCAGAAATTTAGTGAAAGACAAAACTGATAGTAAATCAATCTGGAAAGCGATTAATACTCTTGTAAATAAAAGGAAACAAACTGACCCACAAACACTTATTGGTGAACATACTTGCACTAACTTCAGTGAACATTTTAAGGAAGAAATTAGTATTCTAAAATCTTCATTACCGACCCCTAATTGCGACCTGAGCGTGTTGAAAACTTTCAGCGACAGTAAATGTGTAAAGCTAAAACAAACTAATATTCCTTTCCTTACAGTCGGTGAGGTTTATAACTACATCCGGTCCTTAAAGAACACTAACTCAGCAGGATGTGATGACATTAGTAACAAGATACTACGCTACGCTGCACCAGTTATCACAGACACACTAACATACTTATACAACTTGTGTATTGACAAAAAATATTTCCCTGACGCTTTTAAACTCGCCAAAGTTTTTCCTCTTTTTAAATCTGGACAGACTAGTGACCTCTCAAACTATAGACCCATATCCATTCTGTCATCACTATCAAAACCTCTTGAAAAACATATAAAAAAGTTAACTCGGCTCCACATGCAAGAAAATAATCTACTAATAGACAGCCAGTCAGGTTTTAGACCAAATTACTCCTGCCACACAGCATTAACTAAAATGACAGAAAGCTGGCTGTCTAATATAAATAATGACAAATTGTGTGGTGCTGTCTTTGTTGATTTTAAGAAAGCCTTCGATATGATTGATCATGAAATTCTTGCAAAAAATCTGGAAGGCTAGAGATTACACCCTGACCTAACAAAATGTATTACATCTTTTATCTCAGGTAGAAAACAAGTAGTTTGCTTTAGAAACAAAATATCTGGCTCGTCTGTGGTTGATACTGGTATTCCTCAAGGCTCCATTCTTGGTCCTCTTCTCTTTGCTATCTATATTAACGACCTACCACTACATTTAAAGCACTCTTCATGAGATCTTTTTGCTGATGACTGTACTGTTTACAGTAGTGAATATGACATCAATAAACTACAGACAACGCTCCAAAATGATATAAACAGTTTGATTAAATGGAGTAATAAAAATGGTATGTTGATAAACACCAACAAAACAAAATCCATGCTCATCACTACAAGACAGAAACTGCAAAATGCAACTAAAACTTCACTACAGCTTTGTGCTGGGACTAAGGCAATAGAAAATGTTCATGAACATAAAACCCTAGGACTCATCATTGATCAGCATTTAACTTGGAATTCTCACGTACATAACCTAAAAAGTTTGATTGCACAGAAAGTTTACCAATTAGCAAAAATTAAATACTTTATCGACAAAGACACAAGAAGGATATACTACATATCACACATACAAACACACTTAGATTACTGTTCCACATCCTGGGATGGATGCTCAGTCTCAAACACAAAAAGGCTCCACTCACTTCACAAGCGAGAATTAAATCTTATTTGTGACAAACACCCAGTACAGACTGTAGATCAACACAAACAACTCAAAATTCTACCCCTCAAAAATAGAATCATTTTTAACAAAGTTAAGTTTGTTCACAGAATTCTGTCGCACAATGCTCCGCCTTACTTGTGGTCACTGTTTACGTATAACACTAAACATAGCCAGCGTTTAAAAAACTGTCTTCTTCCTAAACCCAGGATTGATCTGTACAAGAAAAGCCTTGCATACTCTGCAGTACAGCTCTGGAACACCCTCCCCTACAATTTAAAATCCACTGGTAATACTTCATCCTTTAACTCAAACCTGTTTCATTATTTACTTGCTTGTAATTATATGCCTCCATAAAATAGCCAGTACTCTCTCAACACATGGCTCGTAAACCATTAAGTACTTCAGTGACATAGTTAGAAAAGCAACTTGTTAGATATTGTTAGAAATTATTTTAATGTTTGTTAAAAAAACATATGTTAGAAGATGATTTACAATGTATTTTTATTTATGTATATGTCTGCGTGTGTATGTGTGCGTGAGTGCTATTTTATTAGGTTAATGACTTCTTCTCTTTTACCTTGAATGTAATAGTTAATCTTACACTCTTTTGATATGTTTTTCCTAATTTAATTAGTATTTTTTTACTAAATCAAGTGTGTGGGAAGAATGAAAGATGGAGTGATGAAGGGCAGAATGTAAGACGGGCCTGCGTGCCCAATTCTTTACCCTTGAAAAATAAAGATTATTCGTTCATTCATTCATTCATTTACACATTTCTAATATTTGTTCAACCTTACTGATCTTAGTTTATACGTTTCTGATCTTAGCTTACCCGTACTAATCTTAGTTTACACGTTTCTAATCTTAGTTTAACCTTATTGTTCTTAGTTTACACGTTATTAATCTTAAAGATTACTGATCTTAGAAGAGAATCAAGAGGTAAACCAAAACTTAAACAGATGGATATTTCTTTGGCGTCTATGAGAGATTTTTTTTTTCAAACCAAACAAAGTTTTGAGAAGAACTGGCTAACAACTTGCCTACTGGAGAGTATATCACCCTTTTGAGGAGAACGTCATAACCAGAAGGGAAGACAGAAGTGCAGACAGATTAGATGTTATTACCTAAGAGCTAACTAAGTCAGCCAACTGTTTATAGTTACATCAGTCAGTTTTTATAGTTATATCAGTCAGTTTTTTTATAGTTATATCAGTTATCTATCGCTATATCAGTCAGTTATTTATAGTTACATCAGTCAGTTTTTTATAGTTATATCAGTTATCTATCGTTATATCAGTCAGTTATTTATAGTTACATCAGTCAGTTTTTTATAGTTATATCAGTTATCTATCGTTATATCAGTCAGTTATTTATAGTTACATCAGTCAGTTTTTTATAGTTATATCAGTCAGTTATTTATAGTTACATCAGTCAGTTTTTATAGTTATATCAGTCAGTTTTTTATAGTTATATCAGTTATCTATCGTTATATCAGTCAGTTATTTATAGTTACAGCACGTATTAACGCTGGATAGCTTATGTGCTACTTAAGCTTTTAGTCACATCAATATGCCAGGAAGGACTGAATGAAATGTTAACTTTGAACTAGAGTTTCGTGGCATAACCGGATAAACAAAGCAACTGCAAGGCGTTATTTACACTGCTGTTATGGTCATTACACGGAGTTAAATCGAATGGCGTTGTGTCTCTGAAGTACTGGCCGTCCAATCAGGATACGAACTACCAAAAAAATAAGAACTTGTTGACAGAAGAATGAATGACAAATCTAGGCTGATACCGGTATACTTAGATTATATCAGCAGGTAACAGAATTGTTATTTAAGAGAAATTTGATACGTTAACTCTTTCACTGTCATTTTCTTTTAAAACGACGAAAACAACAGGCCGTGACCTGGTGGTACTGCAAACCGGGTCCACCCGTAACGAGACGTGGACCATACCCCCGGCATTCAATGTGCAGGGCAGACCTCATGCATCTCGTTTAGTTAAAAAATAAGGAGGCTTTTGTTTAGCCAAAGGGCATGTTGATCAGGGTACCTGCCAAAGAGGACACTTTGACCTCAGTCACTTTGATCCTAGCCAAAAGACCGAGCACTGTCATTAGCTGTCTGAATGACTTTATAGAAATATTCAAACACACAAAAAAATCAAAGAATAAATCTACCGATCTGTTACTTTTCTTTATCTTTAGGGAATTTATGAACTATTTTATAAACCAAGTGTAAGCCTGCGGTCATTTCCTGGTGGAAACATGGCAGTTATGTTTATTATAAATTTTCTGTGTGGTAACGCGGCAAAGCAAGTATTTTATTCCGTTTGCACACGGTGGGGATGCAGTTTTTCAGCATATTTTGATTCCCGACAAGAAGCACCACGTATTTTTTGAAGTGCTCTCCCTTCGTAAGTAATGCAAAGAGATTGGTTCTAAAAATAACAAGATGATGTCTTGCTGCCGTAGCCAGTTCATTCATTCATTTGCATGTCCCTTGTGGAACTTTGCCTCCCAAACAGCACTCCTGTAGGCCTCTCGGTTGTGAGCAAGATGGCCTGCTGCTGTTGCATCCATTTCCAGATCGTCAACGATGTCTTGCAGCCATCTTCGTCTTGGTCTTCCTCTTTTTCTTTTTCCCATTATGTATCCTTCCAATACGGTCTTCTCTAAATTATCATGACGTAGCCAGTTATGCTAGTTAAATATTATTTTAATCAGTGAAGCTAGAAGATTATTAACTAAAGACTCGACAATATCTACAAAATTTCTGTGTCTTCCTTCTTCAAAATCACCATCCAGTAAGAAATCAGCACTTACATAAATATAGTTATATTATCCACCATTGGTCTTGTGTCACACGTGACCACCTCCGCTGTGCTACTCGAGATAAGTCTAGACTTGTGTCACACGTGACCACCCCCGCTGTGCTACTCGAGATAAGTCTAGACTTGTGTCACACGTGACCACCCCCGCTGTGCTACTCTATGTACTCTTGATATAAGTCTAGACTTGTGTCACACGTGACCACCCCCGCTGTGCTACTCGAGATAAGTCTAGACTTGTGTCACACGTGACCACCCCCGCTGTGCTACTCGATGTACTCTTGATATGTCTAGACTTGTGTCACATGTGACCACCCCCGCTGTGCTACTCGATGTACTCTTGATATAGACTTGTGTCACACGTGACCACCCCCGCTGTGCTACTCGAGATAAGTCTAGACTTGTGTCACACGTGACCACCCCCGATGTACTACTCGATGTAATCTTGAGATAAGTCTAGACTTGTGTCACACGTGACCACCCCCGCTGTTCTACTCGAGATGAGTCTAGACTTGTGTCACACGTGACCACCCCCGCTGTGCTACTCGAGATAAGTCTAGACTTGTGTCACACGTGACCACCCCCGATGTACTACTCGATGTAATCTTGAGATAAGTCTACATCAGTCAGTTTTTTATAGTTATATCAGTCAGTTTTTTATAGTTATATCAGTTATCTATCGTTATATCAGTCAGTTATTTATAGTTACAGCACGTATTAACGCTGGATAGCTTATGTGCTACTTAAGCTTTTAGTCACATCAATATGCCAGGAAGGACTGAATGAAATGTTAACTTTGAACTAGAGTTTCGTGGCATAACCGGATAAACAAAGCAACTGCAAGGCGTTATTTACACTGCTGTTATGGTCATTACACGGAGTTAAATCGAATGGCGTTGTGTCTCTGAAGTACTGGCCGTCCAATCAGGATACGAACTACCAAAAAAATAAGAACTTGTTGACAGAAGAATGAATGACAAATCTAGGCTGATACCGGTATACTTAGATTATATCAGCAGGTAACAGAATTGTTATTTAAGAGAAATTTGATACGTTAACTCTTTCACTGTCATTTTCTTTTAAAACGACGAAAACAACAGGCCGTGACCTGGTGGTACTGCAAACCGGGTCCACCCGTAACGAGACGTGGACCATACCCCCGGCATTCAATGTGCAGGGCAGACCTCATGCATCTCGTTTAGTTAAAAAATAAGGAGGCTTTTGTTTAGCCAAAGGGCATGTTGATCAGGGTACCTGCCAAAGAGGACACTTTGACCTCAGTCACTTTGATCCTAGCCAAAAGACCGAGCACTGTCATTAGCTGTCTGAATGACTTTATAGAAATATTCAAACACACAAAAAAATCAAAGAATAAATCTACCGATCTGTTACTTTTCTTTATCTTTAGGGAATTTATGAACTATTTATAAACCAAGTGTAAGCCTGCGGTCATTTCCTGGTGGAAACATGGCAGTTATGTTTATTATAAATTTTCTGTGTGGTAACGCGGCAAAGCAAGTATTTTATTCCGTTTGCACACGGTGGGGATGCAGTTTTTCAGCATATTTTGATTCCCGACAAGAAGCACCACGTATTTTTTGAAGTGCTCTCCCTTCGTAAGTAATGCAAAGAGATTGGTTCTAAAAATAACAAGATGATGTCTTGCTGCCGTAGCCAGTTCATTCATTCATTTGCATGTCCCTTGCGGAACTTTGCCTCCCAAACAGCACTCCTGTAGGCCTCTCGGTTGTGAGCAAGATGGCCTGCTGCTGTTGCATCCATTTCCAGATCGTCAACGATGTCTTGCAGCCATCTTCGTCTTGGTCTTCCTCTTTTTCTTTTTCCCATTATGTATCCTTCCAATACGGTCTTCTCTAAATTATCATGACGTAGCCAGTTATGCTAGTTAAATATTATTTTAATCAGTGAAGCTAGAAGATTATTAACTAAAGACTCGACAATATCTACAAAATTTCTGTGTCTTCCTTCTTCAAAATCACCATCCAGTAAGAAATCAGCACTTACATAAATATAGTTATATTTTCCACCATTGGTCTTGTGTCACACGTGACCACCCCGTCTGTGCTACTCGATTTACTCTTGAGATAAGTCTCATGTAGGATGAAGGTTCACAACATCAAGATCAAATGACGCCGGCGATTAAAAAAAAATTTTTTTCTCGCTTTTGCTACTTTGTCCTGAATTTTTCTGCGTAATTTTTCAAACTTGTTGCACTCAATACTGGTGCTATCATTAGGTCACCTAAGCAACCACAGTTACAGCAGACCATAGAGGGACGCAGTACTAAGTACAGAAGGACACATTTTAAAACAGGCTAGCAAATTCTATAGTTAGCGTTGCTTAAACCACACGACATCCCGACATGTGCAGTGGGTATAGTGTCTTTAACTGGCCAAAGGAAACTGATAATTTGAAACTACACAATGTGTCTACATGTCCCGGAGTCTCCATGAGACATTTCCGTGTAATATTGGCTGAGAAAGAAAACAATGACAAACTCAATGACGATAAAGCAGTACACTATACATCTTACACAAATGATAACACGTCCAGAAAGTTTACTTAGTTTAATAGTTAATTTTATTAAATCGTGACATACCTTGATTATCAAATTCTTTGTACTTATAGAAGCTGTATCTTAGAAGATCAAGCTGTTGAGTTTCCTTTGGGTTCTTAGTGAAAGCCCCACATTTGTCAGATTAATATAAGGAGTACTTCTTGTCAGATCTCTCTCTCTCTCTCGTAGGGAAGTGTTCTGAGATCTGCACTCCATCCCTTGCACAGGTTTTAGTTTCTGCGGTATAAAATACGTCGAAGAACGATCTTGCTGAAGTCTCGCAGCTAATGAACTATTAGGTTCCATAACACAACTCAGTTATTTTACGCACTAGTCTGTGCAGTCGTTTTACTCGCTACAATCTGTGCAGTCGTTTTACTCACTACAATCTGTGCAGTCGTTTTACGCACTACAATCTGTGTGTCGTTTTAATCACTACAATCTGTGTCGTTTTACTCACTACAATCTGTGTGTCGTTTTACTCACTACAATCTGTGTGTCGTTTTACTCACTACAATCTGTGCAGTCGTTTTACTCACTACAATCTGTGCAGTAGTTTTACGCACTACAATCTGTGCAGTTGTTTTACGCACTATAATCTGTGCAGTCGTTTTACGCACTACAATCTGTGCAGTTGTTTTACTCACTACAATCTGTGCAGTCGTTTTACGCACTACAATCTGTGCAGTCGTTTTACTCACTACAATCTGTGTGTCGTTTTACTCACTACAATCTGTGTGTCGTTTTACGCACTACAATCTGTGCAGTTGTTTTACGCACTACAATCTGTGCAGTCGTTTTACGCACTACAATCTGTGCAGTCGTTTTACGCACTACAATCTGTACAGTCATTTTACGCACTACAATCTGTGTAGTCGTTTTACTCACTACAATCTGTGTGTCGTTTTACTCACTACAATCTGTGTGTCGTTTTACTCACTACAATCTGTGCAGTCGTTTTACTCACTACAATCTGTGCAGTCGTTTTACTCACTACAATCTGTGCAGTCGTTTTACTCACTACAATCTGTGCAGTCGTTTTACGCACTACAGTCTGTGCTAATTTTCTATGTAGTTCTTTGCTGTTTTTTAAGCGATCTCCATTTTGCTCCATCTCTTGATATCGTGGTGCACCAGGACAAGTCAGTCTTTCTCTCTCTCTCTCTCTCTCTTAAAGTTTTAAGCTATCCATATCACAATAGTCCCCATGCTCTTGTTATTTTTCATTGCACATGCCTGTAGATCTAGTTTTGTTTTAGTACTGCACTTTTCAATACGGCCAAAATATTTCTTTTCGTCTGTTTCTATTCCACAATTTCAAGTGATTTAGCAGTATTTTGAATACTGAATTGATCTAATACTTCTTTGTTAACTGATTTAATCTCTTATTCATTTGTTTAGAAATTTGATTTAGTACATCTTTGTCTTTTTTAACCAAGAAAATCTAACATGAATATAGCAGGTCATATAGAAAAAAAAGTAAAGAAGATTAAACAGAGAAAACTTAAATATACTGGATACAATAAACGTAATGATAATTTAGAGAAGACAGTGTTGGAAGAGTCCATAATGGGAAAAAAGAAAGCGAGGAAGACCAAGGCGAAGATGGCAGCAAGACATCGTTCATGATCAGCGAATGAATGCATCAGCAGCAGGCCATCTTGCTCACAACCGAGAGGCCTACAGGAGAGCTGTTAGGGAAGCAAAGTTCCGAAAGGGATATGCAAATGACTGACTGATGACGTTTTTGTGTACTAATTTTCTTCTTCATAATCATTTGTTCACTTTCCCCCAAAATATTTTAATTTTGACTATAATCTGACACTTTAAAATGACAAATTTTCTCGCGCAAGTCAGAAAATATTACCCATGCTGCCTGACGGAAGTACGAGTTCATGTAAAAGTTAATGAAAAAGTTTACCCCGCAGTTACAAAACGGAAGAAGCAATAATACATTGAAGAGAATTTGATTCATACCAAAGTAGTACTCAATTATTATGCATTTAAGCGTTGGAAAAATAAACAAGAAAAAAGCGCCATACATAACAAAGAAAAACTTGACACTTTTCTTGTAACTTGTCTTAATTTTGTTGCTCTTAATATAATTTCTTGACTGCTGGTCCTTGTTTCCGCGCGTAGTCTGGATAGCGCCTTGGAAAGCTTCGATTGCGCGACGCTGTCGGTATGACAAAAGAGCGATTTTGGCGTAAGCATAGAATGTTATGACCAAGACAATCTCCGTCAGGAAACAGCCAGTGTAAATCAGGTATGCCGGAGGCAAGGCCCGCAGCAAGCATCGATTTATCTTATGATACACGCTCGGAAACACGAGAGGCAGTGTGCAGAAAATGAAGGCCAAAATCCATAAACAGATAACAATAACTAAAGTAAACGTTTTAGTAAAACGTTGCTGATAAAAGAATGGATACGCAATGTATGAGTAGCGTTCCAGGGATATAATTCCCAGATGGATACAGGAAAACATTATCATTCCTATTGACCAACCGCTTAAAAGTGGATAAAGAAATAACTCGGGAAACTTTTTGTCTAATTCGGCTAGGAACAAACAGCCAGACACAAGCAGCGAAGCGCCAATGATGACGTCAGCTACAGCCAATGAAGCGACCAGAATGTTTGACTGTGTGTGGAGTTTTGGTGTGCGACAAATCGCGGCAACGACCAGGGAGTTCTCGAATACAAGGACTGGTCCAATAGTCGTGAAAAGGACCTTTTGCCAAACTAAATGTCTGCACAGAATGTCCTCATCTCCGTTGATGCTGGTGGCGTTCTTAGTGTGTAAGTCCATTCCTAATAACAGAAAGCACCAGCCGCAAATTTGCTAGAAGCTAGTAAAAGTAACTGGGGAGGAAATAAAACTAATGCGTTTAGTTATTTTTATCTAATCACATGTTACCATCCTTCGAGAATGAAATAAACAATCTCATTATTTTCTAAGTGATGTAAATACACCCCATCCCAGTAATTAATGCTACCCAGAATCCTTTGACGCGTAATTCACCTCTGCTCACTACAGCTAACAAGCAGACAAGAGCCAATGATGACGTCAGCTACAGCCAATGAAGCGAGCAGAATGTTGGACTGTGTGTGGAGTTTTGGTGTGCGACAAATCCACAAACTATGTAAGCTTAAGTCTGCTCAATGTAGCAAACCAGTTTACACACTTTCATGTGCATGCACGCTCCAAACCTCTTATTTTACTCTGACTGTGAAGTAAAGAAGGCTGCAAGCCGACAGACTAAGCAAATTATGAAAGTAGATGACTATGCCTTTGTACTATTGCAGGAAAACATTTTAACTTGTTAGATGAAAAAAGTCCACAAAAGAACCCAAAAAAAGTGCTTTATGAATTAGTAAAAGAATGTGTGATGCGCTCGGATACTTCAGACCACAGAGTGATATCCCATGAAGCAAGGCCAAGATTTTCACTTCAGTTTTCCTTGGCGTACGTTTTTCTCGATGTAACACAGCAGTGGTTCCCATCCTGTAGTCGGCGGACCAGTCTTCGGGAGCATTATCAAATGATGTTAAGTGCCATCTGTTGAACAGAAACAATGCAAGGTTCATGTCAGGGAGATAATGCATATAAAACGGTAGCCTAAACCTTACATGTAGTTGAAAAAAGTGGTCTTTTGAGATACAAGGAAAATGTTGCGCACCGTGACACAGGAATGCGTGCCCGCCCTCTGAGCTAATGTTTCTACTTGAGACGACTCCGTGACATATGTTTCTACCTGAGACGACTCTGTGACATATGTTTCTACTTGAGACGACTCCGTGACATATGTTTCTACCTGAGACGACTCCGTGACATATGTTTCTACCTGAGACGACTCCGTGACATACGTTTCTACCTGAGACGACTCCGTGACATACGTTTCTACCTGAGACGACTCCGTGACATATGTTTCTACCTGAGACGACTCCGTGACATATGTTTCTACCTGAGACGACTCCGTGACGTATGTTTCTACCTGAGACGACTCCGTGACATACGTTTCTACCTGAGACGACTCCGTGACATACTAACTACTTCATCATCGTTATAACTTCCTTGCGTACATATCTGAACCGGAGTTACGGACGTCAAGAAATTACAACTTATAAACTAGTCCTGTAGTACTGTGAACTGTAATACCTTGACTGTCAGTTCTCTTGCCTGGTTGAGCGACTCGGCAGTGATAGCGGCTACAGAAAACACTGAGATAAGGAGCTTTAGATAGCTTCAGATCTTCACCTGATATATCACTTTTTTTTGCAATTCAGCTTCCCACTCACCCCCTTGTGGCTTCTGGTAGATTACTACTCGTCTTAACTATGACCAGAGAGTCGGAGTAGTGAAGTCATTAGTGCATTTGGCTCTCTTGGAGAATGTCAGTGGTTCGGTACTGAACAGCGGTGGGCTTGTCCACTCTGCTGTTGAAAAGAGTGCATGGCTGAAACAAACATTTTTTTTAAAAATGGAGAAGGAAAAACGATTCGGTGTAATACTGAGTAAATTGCTCTTTAGTATACTGACAGGTCAAAGAGTTATGCTTGCTCCTGCAATATCTCTCTTCAATATAACTGCTTTTACGTTGTGTGTATTTTTTAATGTTCTGATCATCCGATTCTTCTGTGGTGTTTTAAAACCCTGTTTCTTTTTTAAATAGTATCTTACTTGGTTTTTTTTTACACTTCTGTCAGTGTTCTGAAAACAGTTGTGACATCTCTCGCCATCATTCAGCTGTAGGTAGATCATCAAATAACGAGCGTATACACTGCTCTACAGAAACGATATCGCCTCTCGTGGGAATGGAGTGGGTTCAGATCAAACTCCAGCAATATCCAGATATCAATACCACCAGATTACCTGCAAAAGAAAGGAGACTGAGAAAAAGTGACGTCAAAGTGCCGAAGTGGTTAGGGCACTAGTCTCTCATGATGGAGGTCGGTGGTTCGAATCCCGTCGGAAAAGCCACAGTCACTTAGCTGTAGAAATGGGAACATAGGTGAAGGAACATAGCACCAGATCACCCTCTGGTGTGCTGACAGGTGAAGGAACATAGCACCAGATCACCCCCTGGTGTGCTGACAGGTGAAGGAACATAGCACCAGATCACCCTCTGGTGTGCTGACAGGTGAAGGAACATAGCACCAGATCACCCTCTGGTGTGCTGACAGGTGAAGGAACATAGCACCAGATCACCCTCTGGTGTGCTGACAGGTGAAGGAACATAGCACCAGATCACCCTCTGGTGTGCTGACAGGTGAAGGAACATAGCACCAGATCACCCTCAGGTGTGCTGACAGGTGAAGGAACATAGCACCAGATCACCCTCTGGTGTGCTGACAGGTGAAGGAACATAGCACCAGATCACCCCCTGGTGTGCTGACAGGTGAAGGAACATAGCACCAGATCACCCTCTGGTGTGCTGACAGGTGAAGGAACATAGCACCAGATCACCCCCTGGTGTGCTGACAGGTGAAGGAACATAGCACCAGATCACCCCCTGGTGTGCTGACAGGTGAAGGAACATAGCACCAGATCACCCCCTGGTATGCTGACAGGTGAAGGAACATAGCAACACATCACCTGACCGCCTCCATGACATAAAAGGATACATTTTAAATTTACTCCAAAAGCTGGGCTCACTAAACTGCGTTGTAATTACATCTTTCAGGTCATAAGGAAAACAAAACATGAAAATATATTCCTCCTAAATGAAACTATATTAGAGAAAAGAATAAAAAAAGGAAAATAAAAAGGAAAAGGAAACTAATGATTAAAGTTCAAGATATCGTTCTTTGCATTAAAAAAAACAAATCAGTTTTACAGTAAGAAGAGGTGGAAAAGTTTAAGGTGAAGACGAGTCCATGTAAACTGGAGATGTGTTGCAGTCAACGTTCCTTGGAGATGATGATAATGATGATGATGATGATGAAAGTGACTATTTTAAAGCCATTTCATAATATGAAAAAATTAGTAAACACAGCTTCACTAAAATTTCTAATATAGCACTACATAGAAACAAAATCCCTGATGTAAATAACCGAGTATACTCATCTTGTGTTATTGCTTTCAACACTAGGAACTTTAATGGTTCACTGACTCTTAACAAACAAATTCTCGCCTAAGTCAGTTCACTTCAGCTTTGTATGTCTCTAAATCATCACATCTAATGGCACAAGACAACAAAATTAACCTGTAGTGACAAACCACCGAATACACTTTTCTGGAAAAAAGTGAGGGAATAATCGGTTATAAAATGTTAGTTACACATTGTGGTTCGAGTGTTTACAAAAGAGATAAATATTATCTTTTTGGAAAACAAGGTGTGCTGAAGTTGTGGTTATGTTTGCTGAAACTTGATTATGTGATAGCAGTGGTAGAGCACGCGAGTTTCTGTTTGCTCTCTAGTCGGATCTGATGTGAGGTTTATCTTTTGAGGTTAGGGTGTGGTCACTAGCGGTGTTATTTTGTAGCAGGAAGTGTGTTTTGTTGTAACCGAGCAGGAGGGAATCATTATCATCATCGTCATCATTATCATTTTTATCATCACCACAAACAGTAAAAGCATTAACAAGCACAATACCTGTATTATCGTCGAAAATAACAATATCAACATCTCTGAGGGGGTTGATGTGGTGGAGCTTTGTTAAGTGTTAATGCAGCGCCTTGGCGTTTGTCGTACTTAAACTAAAAAAAAAACACAACATTGAACTTTGAACCTTGTTCATCTAACCTTGAAGCGGAGAAATTGTGGTCTGGCACGTGATCCGAAAGCGTGTATAATGTCAGAGGAAAGTCTGAGGGTTTTGTAGTTGGGTTTCACTGACCAGGTTGGCGCTGTTTTCTGTTCGTGTTAAGAAAATTAAGTGAATGTGTTTGATTCGTCCAGGCAGGTGGGATGACAAAAGTTGTTTTGACTTTTATGGGACTGAAAGACGAATGTTTTCTGTAGCGATATTTGTTGAGAGAGAGAGAGAAAGAGAGAGAGAGAGAGAGAGAAAGAGAGAGAGAGCGAGAGAGAGAAAGAGAGAGAGATTGATTGATTGATTGATTGATCTTTATTTCAAAAGGGTTAAGAATTGGGCACGCAGGCCCGTCTGACATTCTGCCCTTTATCATACATCTTTCACTCTATTCCAGACATTCTACAAATATACTGTTCATATAACAAACATAACTAACATTGAATCTGAGAGACATAAAATAAAATATAACATTTACTTTTCGCTCTTAAACATTCACTCAGTACAGAAGTAACTACATACATTATAAATGACTATCTACTAAACAAAATTTCCGGGACTATTCAGAAAACAATTAATTGTATTCGGTGTCTGTAAGAGCAGCTTAAGATAACTTTTAAGTTTTATAATTCATGGAGGCATGTAGTCGACATCAAATAGATATTGGGAAAGCTTGTAGTTGTAGGAAGGAGTATAATTTATATTTTTTATATAGGATGGGAGGGTATTCCAAAGATGAGCAGCAGAATAACTAAAGCTTTTCTTGTAAAGATCAAGTCTAGGTTTTGGAAGGCATATGTTGTTCAAGCGTTGGCTGCACTTCGGGCTAAATTTAAACAGGTTCCATAGATAAGGCGGGGCATGCCGTGAAAGAATTTTATGTACTAACATGGCTTTGTTGAAGAGGAACCTGTTCTTAAGAGGTAGTATTTTGATACGTTTGTGATGATTAGTTGTTTGTGCTTGATCTTTGTCACTAATAAGCTTTACTGCTCGCTTTTGGAGAGAGCAAAGCCTCTTTATATTTGACACTGAGCAACCATCCCAAACTGTTGAGCAGTAGTCTAAATGTGTTTGTATATGAGCTATGTAGTATGTCTTCATAGTGTCTTGATCTATGAAGTGCTTAATTTTAGCTAATTGGTACACTGTTTGTGCTGAAGGTGTGGTTATGTTTGCTGAAACTTGATAATGTGACAGCAATGGTAGAGCACGATAGTTTCTGTTTGCTCTCTAGTCGGATCTGATGTGAGGTTTATCTTTTGAGGTCAGGGTATGATCACTAGCGGTGTCATTTTGTAGCAGGAAGTGTGTTTTGTTGTAACCGAGCATGAGGGAATCATCATCATCGTCATCATTATCATTTTTATCATCACCACAAACAATAAAAGCATTAATACCTGTATTATCGTCGAAAATAACAATATCAACATCTGTGAGGGGGTTGAGGTGGTGGAGCTTTGTTAAGTGTTAATGTTAACCTTGGCGTTTGTCGTACTTAAGCTAAAAAAAAAAAACCACTGAACTTTGAACCTTGTTCATCTAACCTTGAAGCGTAGAAATGGTGGTCTGGCACGTGATCGGAAAGCGTTTATAATGTCAGAGGAAAGTCTGAGGGTTTTGTAGTTGGGTTTCATTGACCAGGTTGGCGCTGTTTTCTGTTCGCGTTAAGAAAATTAAGTGAATGTGTTTGATTCGTCCAGGCAGGTAGGATGACAAAAGTTGTTTTGACTTTTATGGGACTGAAAGACGAATGTTTTCTGTAGCGATATTTGTTGAGAGAGAGAGAGAGAGAGAGAGAAAGAGAGAGAGAGCGAGAGAGAGAGAGAAAGAGAGAGAGAGCGAGAGAGAGAGAGAGAGTCTGTTTTCTTGAACTGAGAGGTCCTGTCATGCCTCCCATGTGTATTTTCTTTGCAAGACTCACTTGAGATATTTTGTAAAGTTAGAAGTCATGTCTCAGTGACTCACTTGAGACGTTTTGTAAAGTTAGAAGTCATGTCTCAGTGACTCACTTGAGACGTTTTGTAAAGTTAGAAGTCATGTCTCAGTGACTCACTTGAGACGTTTTGTAAAGTTAGAAGTCATGTCTCAGTGACTCACTTGAGATGTTTTGTAAAGTTAGAAGTCGTGTCTCAATGGCTGACTTAAGACATATTGTAGAGACTGAAGTCTCAGAAAGACCGATCTATCGATGCTGTATATTGGAGCCTGATTCTTCCAGTAACGAACATATTTTCTAGCTGTCCACTTTTCATCAGACTGGAGAAGGTGATAACTGTTGTTGATAGACAGAGACCAATTATTCGTATTTAAGCGGGAATTTTTCATGTATTGTGATAGAAGATCAGTTTTCTCTAAGTAAGACATGCATTAACCTGTCTCGAAATAGAGACACCTGCACCACTAAAACAGAATTGCGTATTTCTGTCAGGATGTCAATCATTCGAGGCGATAAACAGATCTTTTAAAGATCCCTTGTCAACCATTAGTTACGGATTGATTGTTTGGAACCTGGGGGGTGTGTGTAAAGAGGTGACATAATGCCGACATTTGTATGATATTACAGTCAGTAAACATCTACGCTACCGAACACAACCTGGTGACTAGACTCACCTATCATTCTTATCCGTATCCCGGTACTTTGGGCTGTGACTTTCTCCACTGTTTACCTTAGTTCTTACACGTAGAGGTCACCAGCGTAGAATTCTCGAGTGCGGTAAACAGAAAAACCTCGAACTTCCGGTGTTTATCACTTCTCTGAGGTTTGTGAGTGTGACGTCTGTCACAAGTCCTGTTTTTATCCGCCCACAGTATGGTCACGTGGTAACATCACCATCAGCAGCACCTCATTATCTCATAGCCAACAGCAGTAAAAAAAAAAAAATAGTACCATCAGCTCAGGAGAATCATCATCATCACAATAATCTTGTAGTCGTATTTTCCGTCATCGTCATCATCATCATCATCATCGGGTAAATCCTCATTATTATCATCATCATGTGCCATCTCGACATAGAAACATGACCGCATATAGTCTCTACAACTTCTCCTGGCTGTTGATTTCAAACTGCCCCTGGTTAATATGAAACCTGTGTGTCCCGTATTGTTATTGTTGTTATGTTCCTAGTGTTGTTTACTATTCACTTTTATTATCAAGTGTGGCTTCTGGTACATTATTATTTTATATGACCAAAATTCTTCAACTTTGTGATTTTTAAAATGTTTTTGAGCAATTAGCTCTCTCTCTCTCTCACTCTCTGTCTCTCTCTCACACACTCCCTCTCACTCTCTCTCTCTCTCACTCTGTCTCTGTTTCTCTCACTCTCTCTCTCTCTCACACTCTCTCACACACGCTCTTTGTCTCTCTGTCACCCTCTCTCTCACACACTCTCTCTCACTCTCTCTCTCTCTCACTCTCTCTATCTCATTCTCTGTCTCTCTCTCACACACTCTCTCAAATTCACCTATGAAATTTCTAACAAATTTGTCCATGTTTCAGATCTATGTAAAAGAGTGCTACACAAACAAGTGTCAGAACTTTCTGTTTCAGATCTATATAGAAAAGTACTACACAAACAAGTGTCAGAACTTTCTATTTCAGATCTATATAAAAGAGTGCTACACAAACAAGTGTGATAAATCAGAACTTTCTTTTTCAGTTCTATGTAAGAGAGTGCTGTAAGGGAATAGAAAAGAATTAGTTATCTAAGTTGGTTGGCAACCCTAGGCGAGGAAATAATGGATCAGTTACCGGTGAGTTTTCAGAGGTGCGCAACTCTGAGAGAAAATCCGTTTACTGGCCCAGTATATAAAAAAACATAACCGCAATTTTAATCGGTCGGGATTTGTAAGCTGAGCACGTGGGAAGCCAGTGTATGGGAGAGTCAAGTTACTGTTCAGGCGAATGAGAATGTTTGTTTGTCGAACGAGAACCAATGTATGTGTAGGTTAGTATTGGTTTATACTCTGTGATGTGGATGCATGCTAGCTGTGCAGTTGACTTCTCCGATCAGTCCATATCCACTTAGGTAAATATTTGTATCAGTGAGTGATAACGAATGGTAATGAATAATCATAGCTCAATGGAGGTGTAATTGTTCTATGTAAGATTTTGATATTCTTTTTTAGTGGTAATGTGGAAGTGATGCTATATATGTGCACTTGGTTTTATAGTACTGATTTTTATGCATATGCATGTGAATACATTCTTGGCAATTAGTCACGTTTGTTACAAATCTGAATCGAACCTAAATATTTAAGGAAAGTGTTTTAGCGAGTTTTTGTTGATAACAATATAAGCCGATGAATAACAACGTATAAGATAATGATCATTTGTTTCATGTGTTAGCTATGTAAACTGATGAATAACAACAATATAAATGATGATACTGTGTTTTGAATTTGCTAAGTATGTAAACAGATAATATAACAACAATATAAGTTTTATGGTTATTTGAAGAAGTAGTATTGATTGTGTTTGTTTCCTTTCATTCGGTGTAATGTGTGAATGTGTTCGTCTGTACAATTTTCATTCTTCTCCTACTTATTATCCTCTCGTGCTGTTAAACGTCACATAGGGCTCGCAAAATATTTCGCCACTCTTTGCTGGTTTCGTTGCGAGTTTCCATAACAAGTTCATTTCTCCCTCATCTAGAGTCACCTCATAGGTCCCAGGATAGGGCTGTTAGGTTTATCTAGAGTCACCTCTGGATAGGTCCCAGGATAAGGTTGTTAGGTTTATCTAGAGTCACCTCTGGATAGGTCCCAGGATAAGGTTGTTAGGTTTATCTAGAGTCACCTCTGGATAGGTCCCAGGATAAGGTTGTTAGGTTTATCTAGAGTCACCTCTGGATAGGTCCCAAGATAAGGTTGTTAGGTTTATCTAGAGTCACCTCTGGATAGGTCCCAGGATAAGGTTGTTAGGTTTATCTAGAGTCACCTCTGGATAGGTCCCAGTATAAGGTTGTTAGGTTTATCTAGAGTCACCTCTGGATAGGTCCCAGGATAAGGTTGTTAGGTTTATCTAGAGTCACCTCTGGATAGGTCCCAGGATAAGGTTGTTAGGTTTATCTAGAGTCACCTCTGGATAGGTCCCAGGATAAGGTTGTTAGGTTTATCTAGAGTCACCTCTGGATAGGTCCCAGGATAAGGTTGTTAGCAGTATGCCCAACTCCCAATACAGGATGGTTTAGATCTCATGACGGAGGAGCATTGGCGCAGATAAAGTTGTCGGTCTGTTCGCGAACAAATCTCCTGGTCTAGAGAGGAAACTCAATAGTGAGCTTCAGCAAATTTAATATGCGCTACTGGAGCTGGAATTACCGCGGCTGCTGGTACCAGACTTTCCCCCCCCCCCCCCAGTAGATCTTCGTTAAAAGGTTTAAAGTGTACTCATTCCAGTTACTGGGCTTCGAAAGAGTCATCATCATCAGGTGCCGTGCCGACTGGCGTTGGCTATTATGCTTCTCCAGAGTACCCGATCCTTCATGCAGGCCATCAGTTCAGTTGGTGATCTCCTCTCACACCATCCCGTCAGACTGTCCAGTATCATTTCTCTTGGTCTTCTTCTTCATCTTCTTCCTTCTATTTTTCCTGTTCTCATAATATTTTCAATGCCCCCTCTTCTCATTGCATGTCCTATGAAAGTACATTGTCTCTCTCTTATCTTTCTGACAAGGTTTTTTGTCTGTCCAGCTCTTCTCATACATTCTTCATTAGTTATTTTTGCTGTCCAGGGGATTCGCAACATTCTTCTAATAAACCACATTTCTGCCGCTTCCAATGATTTTTGTGCAGACTTGCCTATTGTCCATGATTCACTTCCATATTACAAGATAGGTTCAATATAGCATTTTAGGACTCGTTTTCTAACATTCATTGATAAAAGATAGGTTCAATATAGCATTTTAGGACTCGTTTTCTAACATTCATTGATAAAGATGTGTTAGCTAATATGTTTCTCATTCTCTGAAATGCAGTCTTTGCTTGGGCTATTCTGTTCCTAATTTCTGTTCTGCATTTCCCATCTGAAGTTATTACTGCTCCAAGGTATTTGGATTTCTGCACCTGCTTTAGAATAGTTCCGTTTAATTTAATACTGCATGCTGGTGGATTCTGTTTCTTAGATATAACCATAGTCTCTTGTCTTTTTGATGTTCAAAGTAAGGCCTTTCTGTTCACTTTCTTTGGCGACTTTATCCAAGAGATTTTGCAGGTCTTGTTGGTTCTCAGCTATCAGTACTGTGTCGTCAGCATACCGAAGGTTGTTAATATTGTGTCCTCCAATTTTTATGCCTGGTTCTGTGATGATTGTTCTTAGAATATTCTCGCTGTATTCAAAAGAGTCCCGTATTGTTATTTTTCGTCGGGAGTGCCTATCAGTACCCCCGGGGTGGGGTGGGGGGGGGCTGCTTATCCGTAGTATAGCCACTGCGCATGTCTTCTGCACTTTTTTTTTTAGGGGAAACGGATTATGTACTAGAAAAGTGACTATTCTTTCGACCGTCTAGCTCGCTCAGTCGGTAAAAGCATGGCTCTAGTAACAACGGGGGCAAAGATTAGATCCCCACGGGACTCTTTTTTTTTTACTTTTTAAAGTTATATTTTAGATTATGACCCTATTTATTTCTTTTTATATTAAGAAAAATTGTACTTTTAACTTTCAGAAAAACTAGCAACTTTCAAGAAAGTGAGCACACCTGATTCAACAAACTCAGAAAATACTGTCTGAGCCATTACTCTCAGCCACAGGCTCCATGGGCAATGGGAACCCCCGAAGGATAATTCTTAAAACCAGCCGGAGCCGTAGGCGACCTAGCACGTTCCATGACGCGGACAGCGAAGCTGGAATCGTTAAGTAATAAAGCTATTCCTACGTTTTTTTTTTTTTTGGTTTGTTTGTACATTCAGGTATCAAGTAAAGTCGGCTGCTCTGCCCGCAATGTTATTGCAATGGGGTCAAGGCCGCGGGGCATGCGCAGTCTCAATGTAGGTCATACACTGTACTACGGATAAGCTCAGCCTTTTTCGTTGCTACCTCCCCGTGCCGGGAGTGGTTAAGTTGCGCGCCTGCTGCCTTCCTTGGATGTGGTAGCCGTTTCTCATGCTCCCCCAGACTCGAACCCTGATTCCCCGTTACCCTTTAGAAACATGGTAGGCATGTCACGTACCATCGACATTTGATAGGGCAGACATTTGAAAGATGCGTCGCCGGCACAGGAGGCCATGCAAATCCTCACTCACCATTTGGGACGCCGCGTAAAGATAAGCTACCACCAATAAAATAAAAACCACAGTATAAGAACACTATAAATTACAGAAAATTATTATAGTCATTAAAATAATATTATTCCTACAGTGCTACACACACAAGTGTGATAAATCAGAACTTTCTGTCGTATCAGTCAGAATGTTCAGTGTGGAAGGCGTGAATTATTCCCACTCTTGGTCTGAGTGCAAAGTCCAGCTGCTGGCAGGATCCTGATCTAAGGTGGCGCCGTGCTAGCTTATGAGGATCTTGACGACACTGATAAGATTATTATGCACAAGCAAACTGTACCTGAGGTTGTTCAGAACATGGCAGATCAAGCCGATGTTGCTGCCCTACCATGTACATCAGAAGTAGCAACACAAAGTAGCAGAAAACTGAGACGGCTGGGACATGTAACAAAAGCGGACTGCAGTTTCCTTTCCCCCAAGCAGGTTTTGCATGGCAAACTTACGGAGGGAAAGAGGCCAAATAGAAGAGCTAAACTGAAGTATAAAGATATTTGTAAGTCGTTAGTCCAACTTTTTTTTCCCTATCAGTCACGAGGTCTTGGAAGAACTTGGCGAAAGACCAGGTCACGTAGAGAGCACCTCATTGTGTGAGGAGGAAATACTGGCCAAACTTGACATTATAAGACGCAAACGCAAGGAAACTGACCGTGCAATACAAATATCGTTTTCTGTTAGTGTGCTTGATTATATGCAAATCCATCATTGGTCGAGTCAGCCATGACAGGAGTTTCTCAGCGAGATGATGCTTGGCACAACCCACAGTAGCTCATATGTGCCTGCTTCAGAACCCTCTCTTTAGACAAAGCGTGCCGATACGATAACTCTACAGGCACCTTCGATAACACAACCTCATTAACTCGACGTCTGCAATATTTTTTTTTATCGGTAATAATAAATTCAGAAGTTGTTTATACAATGTACAGAATTTAAGAGAACTATAAAACTCATATTTACTTTTTTTTTTTTTTGGTGGTAAAATGATATCTGTTGCAATATTATGGAGATTCTATCCTCATTACCTGATGTATGATGCAAGAAGAAGGGAGAAGAGTTAGAAAACAAAATTAATAATTGCCTATTTTATCTTAAATTCCTGGAAAAAAGGTCTAATTTTCCTTCTAACTTGTGCTAAGCAGTTTGTGAGTAAAGTTTCAATTACTTGGACGGAAAATATCAGCTGTCAAGAGTTAGAGGATCTCATTGAGAAAATATCAGCTGTTAAGAGTTAGAGGTTCTCATTGAGAAAATATCAGTTGTCAAGAGTTATGGGTTCTCATTGAGAAAATATCAGTTGTCAAGAGTTAGAGAATCTCATTGAGAAAATATCAGTTGTCAAGAGTTAGAGGATCTAACTGAGAAAATACCAGTTGTCAAGAGTTAGAGGATCTAATTGAGAAAATATCAGTTGTCAAGAGTTAGGGGATCTAATTGAGAAAATATCAGTTGTCAATAGTTAGAGGATCTAATTGAGAAAATATCAGTTGTCAAGAGTTAGAGGATCTAACTGAGAAAATATCAGTTGTCAAGAGTTAGAGGATCTAATTGAGAAAATATCAGTTGTCAAGAGTTAGGGGATCTCACTGAGAAAATATCAGTTGTCAAGAGTTAGAGGATCTCATTGAAGTTTTGTTGGATCAAAAGTGCAACATTTCCACGTAGATATTATGTTCTATTGCGCTTCCCTGTACATGTTTGGTTGGCTATGCTGCCGGAAGCTGTCATCTCATTCACTGCCAAACATAAACAAGAAAAATCGAAGAAAAGACAACTTGCTCCTGAGAGAGCCCTCTCTCTAATTCTGGGAGCCAGCAGAAGAAGCATATTGTACTTCTAAGTAAGCGTCACTACCGTCAGGAGGCCATTAGGCCTTATTGTTCTGAACAGACATTAGTCGTCAGGTTTAAGATAGTGTCTAATATTCTCTTACATGTGTAAGATAGAGTCTTACATTCTCTTACATAAATGACTGGATTCCCTATCCTTGGTCGATGTTCGTATGCAGTGACCTTCTTAATTTACACATTCTGATATGCCGCGACTTCCTAATGTCTTAATTTCCTGTATCTTCAAGAGATGGTCGCACAGTCAGTCTTCTGCAATTCACAAAGGCGTTAGCAGTAAATGTAATACTTTAATACACAGACAGTAACACACTGACAATATCCAGCGAGGAAGCACATGTGCCAGACGTGAGCGGGATATATCAGTACACACACACACACACACACACACACACACACACACACCTATAATGACAACATCTATAGTTTGTGTGGAAATAAATTCAAGAAAATGTTCATCTCATCATTTATACAAATATAACTTACCACAAAACAGCATCATCAGCTTCTGTGTACATCAAGAAATAAACATCATGATTATCAAAACAACTGTTCAAGACACCAATATACCTCCAGAATGGTACATTAAAAAACAGTGTCCTGAAGAGTCTGAACAGCAAAGTGGTCAGTGCACTTACCTCTCATCACGATGTCCTTTGTTTGACTCAAGCTACAGGCACCTAGTCACTAAGCTGTATAAACAGGTGCCTAACTCCTTCTGGAGTTGTAGAAAGCAGGCGGCTAGGCATGATACCAGTCACGTGACCCCTGTCCTCCATGCCAACAGATCTTGAAAAATATGTGCGTTAAAATCATATCCCCAAGAGCCATTATGTCATGAAAGGGCCATCTTTATCTTCAATGATGCTCTGACAAATAATACATTTCCTTATGGCACTGGAATTTGCTGGGAAACTTCTTTAGATCTACACTGGCAATCAAACGCAGCTTGTTCTCCAGCCTGCTCCTGTATTTCATGCTCTTCACCACAGCATCAGCTGACGTGAGCCCCACGTTCGTGGTTAACAAGAAGATTATGTAAAAAATCAAGAACAACAACAACGTAGGAAAACTACAACTGGTATTACCCTACTTTTATTTGTAATAATAACATTGTTCTATGCTACCTATATTTTTAATATTAACATTCTATTAGCATCTGCATATGTACACGTAGTATAAAAAATCTGGTAAAAACATTTGTAAGTTAGAAGATAGTATAGACAACAAACTATCTTCTGGAAATATACCAAGAAACCCAAACAACAAATATATCCATAATACAAGAACGTAATATTGAAGAAGGCTGGCTAGTAAAGAGGATTAAACAAAGAAAACTTAAATATTATTTATACATTAAACGTCATGATAATCTAGAGAAGACCATTTTGGAAGGGTACATAATGGGAAAAAGAAAAAGAGGAAGACTAAGGCGAAGATGGCTGCAAGACATTGTTCACATTCTGCAGATGGATGCATCAGCAGCAGGCCATCTCTTTCACAACCGAGAGGCCTATAGGAGTGCTGTTAGGGAGGCAAAGTTCCGCAAGGGACATGCAAATGAATGAATGAAAATGAATGAATAAACAACAACAAAAATGTCGCAATACGAGCTGGATTCTTCTTTCTTTCTATGACCTATATGTTACGAGAGTACAGCACCATGTAATTATGTTATTTAATACATAAAACATACTAATTTAATTCTGCGTGGAGATCTACATTAATCACTGGAAATGTCAATTATTTTGGATCCACAATTACGACCACCTTTTCTGTAGGTCAGTGGTTCTTAACCCGTTTTTTTACCATGGACCCCCCATTCCGGTCTGAGAACTGCTGTGGATCCCTCATTAAAATAAAACAGTAAATAAAACCATATCATTCTAAAGCAGGTGCAGAAATTCAAATACCTTGGAGCAGTAATAACTTCAGATGGGAAATGCAGAACAGAAATTAGGAACAGAATAGGCCAAGCAAAGACTGCATTTCAGAGAATGAGAAACATATTATCCAACACATCCTTATCAATGAATGTTAGAAAACGAGTCCTAAAATGCTATATTGAACCTATCTTGTTATATGGAAGTGAATCATGGACAATAGGCAAGTCTGCACAAAAATCATTGGAAGCAGGAGAAATGTGGTTTATTAGAAGAATGTTGCGAATCCCCTGGACAGCAAAAATAACTAATGAAGAATGTATGAGAAGAGCTGGACAGACAAAAAAACCTTGTCAAAAAGATAAGAGAGAGACAATGTACTTTCATAGGACATGCAATGAGAAGAGGGGACATTGAAAATATTATAAGAACAGGAAAAATAGAAGGAAGAAGATGAAGAGGAAGACCAAGAGAAATGATACTGGACAGTCTGACGGGATGGTGTGAGAGGAGATCACCAACTGAGCTGATGGCCTGCATGAAGGATCATGTACTCTGGAGAAGCATAATAGCCAACGCCAGTCGGCACGGCACCTGATGATGATGAAATAAAACCAGACGGTGCCAATATTTGTAAAATCGAGCCATTCTATTTGCTATCTCGTGGGCCCCCATAAATCTGTCTATAGTCCTCTGTCTATAGTCCTCTGTCTATATTCCTCTGCCTGTAGTCCTTTGTCTGTAGTTCTCTGCCCATAGTCCTCTGTTTGTAGTCCTCTGTCTGTAGACCTCTGTATGTAGTCCTCTGTATGTAGACCTCTGTCTGTAGACCTCTGTCTATAGTCCTCTGTATGTAGACCTCTGTCTATAGTCCTCTGCCTGTAGACCTCTGTCTATAGTCCTGTGTCTATAGTTCTCTGTCTGTAGTCGTCTGTATGTAGGCCTCTGTCTATAGTTCTCTGTCTATAGTCCTCTGTATGTAGACCTCTGTCTATAGTCCTCTGTCTATAGTCCTCTGTATGCAGGCCTCTGTATGTAGTTCTCTGTCTGTAGGCCTCTGTATGTAGTCCTCTGTCTGTATTCCTCTGTATGTAGTCCTCTGTCTTTAGTCCTCTGTATGTAGGCCTCTGTCTGTAGACTTCTGTCTATAGTCCTCTGTCTGTAGTCCTCTGTATGTAGTCCTCTGTCTATAGTCCTCTGTCTGTAGTCCTCTGTATGTAGGCTTCTGTCTATAGGCCTCTGTCTATAGTCCTCTGTCTATAGTCCGCTGTATGTAGGACTGTCTGTAGACCTCTGTCTATAGTCCTCTGTATGTAGACCTCTGTCTGTAGTCCTCTGTCTGTAGACCTCTGTCTGTAGTCCTCTGTCTGTAGACCTCTGTCTATAGTCCTCTGTCTGTAGTCCTCTGTATGTAGGCCTCTGTCTATAGTCCTCTGCATGTAGGCCTCTGTCTGTAATCCTCTGTCTGTAGATGTCTGTCTGTAGACCTCTGTCTGTAGTCCTCTGTCTGTAGTCCTCTGTCTGTGGGCCTCTGTCTGTAATCCTCTGTCTGTAGTCCCCTGTCTGTGGGCCTCTGTCTGTAGTTCTCTGTCTGTAGACCTCTGTCTGTAGTCCTCTGTCTGTAGACCTCTGTCTGTAGTCCTCTGCCTGTGGGCCTCTGTCTGTAGTCCTCTGTCTGTAGTCCTCTGTCTGTAGACCTCTGTCTGTAGTCCTCTGTCTGTAGTCCTCTGTCTGTAGACCTCTGTCTGTATTCCTCTGTCTGTAGTCCTCTGTCTGTAGACCTCTGTCTGTATTCCTCTGTCTGTAGTCCTCTGTCTGTAGACTTCTGTCTGTAGTCCTCTGTCTGTAGTCCTCTGTCTGTAGTCCTCTGTCTGTAGTCCTTTGTCTGTAGGTCTCAGGTTAAAAACTGGTGGACTAGATGAAGAAGTGAGAACAGATGGCAACTGTTTCTACCACATTTGGCAAAGGAAAATGATGTGAAACTACAGAAGATAAAGAAAGATGTCTTGATTTACCAGACCAGAATGTGTGTCATATTCTCTTGTCTGTATCTGAAAGCTGGATAGCATATATAAAAAGGCACATGATAGTTTTCAGCATCGGTGCCGAGACATTGTGCTCCAGAATTCTAGTTTCAGCCTTGGTAACAATACTCACCAGCAAATAAATACCCTTTGTTTATTGTGCGCCTAAAGGGTAGTTTAAACGTGTTCCCCAAGATCTTGAGGAATTTTACGTGAAAATGTGTTATATCGTAAAACACTTAACACACAGTGAGAGACGTGGGTTCTCTATGTACTGCCATGTAGGACGATATATTACTTTTGAAGGCAGTTTCTATAATGCATGTTTTATGGCCTCAATTTTAGTATTGAACTGACTCTAGAAAAGGAACTCGTCTACTGTACACTCAGTTTCGAGACTGAGTCGGCCGACGACTTGGCCAATGGTTCTCAAATTTTTTTACGCCCAAGGACCACTTATATATAAGTGCAGACCACCAGCGTGTGCCATGAACTTATAATTGTTTTTATATTTTAAAAAATGGCACTTGGTACCAAATTGATAATGCAGCTACAGACCACCTGATAACTCGTCGCGACACCACAGACTGCGGCAGTAAGAGAAACTTAATGAGGTGGAGCTTTTTTGTTAGGTTCATGAGCTTAGCTTCTCCAAGATTCGCCTGTCAGCTTCATACTTTAGAGCGTGGCCACCTGCCAGTGTTGACTGCATAGATTTGCGTGGACTAGTCACTTAAGAGAGTTTTTCTTCCGGATGTTGCAATACATCATGTCACGTGCATTCTCTTGCCCTGGATACCGGCAGTCACACATTATATATTAACACACTGTATAAAACGAGCATCAAGTTCGTTCCTGACTCCAGGTTCAATCACTTGTAATATTGCTTTAAATGACGATCATGTAAAGTAGGACTGGACTTCAGTGCTCTTTACACATGCCCGTGAAGACACAAATACACTTGCTCTGCTCCACACTAATTGGATAAACGTCACACACACACAAACGTATTCTTGATGGCGCGTCTAAAAACTGCTACCAAGAACTAGTTTATGGAAATGTTGCCCCAGAACGTAGTGTTGAGAACTTTAGAACAGTCTGTAAGAACATGGGATCGATATAACTTGTATTTTAAAAAAAGAACACAGCTTGCGGGTGGTACAGTGATCGTAGTTGGCAACACCGTCTCTATCATAAACAAAGCCAATGGCTTTCACTACATTTATCCAACTTTCGTAGTTTGTTTCCAGCGTTGTTAGAAACTGACACAGGACAAACTATTGTAGCAGCTGTGGTGCTAACTGAACATGGACGCTCGCAAGACAGAAATGATAATTTTAAAATGCACTGTACAGATGATCAGATGTCTCTGTAACCGTGTCTTATCCTAAATGTATAAAATGTCTTTGTAATCATGTCTTATCCTAAATGTATCAGAAGTCTTTGTAACTGTGTCTTATCCTAAATGTATCAAATGTCTTGGTAACAATACTCACCAGCAAATAAATACCCTTTGTTTATTGTGCGCCTAAAGGGTAGTTTAAACGTGTTCCCCAAGATCTTGAGGAATTTTACGTGAAAATGTGTTATATCGTAAAACACTTAACACACAGTGAGAGACGTGGGTTCTCTATGTACTGCCATGTAGGACGATATATTACTTTTGAAGGCAGTTTCTATAATGCATGTTTTATGGCCTCAATTTTAGTATTGAACTGACTCTAGAAAAGGAACTCGTCTACTGTACACTCAGTTTCGAGACTGAGTCGGCCGACGACTTGGCCAATGGTTCTCAAATTTTTTTACGCCCAAGGACCACTTATATAAGTGCAGACCACCAGCGTGTGCCATGAACTTATAATTGTTTTTATATTTAAAAAAATGGCACTTGGTACCAAATTGATAATGCAGCTACAGACCACCTGATAACTCGTCGCGACACCACAGACTGCGGCAGTAAGAGAAACTTAATGAGGTGGAGCTTTTTTGTTAGGTTCATGAGCTTAGCTTCTCCAAGATTCGCCTGTCAGCTTCATACTTTAGAGCGTGGCCACCTGCCAGTGTTGACTGCATAGATTTGCGTGGACTAGTCACTTAAGAGAGTTTTTCTTCCGGATGTTGCAATACATCATGTCACGTGCATTCTCTTGCCCTGGATACCGGCAGTCACACATTATATATTAACACACTGTATAAAACAAGCATCAAGTTCGTTCCTGACTCCAGGTTCAATCACTTGTAATATTGCTTTAAATGACGATCATGTAAAGTAGGACTGGACTTCAGTGCTCTTTACACATGCCCGTGAAGACACAAATACACTTGCTCTGCTCCACACTAATTGGATAAACGTCACACACACACACAAACGTATTCTTGATGGCGCGTCTAAAAACTGCTACCAAGAACTAGTTTATGGAAATATTGCCCCAGAACGTAGTGTTGAGAACTTTAGAACAGTCTGTAAGAACATGGGATCGATATAATTGGTATTTTAATAAAAAGAACACAGCTTGCGGGTGGTACAGTGATCGTAGTTGGCAACACCGTCACTATCATAAACAAAGCCAATGGCTTTCACTACATTTATCCAGCTTTCGTAGCTCAGTCTGTTTGAAGCGTTGTTAGAAACTGACACAGGACAAACTATCGTAGCAGCTGTGGTGCTAACTGAACATGGACGCTTGCAAGACAGAAATGATAATTTTAAAATGCACTGTACAGATGATCAGATGTCTCTGTAATCATGTCTTATCCTAAATGTATCAGAAGTCTTTGTAACTGTGTCTTATCCTAAATGTATCAAATGTCTTTATAACCGTGTCTTATCCTAAATGTATCAGATGTCTTTGTAACGGTGTCTTATCCTAAATGTATCAGATGTCTTTGTAACCGTGTCTTATCCTAAATGTATCAGATATCTTTGTAACCGTGTCTTATCCTAAATGTATCAGATGTCTTTGTAACCGTGTCTTATCCTAAATATATCAAATGTCTCTGTAACCGTGTCTTATCCTAAATGTAAACTAATGATACACAGTAAAACTGTCTCAAACTTTTGAAACAAATGTTGGAACAACTTATAACGTCTGGCAGTAGAAACAAATGTTGGAACATCTTATAACGTCTGGCAGTAGAAAAAAATGTTGGAACATCTTATAACGTCTGACAGTAGAAACAAATGTTGGAACATCTTATAACGTCTGACAGTAGAAACAAATGTTGGAACATCTTATAACTTCTGACAGTAAAAACAAATGTTGGAACAACTTATAAAGTTTGACAGTAGAAAAGAATGTTGGAACATCTTACAAAGTCTGATAGTAGAAACAAACGTTGGAACATCTTATAAAGTCTGATAGTAGAAAGAAATGTTGGAACATCTTATTTATAACGTCTGAGAGTAGAAAGAAATGTTGGAACATCTTAATTATAACGTCTGACAGAAGAAACAAATGTTGGAACATCTTATTTATAACGTCTGACAGTAGAAAGAAATGTTGGAACATCTTACTTATAAAGTCTGACAGTAGAAACAAATGTTGGAACATCTTACTTATAACGTCTGACAGTAGAAACAAATGTTGGAACATATTACTTATAACGTCTGACAGTAGAAACAAATGTTGGAACTTCTTACTTATAACATCTGACAGTAGAAACAAATGTTGGAATATCTTACTTTTAACGTCTGACAGTAGAAACAAATGGTGGAACATCTTACTTATAACGTCTGACAGTCTTACTTGTAACTCAGACAGTAGAAACTATTATCAAAATCTGTACAAAATAATTATATATTGGTCGTAAAAAGTGATGAATAAAACAACATGATTTCTCAGGTTTTCCAACATTTTATTAATGAATTTAAGATTTCTTTAGGCTGGGATTGTAAGAAATATATGTTATCCAATCCTGTGTCACATAAATTCTACCTGATCAGTTTATGTTTTATTTTCATAGTTATAACAACGTAGTCTCATGTCGTTTGTTGGAGAAAAACTTCCACGATTTCTAATTTCTAATCTTATTTGTGACTATTTATAATTTCTAATCTCATATGTGACTATTTCTAATTTCTAATCTTATATGTGACTATTTCTAATTTCTAATCTTATATATGTGACGTGAAAATTGTAAAGTTGTGAAACGCTACAGGCAGTAGAAATTGTATAAATAACATGACAAAAGGCGTTCTTTGAAGCAAAAGAGAGCAGAGTAACCTAGGTTATTTAAAGGCTCTGTCTTGTGTTACAGATTTTGACTGACGGATGTTTGAACGAAATAAACAGATGGGTAAAGCCATTTTATATTTTTAGTTTATTAAACATAAATAAAGGAGAAAAGTGTAATTTGTTAGCGAAGTAACAAAGTAATGAGGCTCAGAGAATCGTAGCTTTAACAAAACGATGTCTCTCTGGTCTCTTTTAAGAACACTTCACGTTCTTAAAACACTCTTCACACTACGCACACTACGCCATCTTTGCTTAGATAACTTGTAATAAGCTGCTGTCTCTAGTAGTTGTTTACAGCCAATTTATTTATAATCTGTTGCTTCAAATATTGAAAACTTCACAAGGTCATTATCCCCCAACATCAAAATTGTCTCTTTGAGAACATTATTGTTGTTGCTTCAGTTATGATCTCACTGATAAGAAGCATCATTGCTGCAGCTCACATATTCCGTATAATTATTTCCAAATATCATAATCACATAATTGTGACAAATTTTCAACACATGAATATAAATAACCCCTGCCTTTCTCTCTGCACTAGAACATTTATAGCCTTCATATATGCCCTAGATAACAACTTTGATCACATAATGACGCTTTACAAAGAACTATTTTCTTGATGGCGTTTCTAAAATCTGGAACCATAAACAAATGAATAAAAAAGTTTACTCCGGAATGCAAAATTTGCAGGCACATAACAATTTGCAAGATAATGAGGTCGACGGAATGGTAGATATTTGAGACCAAGATGCAGACTACTGCAGGTACTGTCATTGCAAGCAAGAAGCCAGTCGATACCAAGAAGAACCGAATGGTTTTCAGTACATTTATCAAGTTTTCGTTGCTCAGTCTGTTTCCAGTGATGCCGCCATGTCCTCCATAACCACTTGCAGCAATGGTAGCACAGGCAATTGATCGTTTGTGCTTGTAAGACAGCATTGCTAATTTGAAATAAGTTATGCTAATTATCACGATTAAAAGAACTGATATGCAAGAACCAACGTAGGCTAAGTTGAGAGTACGTACCTCATATAGTAAACATGTGTATTTCTTGTTGGTAGAGATATTTGTTGCCAGGATTAAAGCGATACTCAGGACCCAAATCCCGATCAATACTTTGGTAATCAGAGCTTTACTAATCCGTCTAGCGTGGAAGAAGGGGTGAGAGATATACACATAACGCTCCACGGCGATCAGAGTTAGGTGAACGTATGAACTAATCACAAATCCATAAGCACAGTTATCAAAAATATGATAGATGACGTTATAGATTTTCCCTCTCAGACATTTTATTAATGAATTTAAGATTTCTTTAGGCTGGGATTGTAAGAAATATATTTTATCCAATCCCGTGTCACATAAATTCTACCTGATCAGTTTGTTTTATTTTCATAGTTATAACAACGTAGTCTCATGTCGTTTGTTGGAGAAAAGCTTCCACGATTTCTAATTTCTAATCTTATTTGTGACTATTTATAATTTATAATCTCATATGTGACTATTTCTAATTTCTAATCTTATATGTGACTATTTCTAATTTCTAATCTTATATATGTGACGTGAAAATTGTAAAGTTGTGAAACGCTACAGGCAGTAGAAATTGTATAAATAACATGACAAAGGCGTTCTTTGAAGCAAAAGAGAGCAGAGTAACCTAGGCTATTTAAAGGCTCTGTCTTGTGTTACAGATTTTGACTGACGGATGTTTGAACGAAATAAACAGATGGGTAAAGCCATTTTATATTTTTAGTTTATTAAACATAAATAAAGGAGAAAAGTGTAATTTGTTAGCGAAGTAACAAGGTCATGAGGCTCAGAGAATCGTAGCTTTAACAAAACGATGTCTCTCTGGTCTCTTTTAAGAACACTTCACGTTCTTAAAACACTCCTCACACTACGCCATCTTTGCTTAGATAACTTGTAATAAGCTGCTGTCTCTAGTAGTTGTTCACAGCCAATTTATTTATAATCTGTTGCTTCAAATATTGAAAACTTCACAAGGTCATTATCTCCCAACATCAAAATTGTCTCTTTGAGAACATTATTGTTGTTGCTTCAGTTATGATCTCACTGATAAGAAGCATCATTGCTGCAGCTCACATATTCCGTATAATTATTTCCAAATATCATAATCACAAAATTGTGACAAATTTTCAACACATGAATATAAATAACCCCTGCCTTTCTCTCTGCACTAGAACATTTATAGCCTTCATATATGCCCTAGATAACAACTTTGATCACATAATGACGCTTTACAAAGAACTATTTTCTTGATGGCGTTTCTAAAATCTGGAACCATAAACAAATGAATAAAAAAGTTTACTCCGGAATGCAAAATTTGCAGGCACATAACAATTTGCAAGATAATGAGGTCGACGGAATGGTAGATATTTGAGACCAAGATGCAGACTACTGCAGGTACTGTCATTGCAAGCAAGAAGCCAGTCGATACCAAGAAGAACCGAATGGTTTTCAGTACATTTATCAAGTTTTCGTTGCTCAGTCTGTTTCCAGTGATGCCGCCATGTCCTCCATAACCACTTGCAGCAATGGTAGCACAGGCAATTGATCGTTTGTGCTTGTAAGACAGCATTGCTAATTTGAAATAAGTTATGCTAATTATCACGATTAAAAGAACTGATATGCAAGAACCAACGTAGGCTAAGTTGAGAGTACGTACCTCATATAGTAAACATGTGTATTTCTTGTTGGTAGAGATATTTGTTGCCAGGATTAAAGCGATACTCAGGACCCAAATCCCGATCAATACTTTGGTAATCAGAGCTTTACTAATCCGTCTAGCGTGGAAGAAGGGGTGAGAGATATACACATAACGCTCCACGGCGATCAGAGTTAGGTGAACGTATGAACTAATCACAAATCCATAAGCACAGTTATCAAAAATATGATAGATGACGTTATAGATTTTCCCTCTCAGACAATCTATTAAAATCCCGCCTATGCTTGTAACAAACCCTACCAGAAGGTCTGCTACAGCTAATGAGACTACAAACATGTTTGATGTTGTATCCATCGTTGACATCTGCCAGGTAACTATAATTAGAACAATGTTCTCAATAACGATGAGAAACCCAGGCACTACGAAGAGCATATTTAACCAGTGTGGTATATAACACTCTTCGACAACACTTGACACGGTGTCATTCATTTCTTCAGAAGCATAAGCTGCACAAGTCTAAAGGAAAGTTGAATCTTACCAGCTAGACTGCTTTGTAAGATTCTGATCTGCTACAATGAAAATCTCTGTTAGCAGTAATTGTAGCTCCTCTGTTAACAGCGTCTTTCCACGCTTATAACAAGAAATAATGAATTTTGAAAAGTTTTAAAACATTTGCTGTAACATATCTGGTAGCCACTAAAAATGTCAGAGGAATAGGTTACTGTAGTTTATAATAAAAAAAAATCCTTCCGTCATTGTCCAACTTTGCAAATAATCTCTTTCTTAACAGTTTTCATAATAAATGTCATGTATTTTTTTCCACATACCTGGTTCAGCATGTTTCCTTGTCCATTTTATTATTGAATATAAAATTAATTTAATTTGGATTGAAAGAATCAGAATTCTGCATATTCCCAGTTCAGTTTTTTCTTAAGTGTAACTGATCAGCATAAACTTTGATTTATATCATATAACAACACAATCCCTCCCCCTAAGTTGAAAACGTAAATTGTTCTGATTTCTAAACATCTGCGTACAACTTTAAAGTTCTGGGATCTGCGATATTTCACGAAAGTGGCCAGACATAACTGACGGAAATAAACACGGCTTTGTTCCTGACAGAAGCGAGCACGGCAAGCTGAGATACTAAAACGTGGCTGTTACATCTTATCGATTGTTTGCCAATGTTTAGCCGATATAAACAAATTATGATTCTCTATGAGACGCATATAAAGTTATGAAAATGAAGTTGTTAGTGAGACAACTTGACAGTTATCAACAAAGAGTCCTAATGTTATGACACGATTTCTGTATTATCCTTCGTATAGCGAAGTGGTTAGTGTGCTCGCCTCTTATTGCGAAGGTAAGTGGTTAGAATCAGGCCGTAGACGTCCCAGCTTGCAAAAATAGGGACCTGACTCCTCCAAGGGATTATGAAAGGAAAGATAACCAAGTGTAGTACTGACCACATCAAACTCATATGTGTCAACAAGGTCAAGGAAGAAAATGGCACAAATATCACAAGGTCCCTGGGGGTGAAGACGCTGTCCGATGAGGCAATCACCGACCTACAGGTGCTATACCAGCGTCAGGGTTAGCGAACCATAGCTGACCAATACCCTGTCCCACCTCCGAGGTAACCCCAGTAACAGGCTTAGCCTGGCTAACAGGGTAAGGATCGCCATAGCCCCCATGGTAGTGGAGCCTGCTAAATAAGCAGTGCACACCCCTTGATTTTTACCTGTACTCCGGGACTGAAAAAGTAGCCGCCATTAAAGGAATTATTTATTATAAATTAGTGACTATTAAAATGGGCTGTAAATTTTCTGTTTTCTTGTTCCTACACTTTATGTTTATGTTATGAAAGATATCTATTAGAGGTACATAAAGACTGGTGATTGTACAGACTAACACATTTACACATTATACCAGTGAAAGGGAAAACGCAATGAATAGTTCTTCAATATAATAATTAATTCATTCATTCATTCATTTGCATGTCCTTGCAGAACTTTGCCTGGCTAACAGCACTCCTGTAGGCCTCTCGGTTGTGAGCAAGATGGCCTGCTACCGATGCATCCATTTGCAGATCATGAACGATGTCTTGCAGCCATCTTCGCTTTGGTCTTCCTTTCTTTCTTTTTCCCATTTTGTACCTTTCCAAGACGATCTTCTCTAGATTCTCATGACGTTTAATGTGTCCAAAATATTTAAGTTTTCTTTGTTTAATCCTCTTTACTAGCCAGCCTTCTTTATTATTAAGTTCTTGTGGTATGGATATATCCGTTCTTTTTTGTATCCATGATATTTGAATAATTCTTATGTAGCATTTACATTCAAAAGCATTTATGCATTTCTCAGCATAAATAATCACAAACATATATATATATATATATATATATATATATATATATGAATCTTAAGTGCCCAGGGCACATGGGGCTTCTGCAAGGGTTTTCCATTCTTGCCCAGTGAGCCCTCTATTGCTCAACATCCTTTCTGTTGTTCTTCTCCATGTCTCTTTTAGTCTATCCTTACTTCTGTTCCCCTGTGGTGTCCATCTGAGTGCTATTTTTGGTAGTGAGTTGTCAGTCATTCGGAGCACATGTCCCAACCATCGCCAGCGTCTTTCCTCAATAATCAGACTGCTACAAAAGCAGAAGCAATATATATATATATATAATATATATATATATATGTATATATATATATATATATTTAAATCATGTTACAATGTTAACATCAAACGACGTTTCATCCATTCATATGTTAGTCATAAGCTTATATTATTATCAAAATAACCACTAAACATTTCCTTAAAATATGTGTTCGAAATCTGGTTATGACAAAACGTCAATGGGAATGGTATATTCATATTCATAAGCATGAAATTAGTAGTATAAAAACAAATCATTTTGCACATAAACTACAACATCAAAATTCACATAGAACATTTATGCTAAACTGAAACTATGCTTATTCATATACTATTTAACTAACACATACATCATATCTAAGTGAGCTCGGCTTAGCGGGGGAGCGGACAGACAAAGCTTATATGCAACCAACATCACATGTCCCATACTGACTTATATATACATACTTTCTCTCCATCGATGAATACAATGTTATTCACACTCTGACACAAACATGGCTCCCCGACCTCTTGCACATCCGCGTGCCCAAAGAAACAGCCGACTCATCTTAACATCTGTAGCGTCTTTACTACACACTGAAGCACAAGGGGAAGGAATTTTTTCACAAGTTGCGCACCTTGTTATTCTGTCCCTTTCCTATGCTTCAGGGTTACCAACCAACCTATGTTTCTTATATCTTATATCCTTCCCGTGGCGTTAAACATCACATAGAGCTCGCAAAGTAGTTCGCCAATTTCCCCTGTCTTCGGCTAGTCTTTCAACCTCATCAACCTATGTTTGCTAAGTTACATTATCTATTCCCTTACACCATAACCCACTCCCAAGCCGATACGATGCTGTGCCTCAACATCTCTACAGCATCAGCTACAAAGAACACCAACTCGCAGTTACAGGGAGTTCGTACAAGTGCAAGTACAAGGTGCCCTGTAGCGTCTCATAGGGCTGTGTTTATCTTTTTATTTACTCAAATGTTACCAAGTCAAGATGTCTGAGTTTGATTATCAACAATACCAAACTAGAGCTGGCCAAGACTCTGACCTCTACCTGCTGATAACAGCCTTAGCCTGGGTAACTCTGTTGGGTTTGTCATGGTCTCTATGACACATTTGTGTCGTGCCACAGCTGTGTACCGCATGACAGCTAAAGGTGTGCCGTCACGTGTTTAGTGTCAAAATATTTTCAATGAACTGATAGTGTATTTTTTACTTATTTATGTGACAAATAGCTGCCTTTTAGAGAATATTTATTTGACATATACTTGTGTTTTAGAGAATATTTATTTGACATATACTTGTGTTTTAGAGAATATTTATATGATAAATACTTACCTTTTAGAGAATATTGATATGTATATACTTGCCTTTTAGAGAATATTTATGTGATATATACTTTCTTTTAGAGAATTCATTCATTCATTCATTTGCATGTCCTTTGCGGAACTTTGCTCTCCTATAGGCCTCTCGTTTGTGAGCAAGATGGCATGCTGCTGATGCATCCATTTGCAGAACATCAACGATGTCTTGCAGCCATCGTATCCTTGGTCTTCCTCTCTTTCTTTTTCCCATTATATACCCTTCCAAGACGGTCTTCTCTAGATTATCATGACATTTAATGTGTCAAAAATATTTAAGTTTTCTCTCTTTAATCCTCTTTACTAACCAGCCTTCTTCAATATTACGTTATTGTAGTATAGATATATTCGTTTTGTGTTGTGTCCATGATATTTGAAGAACTCTTCTGTAGCATTTATATTCAAAAGCATTTATGTGTTTCTCAGATGTTTTGTTAAGTGTCCAGGTCTCACATTCATATGCTGCGATGGGAAACATGCATGCCTTTAAAAATCTTATTTTTGTGGTTCTGTCTGCTCCTCTCCATAGATTCTTTAGTTGTTTTACTTTCTGAAGAGCAATAGATGTCCTTCTTTTAATTTCCCTCATTGTATCTCCATTATTAGTTAGCAGTGATCCAGGATATTCAAAACTCTCCACTTCTTCCTGTTTTTCCTCATTGATACATATTTCAGCTGCCTTGTTTGTTTTGTCAGTTGTCATCAGTTTAGTTTCTTCTCATTAAGATAGAGGTTTTGACTTTGCTGTTCTTAAGGACTGACATAATTAGTTTTTCCATTCCTTTTTGTGTTGTGGACAGTAATACGGTGTCATTAGCATATCTAATCTCTGGTATTTCATAACCTCCAATTGTTATGGCATCGTAATATTCTTTGTCTACATCTTCTCTAACATTCCTCATTATATTTTCAGTATACAAGTTAAATAAGTAAGGTGACAATATGCACCCCTGACGGACCCCTTGTTTTATGTCAAACCAAGTTGTTGTTTCACCATTTATTCTTACTACTACTTGTTGGTCTAGATACAGCAGTGATGTTAATTGTATCAAATGTGTTGGAAATCCCATTTTTTCCATTACTTCCCAAAGTTTCTGGTGTTGTACACAATCAAATGCCTTTGAGTAGTCTATGAAGGATAAATATAGATTCACATTAAACTCTCTGCGTTTCTCTATTATTAATCTTAGATTGAATATATGATCTCTTGATCCTCTTCCTTGCCTGAAACCAGCTTAGACCATATTGACTTCTTCTTCTATTTTCTTACGAATCTACCCATTATCATTTTAAACAGAATTTTACTGGCATGACTAATCAGGGCAACGGTTCTGTAGTTTGTGCATAATTTCAGGTTACCCTTTTAGAGAATATTTATAGGATATGTACTTGCCTTTTAGAGAATATTTATATGATAAATACTTGACTGTTAGAGAATATTTAGATGACGAATACTTGCCTGTTAGAGAATATTTATATGACGAAGACTTGCCTGTTAGAGAATATTTATATGACGAATACTTGCCTGTTAGAGAATATTTATATGACGAAGACTTGCCTGTTAGAGAATATTTATATGAAATATACTTGCCTTTTAGAGAACTCACACCAGTTTAGTTATTTATCCCCAGCTAGGGCGATCTGAACTGACCTGGGATCTGTCCCTCCGGGCTTTACACAATTGCGAAGTACGAAAAGTAGACAGTGTACCACTTTGGGTGCACGTCTATATTGCATCCATCTTCGAGTTGGTCTTCCTCTTTCTTTTTTCCATGATACACCCTTCCAAGACAGTCTTCTCTAAATTATCATAGCGTTTAATATGTCCAAAATATGTAAGTTTACTCTGTTCCTTACTAGCCAACCTTTTTCAATATTAAGTTTTGTAGAATGGATATATTTGATTAGAAGCACGGCTGTAAAATAGCTAGCGGAACTCTGATTAAAGTAAGCGCATCTCCATACAAACACTTTTACCGGCTGCTACCAAAAGCCATCGTCAGTATCACTAAGACGACTAACACTCACAAACCAAATAGTACTTTGATAATCTAGGACTTACTGACCCACCTAGCGTAGAAGAAAGGCTGAGCAATGTACACATATCGCTCTATAGCAATCATTGTAAGGTGAATAAACGAGCTAACCACAAATTCAAAAATGCAGTTATCAAATGCGTGAAAGATGATATTATAAATCTTTTCTGTAACACGATTTATTACAAGCTCAACTGTGCTTGTAATGAATCCAGCTAGTATGTCTGTCACTGCTAACAAGGCCACAAAAATGTTGGCGATTGTATTCATTCTTGGTGTTCGCCATATAATTACAATCAGTAAAATATTCTATATCACCATGAAAAATCCAGTACATATAGAAAATACGGGTATTGTTAACCACCGCGGTATCTCTCTCTCTCTCTCTCTGAACCTTAAGTGCCCAGGGCACATGGGGCTTCCGCAAGGGTTTTCCACAAATGCCTGTCCTTTGCCTTTTTCTCTGCTCTTGCCCATGTGAGCCCACTATTGCTCAACATCCTTTCTGTTGTTCTTCTCCATGTCTCCTTTGGTCTACCCCTACTTCTGTTCCCCTGTGGTGTCCATCTTAGTGCTATTTTTGGTAGTGATTTGTCAGTCATTCGGAGCACGTGTCCCAACCATCGCCAGCGTCTTTCCTCAATAATTGTTGTCAGTGGCTTCATCTGCATTTCTGCTAATAAGATGTTATTTCTTATGGTGTTTGGACAAAATATTTTTCTAATTCTTCGTAAACATTTAGTCGTCTGGAAAGAATTCAACTTGTTTTCTATGGTTTTGGTGATTTTCTAGCATTCACTTCCATAGAGTAGTACACTTAGAACATTACTATTAAATATCTTGATTTTCACATTTATGCTTAGTTTTTTGGTTTCCATATATTCTGCAGCACTGCAAAAGCCTGGTTTGCTCTAGTAAGTCTGCTGTTGATGTCCTCTGTGCTGTCTTCATTTTCTACTATTCTACTGCCAAGGTATACAAATTCGTTGACCTCCTCCACTAACTTGCTATCTACTCTGAGTACATTTCTATTGTTCACATATTGCTTCATTAACTTTATCTTTCCTACGTTGATCTTTAGTCCTATGTTGTTTGCATTCTGAGTTAGCTTGTTTATTTTATCTTGCATATCTTTGTGACTGCTTGATAATAGACAAATGTCATCAGCAAAGTCAAGGTCCTCCAGCACTGTGTCAAGGGTCCATTGTAATCCTCTGCGTTTGTCTGATGTTGCCTCCTTCATTAACCAGTCTACTGCCAAGATAAATAATGTTGGTGATAGTACACATCCCTGTTTCACTCCTGTTTGTACCCTAAAGCTGCTGGAGGTATGTTCTCCACAGATAACTTTGCACTGAAAACCCTCGTATAGGGCTTTGATTACATTAACTATTTTATGGGGGAGGCCATGCCATCTTAGGATTTTCCACAGTGCATCTCTGTTGACACTGTCAAAGGCTTTCTCAAAATCTATGAACAATGCATATGTTGTGCTATGCCACTCATTTGCCTGTTCTAATATTTGTCTAAGTACAAATATGTGATCTATGCATGATCTTCCTTTCCTAAATTCTTCCTGTTCTTTCCTAAGTTTTTCCTCAAGTGTTGGTACAATTCTGTTGATGATTATTATGCAAAATACTTTACTGGTGAGTGGCAGTAGGGTAATGCCTGTCCAGTTCCCGCAATCTCTGAGGTCACCCTTCTTTGGTAGTTTTACTATAAGCCCAGTTTTCCACTCCTCTGGGGCTTTTTCTAGATCCCAAATGTGTTGTAATATCCGGAAAAGTTGTTTTGGTGTTTCTATTTCTTCTGCTTTCAACATCTCAGCAGTCACTTCATCTTCACTTGGTGCCCTGTCAGATTTTAGCTTCTTTATCGCCTCCTTTACTTCACTTATTGTTATTGGTCCTGTATTGATGTTTAGTTCCGTTTTTGCTTCAGGTATGTCTATTGTTTGTGCTGCTTGTGTTCTGTTTAGTAGGGTGTTAAAGTGTTCCCTCCATCTTTCAATTTTTTCTCTTTCTCCACTGACCAGTTGTCCATTTTGTGTCCTTACTGCACTTTCACATCTTATGTTGAAGTTACCTGTCATCTGCTTTGCGATTTTATATATGGTTTTCATGTCATTTGTATATGCTGCTTTCTCTGCTGTTTCTGCTAAGTTGTCATAGTATTGACGTTTATCTTGACGGCATGATTCTTTCACTTCTTTGTCTTTTTGTGCATAATTACTTAAAACTTTTTCTTTAAGCCGTTGTGATTTGGTGTTCAGTAATTTTTTCTTGATTTCTTTTCTTTGCTCTGTCTTTTCCCATGTGGTTTGCTTATCCATTCCTCTTTTCTCCGTTTCCGATATCCCAGCACCGCTTTTGCTGTTTCCTGTAGTGTTTTATTGAACTCTAGTATGGACATTTCTGCTTCGTCTTGTAGGACACTGAAGCGGTTCTGAAGTACTGTTGAGAATTCATTTCTTGTTTGCTGGTCTTTCAGTTTTCTTGTATCAAAACGTCTCTTTCTGTGTTCTCCGATTTTGGCTTTCCTTAATTTTAGTTTTAGTTTTGCTACCAGAAGGTTGTGGTCACTTCCTACATCTGCTCCTTTCCTTGCTCTCACATCTTGTAGTGACCGTTTCCACTTGTTGTTTATTAGTATGTGATCGATTTGGTTTTCTGTGGTTTTATCTGGTGACTTCCAAGTCACCTTATAGATGTTTTTATGTTGGAAAATTGTCCCTCCGATGGTCATCATATTTTCTTCACAGAAACTGCACAGTCTTTCTCCATTTTCATTGATTTCTCCGATTCCTTCTCGTCCCATAATTCTTCTTCTATCTTCATTTCCTTCACCTACTTTTGCATTGAAGTCGCCCAAGATGAGTAGCATATCATGCTTGGGTATTGTTTCTACTGTGGCTTGGAGGCTGTTGTAAAAATCTTCTTTTAATTCCTCTTCAGCTGCTTCTGTTAGTGCATAACAAACTATAATAGACAGCTTCGTGAATCTTGAGTTGAACCGTGCATATAATAATCTCTCATTTATTGGGGTCCGTTTCAGCAGTGCTCTTGATGCTTCTTTTGATGTAATCAGTGCTACTTCTCCATCATGAAGATCTTCTTTACCTGACCATATTATTGTATCTTCTGTGTGCTGTGTTGTTAATTTCCTTCTACCTTATCCTGTCCATCTTGCTTCTTGCATTCCTAGTATGTTTAGTTTGTATCTGTGCATTTCCTTGATGGTTTGTGCTAGTTTTCCAGTCTGGTTTAGTGTTCTTACATTCCAGCTGCCTATTTGCATCTTTTGTTTAGGTTCCAGGAGGTCTGCAGTCGGGCTGGGGACTTCCAGTGTCTGGCTTTCATCCACAACCTTCATGGGCTCAGTTTCCTGATAAGCATTTCTCCTTCCACCTGCATTTATTTTTTCCCTTGCTTCCGTTTCTGTAGCGGTCTGATAGTTTTTTTTTACCAGATAGGGTTGCTGGCCCTATGCTGAACCCTCCTTAGTCGCCTTTTACGATCATGCGTGGTAGGGTACAGTGGTCCTATTCTTTGCAGATCCCGGGTACCACACGGGGAACCGCGGTATATAGCACCTAGCAATGGAACCAGACTGGATGGTGTTCATTTCTTGGAAGCATTATTCTGCAATCTAGGAAACAGCTGACTAATTTAAGGCAAACTTTGGTTAGGAAAAAAAAACCATGTAAAATTTCGCCTTGCAGAAGGCACAAAGCCTAGAGAACCAGAAAGTATTTTCGCAACAGCACTTTTAGCAGTGTCTCACAGTAAAATAATGACGCGCGTTTATTTGAATCAAATGTTGAAACATGGATCAATATCCCAGTCTTTAATCACTTGCCTTTAAGTGGTGAATTAACTTTACCAACATTCTTTTTTTTTAAGTACAGGAAAATTTCATCTTAATGGTTATCGATTTTACTAATATCCTCTTTTTTTTTCTGAGCTTAGTTTAAGACTGTAATTCTGATTCCGAGTGTGTTATCTCTAGTTCTGTTGAAATGTTTCTGTTTTGTAAGTTCTTTGTGTTATAACTTTACCAACTGACTTTGAGAGTAAAGATCAACAACATCCAAACATTTCTAATTTGTAATGTACAACTCGGCGGAGAGAAATGTAGAATAGAGAATTTGAAAGCTTTGGAAGCACTACAGAGATTTCTAACATTGAATTGTGTTTTAGTAAACAAAGATAGGCAGTCTGCTTCAGGCTGTAGAGAGCAGTGTAAGCTTTTATGTTCAGCGTTCTAATGGTGTCTGATATTGATTTTTGTTTCACTATTGTTTGTTGACTGTAAAAAAAGCTAGATACAGATCTATGGTACTTATTCTTGTTCTATGTACTTGGAACTTCGAGCAGGATGTTCTTTGTAGCCGGTGCCGAGAATGTGCTAATGTACAAGCTTCGTGTCAGATGGGGAGTTGGTTACGGTAACTGTTTTTACAGGCTCTGATTGGAGCTAAAAAGAAAGAGAAAATTCTTTAGCAGAACCAGTTGCAATGGGAAATACAACAATCTTTGCCCAATTAGCAAGGCTGGGCATGGCTTGTTACTCAAGGTACCAATAGAGAGGTGGGATAGGGTGTTGGTCAGTTATGGTTCACCAACCTTGACTCTGGCATTTCAGCTATGGGTTATTGATTCTCACCTGGAACAGCGCCTTCACTCCTTTCTCTTTATAAAGATAGCAAAATGAAGTGAGAGGAGAGTGCTAAAGAAACGAGACGCGACTACCTAGTTCCACGCATCGTTGATCACGATCCTAACATAAATGTCAGAATGTTCCACAAGCAGGCTGTGGCATTATACCCTGGCTGGAGTGTCTGAGATCAACAGAATTACCTTCTAGGTGGTGGAGCTTGATTAGAAGCCTTGTGATTAATTCAACTGCATGAAAGTTTTTTTAAAACTCACTACATATCACATTTTATTCACTTTTGTTACACGATCTTCTTAAGTACGTCAGCGCGCCATAGAACATTTACCAAGCAATTAGAAACAACAAAATAGAAATGTCATATTACTTCACTGAAGTGAAGCAGGTCAAATCCAATATAAAATGTGCATCCAGTTGAAGAAGAAGTCAATATGGTCCAAGCTGGTTTCAGGCAAGGAAGAGGATCAAGAGATCATATATTCAATCTAAGATTAATAATAGAGAAATGCAGAGAGTTTAATGTGAATCTATATTTATCCTTTATAGACTACTCAAAGGCATTTGATTGTGTACAACACCAGAAACTTTGGGAAGTAATGGAAAAAATGGGATTTCCAACACATTTGATACAATTAACATCATTGCTGTATCTAGACCAACAAGCAGCAGTAAGAATAAATGGTGAAACAACAACTTGGTTCGACATAAAACAAGGGGTCCGTCAGGGGTGCATATTGTCACCCTACCTATTTAACTTGTATCTTATCTTATATCTTATATCCTTCCCGTGCCGTTAAACGTCACATAGGGCTCGCAAAGTAGTTCGCCAATTTTTACTGTCTTCGGCGAGTCTTTCAACCTCATCAAAGGATTTTATGCCTGTTAATTTGGCCTCTCTTAACAATGTCCTCTTCAGAGTTTCACGCGGTCTGCCTCTTTTTCTTCGGCCTGTTGTGTTCCACTTGATAGCTTGTTTTGGGATTCTTTGATCATTTCTTCTCATCAAGTGGCCAACATATGTCCATCTCCTTTTCCTGATCACCCATGAGACTGGTTGTTGTTCAGTCATCTGTCTTATCTCTGCATTGTTCTTGAATTCGTTCCACTTGATGCCGAGTATTGTCCTTAGGCATTTGTTTTCAAAAGAGTCTAATTTATTTTCTATTTCTTTAGTTGTTTTCCAGCTTTAACATGCATAAATGAGGGTGGATATTACATTTGAATTGAATAGTCTTAGCTTGGTTTTTGTGCTTATAACTTTTGAATTCCATATGTTCTCAAGATTCTTGAAGATTGATGCTGCTTTTGCAATTCTGATCCTAACTTCCTTTCTAGTGTCACCATCCTGGTCTATGTAACTGCCAAGGTATGCAAATTGATTGACTTCTTCAATATCTGCCCTTCTATGTGTATTTTTCCATTTTGATTGAGAGGAATTTTCATTATTTTTGTTTTGTCCTTGTTAATTTCAAGTCCTATTTTGCTAGCCAGTGAAGACAGGCTATCTGTTTTTTCTTGCATGGAATTCACATTATTACTGATAAGAGATATGTCATCAGCAAAATCAAGGTCTTCTAGTTGGGTCCCATGTACCCAGTCAATACCTGTGTTACTTGTGCAGCATTTTTTCATTATGAAGTCTATTGTAATCCCAAAAAGTAAAGGAGACAGTATACATCCTTGTCTCACGCCTGTTTCAATCTGGAACCATTCACTCATCCCTTCTTCTGTCTTGACTGCACAAACATATCCATTGTATAAGTCCTTAATGATGTTGACAATTTTAGATGGTATTCCATATAGACATAAAATTCTCCATAATGAATCTCTGTGTATGCTATCAAATGCCTTTTTAAAATCTATGAAGTTCAGTATTAATGGTTTCTGCTTTTCAATATGTTCTTCAAGTATTATTCTGAGAGTAAAGATTTGGTCGAGACAGCTTCTCCCTTTTCGAAATCCTGCTTGTTCTTCTCTCATTGCAGTATCCACTATATCTTTAAGTCTATTCAAAATGACCTTGCAGAATACTTTTGACACAACTGCTATTAAGGTTACTCCTCTCCAGTTGTTACAGTCACTAAGGTTGCCTTTTTTGGTATTTTAACAATGATTCCTTTCTTCCAATTAGAAGGGACCTTTTCTTCTTTCTAAATCTTGTTAAACATTCTCTGTAGTTGTCTCATGTTGTCACTATTGATAGCTTTTAGCATTTCGGCTGTTATTTCATCTTCACCTGCAGCTTTGTTGTTAGCCATTAAATTTACTGCTGTTTCAATTTCATGCAATTTAATTTCATCTAGGTTGACATTTAGTTGTGGGGCTGGTAAGTCAGTTTCAAGTTTTAACAATTCTTTTGGGTGTGGTCGATTAAGTATTTCTTGGAAGTGTTCAGCCCATCTTTGCTTTTGGTCTTTATTTGATGTTAATAGGGTTCCAGTTTTGCTAAGGATTGGTCTTTCTTTTGATGTAATAGTACCTGTTAGCCTCTTTTGTATGTTATATAAAGTTTTGTTGTCTCCTGTTTTTGCTGCTTGTTCTGCCTCTTTCGCCATATTGTCTATGTATTCTCTTTTATCCCTTCTAGCTGAACTTTTTACTTTCTTGTCTATTTCTTTGTATGTTGCTTTCGCCAGATCTTTTCTTGTCTTTCGTGTATATACTTCCATGTTTTATCTGATATCCATGCTTTTCTATTTGGTTTTTTCAGTCCAGCGCTTGCTTTTGCTGCTGTGATTATGGCTGTGCTGTAAGAATTCCATAATTCATCTATACCTATCTCCTGAACATCACTGAGTGTTTTAGAATGATTGGCAAGTTCCTGATTGAAATTAATGTTAGTATTTTCTTCTTGCAGGCTATGGCTGTTTATCTTTCTGTATACTGAACATATAATGAGGAATGTTAGAGAAGATGTAGACAAAGAATATTACGATGCCGTAACAATTGGAGGTTATGAAATACCGGAAATTAGATATGCTGATGACACAGTGTTACCGTCCACAACACAAAAAGGAATGGAAAAACTAAATATGTCAGTCCGTAAGAACAGCGAAGAGCAGAACCTCTATCTTAATGCAAAGAAAACTAAATTGATGACAACTGACAAAACAAACAAAGCAGCTGAAATATATATCAATGAGGAAAAATTGGAAGAAGTGGAGAGTTTTGAATATCTTGGATCACTGCTAACTAATAATGGAGATACAATGAGGGAAATTAAAAGAAGGACATCTATTGCTCTTCAGAAAGTAAAACAACTAAAGAATCTGTGGAGAGGAGCAGACAGAACTCCAAAAATAAGATTTTTAAGGGCATGCACCTTTCCCATCGCAACATATGCCTGTGAGACCTGGACACTTAACAAAACAGCTGAGAAACACATAAATGCCTTTGAATGTAAATGCTACAGAAGAGTTCTCCAAATATCGTGGACACAAAAAAGAACAAATATATCTATACTACAAGAGCTTAATAATGAAGAAGGCTGACTAGTAAAGAGGATTAAAGAGAGAAAACTTAAATATTTTGGACACATTAAACGTCATGATAATTTAGAGAAGATCGTCTTGGAAGGATACATAATGGGAAAAAGAAAAAGAGGAAGACCAAGACGAAGATGGCTGCAAGACATCGTTGACGATCTGCAAATGGATGCATCAGCAGCAGGCCATCTTGCTCACAGCAGAGAGGCCTACAGGAGTGCTGTTTAGGAGGCAAAGTTCCGCCAGGGACATGCAAATGAATGAATGAATGAACCCAGTCGAAGCAGGTGAAATCCAATATTATGGGCATCCAGGCTAAATAGGTGGACTCCCATTTTGTGTGTTCTCAAATGACAGATCATATGAAGTCCAACGTTTATGATGCTGATACGCCGTGTCCTTTTTTCCCATTCCATCTTCTGACAGTTGGCACACAACATCTTACCTTGTCGTGAAGTCTTACTTTTTAAGACAAGTTTCCGCTACGCAGGACGCAGATAAGATGCCTGCTTCAGGTAAGTCGTCAGATGCCATGACTTCAGTCCCAGGGTTAGATGTTGGTTCTGTTCAGCCCAGCTCATAATAAGGTAATATTTCTCTAGGAAACAGGCAGTTTACAGCCGGAAATTCTACGCAGCTTATAAGAGTTGAGAACTGATTTACACTTCTAAACTCTACACAGGTTATAAGAGTTAAAGAATGAAAGATTCATACCAGTATAAAACTTGTCTAATCCAGGTTTGCAAGTTATAATTACTGTGAGGAATATTTTCTCAAGATGGTTTACAGACCAACAATTCCTTTTGGCAATGTACTACCGTACTCGAGGTCAATGACCGCCAGCCCAGGTTCTCCCCTCCTTGGTATATTCTATGGTAATTGTACCTAAATCTTCAATCAGTCAATCAACGCAACAATATATTGACAACCACTTTATACAACAATTTTAATTTCACAATGGAATCAACAACCACAAACAACTAGCACTGACAGTCAAAATGACATTAAGACTCTATTCATAAATAAAGGCAAAACAATATGAGAAACATCAATGAAAATGCAAATTAAATCAAGCATAATATCAGTTAATAATGAAACCCTTCAGGTCTGCAATATTTACATTGTTACTCTATGTATTTGGGGCCCTCAGCTAATTGGGCTTTACCTGTGGGACCCACCACGACTATATATGCTATTGCACTTTCATCTCCGCAGCCATTGCTGCCATTACCTACATCAACAGCATCGGTATTGATGCAAACACATGGCCAATCTACATGAAAAAAAGCATAATACAAAAGCGTACAAGTTACCAATCCAATCTACAGAGAAAAATCACAATGAAACCAGACACAAATCATCTTATTACACGGAAGGATACAAACCCTACATCAAAGCTTATTGCACAACTACATAATCTATACCACATGAGATGGGCACGGGAAGAATATATCTAACTATCACTAAAATACACAGGAATTTACAGCACATCCATAAGCACAACTAAACAAGACATTGCCAAGTCATTGCCTCTGTTTCAGCTGATGGAAGCCAATGTTTCAATATAAATTATCACCGAAACCAACTACCAAATCTCGTGGACGATGAGGCTTCGGTCAAGAGATCCAAGCGTGTATCGTCCACACGAGTAAGCTGTTCTATTCTTAGAACTAGTTTAAAGTAAGACTAGTTAATAGTCAACGAAATGTTGCTATTGCGATCTAGCAGCTAGACTGTCCAGATGAATGACCTATTTTTCTTCTTCTTTTTCTTCTCTCTCTCACTCCCTCTCTCTCTCTCTCTCTCTCTCTCTCTCTGACATATATATATATATATAACTGTCTAATGTAATATGAATCATCTACTCCAAAATATCTTTCCAAACAATGATCTATTTTAATTTAGAAAGATTTCAAAGTCAAGACATATCAATTGTCTTCAAATACTGACCTTGACTCATGGACATAGTTTGGTTTATTTCTATTATTTGGTTGGCTGAGTGGTTTGGCGCTTGGATTACTATTATAGGGGTACCGGGTTCAACTTCCATTAGGGGGATTTTTTTTTCAGTACATACAAAAAAAAAGACGTGCTCAGGCCAAGTGAGCATTCTAGAAAATGAGAAACATCTTGTGCAACAGATCCATATCAGTGGAAGCAAGATTCAGAGTACTTAAATGTTACATCGAGCCAGTTTTGTTTTATGGATGTGAAGCATGGTCCATAAATAAGAAAATACAGCAAGAAATGGAGGCCATGGAAATGTGGTTCATAAGAAGGATGTTGAAGGTACCATGGACAGCTAAGAAAACCAACGAAGAAGGTCTTAAGAGAGGCTGGAGTTGAAAAGCACATTACAGCAAAGATCAGAAGCAAACAATCGAGATTTGTAGGACATTTTTTGATAAGAGGAAAATTGGAACACACTGTGGCAAGTGGAAAAGTATAGGGAATAAGAGACAGAGGAAGACAGAGAGAGAAGTTACTGCATGGGCTGTCAGTGTGGCTAGGAAGAAAGTCACCGACGGATCTCATAATCAAGTCTAAAGACACGGGATTGAGAGAAATGATCGCCTACGCCACGCGGCACGGCACTTGATTCATTGATTGACATACCAAAAAGGCCACAGGGTGCACCCAGATTCTATAAATGAGTACCAGAGCAGTCAGGGGAGGTAAATAGGGCCAGGCTTGATACTGACCATAACACTTTTATGTCTTGCAAATTCGTGCTAATGGCGTGTCTCCAATATTTTGGGAATATTTATCTGGAATTTTACCTTTTACCTTTACTTTTATTGCTATTATCCATGAATTAAATGTTTTTTTCAAAAATATATTTGGTGCATTTTGTTGCTATCAATGCATTTTATACTCTAATTTCCATGTTGTGGAAAAAAGTATTCATATTACATCATATTTTGAAATATTAAACCATGGAGTCTCATACGTTTTAGCATTCAGTGTACGTAAATATCAATGTGTAACTCATACTCATTTATGTAATTTTACCTCGACACAGGGAAATAAAAAAATGGTGTAACATTCATTTTTACACACACGAGAATAAAAAGAATGCTCAAACAGCACCACCATGTTCCTGTTTTAAGTGTGTATTCTACAAGTTTAGATTTTGTGTTTTACATACAACTTTGATCAGTCCCTGCTGTAATTCGATTCGGATGTCTCAAGTGTCGCTTCACAGTTCCTCGTGACCATATTGTTACCCTAGAAAATCATCCACAAACAGGATGCAGTACTACAGTACAGTCTTCGGTATAGGCATCAATATTTACGTGTGGTGGTGGAGATTAAAAGAAGTGTATTATTACAGCAAGAACAGTGGGATCTTCGGAGGCTCTATTGTGCACTAGTAATTATATTTGAAAAATATCACTACATATCGAGGTATTATTTTTTTAAATCTCATGTTCTAAAATTCTAAGATCTACAAGATGCAACAATTTACTAGGGTATCCACTGCGGCATTTGTGAGAGACTGCCTCTAAGCGAGGAAATATCATGATCTAGGTTCCTAGGAGGGACACGATTTCAGACATGCATGAACGACGTAGCCTTTAGACTTTTCTGTTGTGAGATATAAGATGTCCAAATCGGGTAGTGGTACATACTGCCGTGGTTAGGCGGCTGCTCATGCTACTGGAGTTCATAGTTCACGTCCAAGGTAATTACCTTTTTTTATTTTCCCTCCTGTCTCGTCTAAAGTGCTTTGTTTCTTTGTTTATGATATGTCGAAAGTGACCACACAGCACTGCACTCTATCAAGTTAGAAGGAGCATATTACAGTTCTTTCAACAAATTTTTGTAGAACTAGAAAGTGCCCTAAGTAGTAGTATATTCTAAATATCTCATTTACTCCTCCCGAAGATTTCGTAAGCAAGCACTTCATTTAAAAAGAAAATTTGCTATTAATAACACATATGGTTCATTATATGTAGAACTATTTTGTCCCAAACTGGGTAAATCGCGGAACACAGCACAAGTAAGCTTGTACACTTTAAATTATAGTGGTATAAGACAGATCTAATGATCAACAATACAAAATAGGATGTGCAATAATTAGATAAAAGAACAATAAAGAATAATGTGACCATCATTAGACAAGCATTATGACAATGTGGTGTTCAAAAAACTTGATTATTTTGCATAAAACATGTTGAACATTTTTAATATTTTACCAGATGAAATCAGTGATTGAATATAGATAGGAAAAAAAGTATTTGCTTTGCCGTATAAATGCTGTTAATGTCTGTAATTCTGTGCCAAAACATAAAGTCTGTACTAAATAGATTCTTTATAAGATCAGATGTCATATAAGAGTCTGAACATGGGGCAGGACAAAGAAAAAATGAAAATAATTACAGGTCCGTGAATACAGTTTTACAAAAGATTTTTTAGTGCTCATGAAAGTTGACAACAAAGGAGAACAATGAGCCTACATTTGATAAAGTCAGTGGAGTGTGTTTTGTTTCATTAGAAAAAAATAACGTTAGTCCACTGAAGAATACACTGAAGATATGGAAAAGTACAAATAACGTCAACGTTTTATCAAATAACTACGTATTTTCTCTGGTATGAAAGTACAAAATTCCATCAAACCACGGCTTGCTTTCTCCAGTATGAAATTAAGTGAATACACTGGTCAGAACATGTGGAGAGAGAAGAAGTGGAAAAGAAGGAAACTAAAATTATTCACAATCAGAGAAACAGAGACAGGAGCGGTTGGTAAATCAAGCGAGAGATGACACTGCAGACTACTTGCAAGAACTTGGTGTCAACATTTGGAGAAAGTGGGTCGAGAACAATGATGACTCCTGTAGTAATGAACTGTAATGGAAACTGAAAACAAATAAGTCGAAAAAAATATGGAAACTCAGCTTCTTCAGATTAATATATAACTTACATGAAGTTTAATGCAATATACCTTATATAATATATGTTGCTATATGCCATTGTGTAACTTACATATAAAGTCTGCTGTTGCTTCCCAGTATATGACAGAATATAAACTCACAAATCTATGCCTTTTCTAATATCTGAACTGAAAAACGTTTGTACTCTTGGCAGATGTTTCTGATGACAAAACGTACGAGGGAAGTCACTAAGTAACTCGCACATGCCTGTTACAAAAAAAAAACTAAATGCGAAAGTAATTTGAAAATTTTTAATTTTTCAACCTACATTACTCCCCTATTAGTCAACGTAATCGCCACCAACATTGATACATTTGTCCCATAGTGTGATCAGTGATTACCCATGGCATAAAATTCGAGAGTCCGATTTCTGAACCATTTTTTTTACTTCTGTTTCCACCTTTTCGTCACTCGAGAATCTTCTCCCGCTAAGGTGGTTTTTCATTGCACCAAACAGGTGAAAATCACTTGCAGCTAAGTGAGAACTATAGGGTGGATGTTCAAGAATTTCCCAACTCAACTGGCTAATTTTCTCTTGGGTTAACCGAGCCGTATGTGGTCTGGCATTGTCATGAAGGAGAAGCACGCCTCTAGTCAGCAGACCAGGACGTTTTCTTCCAATTACATCCCGTAGCATCGACAGAACTTCACAGTACGATACAGAATTCACACTCTCACCATACTTCTGGAACTTGGTTAACAACTCTCCTTGATAATCCCAGAACACTGTCAGCATAACCTTCCCCGCAGAAGGCGTAGTCTTGAATTTTTATTTTGCGTATGGCGATGACGGGTGTTTCCATTGCATTGAGGCACGTCTTTTTGATTTGAATTGGTAGTTGTGCACCCAAGATCCGCTCCAGTAATAATCCTTTGGATTATATCATCACTTTTATATGCGTAATGACAGAGAAGATGCAATGACAAACCAAATTGGTTTATTTTGTGTTCATCATTCAGATCTCTGGGTACCCAACGTGAGCAAACTTTCCGAAAATTCAACTGCTCATGCATTATTCTATAGGCTAAGCCATGTGAACATCCGATTGCACTTGCTACACTGTCTATCGTTACTCGTCTGTCAGCTCTGATAATCTCATTCACGCGTTGCACAGTCGCTTCTGTTGCAATCTGAACAGAATAGCCAAGTCGGACTTTGTCAACAATTTCGGTGCGTCCCTGAGAAAATTCTGTTACCCAGTTATAGACCGCTTTACGTGATAAATACTTTTCAGTATAAACTGTAATCATTTCAACACTTTTCAGCATAAACTGTAATCATTTCAACACTTTTCAACATAAACTGTAATCATTTCCTTATGAATGTCCTCAACTGAATGTCCTTTAGCCCACAAAAATCGCACTACATTTCTCTGTTCTTTTCTGGTACACACTAACAGTTGGGTAGTAATTTTGTTATTACTTTGTGCATGCGCACGTAACTCCCAGCGCCTCCTACATACAACTGTTATAAAGTTGGATGATGCTATTATCTAAGGATATATTTAAATACTACCTGATAACTGCGATTTATAAAATATTTCAATTTGCGAGTTACTTAGTGACTTACCCTCGTAGAGCGAACAGTGACTTGAACAACTAATCGGACGCCCCACAATGAAGTATCTTCTTGATGGCGTGTCGAAAATCTGGAACCATGAAAAAGTTGATGAAAAAGTTCGCCGCGGAATGAAAAATTGGTAAATAGACAGTAATTTGAAAGAATGCGGGGTTTACTGCATGTTTGAGTTTTTCTACCACAAAACAGATTTTACAGGGTATTGTCAATGCGATTAAAATTCCAGTTGTTACTAGAAAGAACCGAATGGTTTTCATGACATTTTTCCATCTTTTGTCGTTCAATCTATATCCTCTGCTGGTAGAATGTCCATCAAAACCACTCTGAGGTATAGTTGTGGATGCAATTGATCGTCGATGTTTGCAGGACAGCATCGCTATTTTAAAGTACATTATACATATTATTATGATTGAAAGTCCGTTTATAAAAGTACCTACATTGGGCAGGTCGACGGTTAGCACATTTTCAAGCAAGCAATCGTTGCGTCCGCTGGCAAATATAACTGGTATCAGAATGGTGATGATGACCAGGGCCCACACACATATCAAAACTTTGGTCATCAGAGCCTTACTGACCCATCTAGCGTGGAAGAAAGGGTGAGCAATGTACACATATCTCTCTATAGCAATCAGAGTCAAGTGGAGGTACGAGCTAACCACAGATCCTTACAAACAGTCGTCAAAGATATAGACGATTGAGTTAACTTCGTCTCCCACGCAAACTAATAAAATCCCGCATATACCATTAGTGAATCCAACTGCAATGTCCGTCAAAGCTAACGAGACCGTGACTATATTTGCTATAGTGTCCAGTCTTGGTGTTCGCCGTATAATTACAATGAGAAAAACATTTTCCAGAATGATAAAGAAACTTGAAACAGCACAAAGCATCATTAACCAGAGCGGTATACGACACGCATCAGTGACATCTGACACGGTGTCATTCATTTCGCCAAGGGCTCTGTTATATGTGATCCTTGAGTGTTTTAAGTAACCTGCAACATAAGGGGTAAGTTAAGCAGGTTATAACTGGCACAGACTCTTAACAAGATTCATACATGTACAAGTAACAGTAACAGATGTTCGTATACCTTTAAATAAGTATACATAAAGTTTTTTTTACGGTGGAAATTTAAAAAAACCCTTGATTCAGGTGTTGAAACATGAATCTAAATATGACAAATGTTAAAACATTATTCAAATGTAACAGATGCTGAATCATGAATCTAAATAACAAATGTTAAAATATGAATCTAGATGTAAAAGATGCTGAATCATGAATCTACATATAACAAATGTTAAAACATTAATCTAAATATAACAAATGTAAAAACATGAATCTAAATGTAATAAATATTGAAGCGTGAATGTAAATATAAAAAAAAATTGAAAATTAATCTATGTGTAATGTTGTACCTAAAAACTAATTAAAGCAAAATTTATGGGTAGAGAAATTAAGAACTGAAAATAAAGCGGAAAATACGTACACACTGTTTCCATAGAAACAACAGGTAAACAATTTTTATCAGATATTTTTAAAATGGAAACGAAATTTACATCTCTTTGAAACCCTGGTCTAAGAATTGTCACTGTTTTATTTTATACTGAAATGAATGAATTCCAACTTATTTTGCCAGCTTCAGAATATACCAAATTTTTCGGTCCAGTCTATCAAATCTTCTACATGTCACGTTTATGCTTTCTTTTATAAAAGTAGCTAGCAAATGAATCCTCTGGCAAAGGTCGAGATCTTGTAAGTAGCTTACAACACCACGATTTAAATTATGGGTTAAACGGAAGATCAGAAAACACGCTAGGAAGGGAAACTTTCTATCAAGTTTTACTTAGAGATCAAACTACCAGTTCCGTACCACAGAAGGAGAGTTAACTGTTACATTCAGCAGCTTGTATTACTTTTTATCTGTTATATTCAGCGGCTTATATTACTTTTTATCTGTTATATTCAGCGGCCTATGTTATCTGTTATCGATTCAATCTCACATGTGTTTACTGGTGGAGAAAATAAACAGACGAACAGAGAGGTTCTGTTTATAAAGTAATAAAGCGAATAAGTTAGAGGGAGTTAGATAACGGAATCAACAGAATCACCAACTAATCATAGCTAGTCACGTGACGCCAGCCCAACATCCAACATTCTCCTAGTAGACAGGCTGTAACTCTAACTTCTGCTCACTAGGACCGGCAGCAAGTGCCTTCTCTCATGAATGGGCAGTTTTCTGGAGTCTTTGTTTTGTAATAGGACCGCCCCAGGAAACAAAGATAAAAAAGGCCACGAGTTGGCTCAGCATCTGAAATGCACCGACTCAGCTAGCACGGTCGACGCCAAGGCTATGTCATAAACGAAGACTTGAGAAATGTGAAACGCAGGAAAGTTTACATTAGAGGAAGGAGAGTGGAATTTTCCCACTTGTAACCGTCAACAAATGCTGTGACTTCAATCATGGCACCCAGGACAGGGTCATCACCGGCCTCTCCCATGGTTGCGCCTTCACAAGATCTTCACAGCGAAATCAGTGATAATGTTGCTAGTAGTAAGAATCAGTCACAACAAAACACATTGTAACTACCAGTTATTTTATAGGGGTATTTCACTTTGCACGCCCTAAGAAATGTATTATAATTACATCCATATTTCTCTGAAGGTGACTATAATTCGACAGTTAACACACCTGAAGCAAGCAGCTGGGAGAAGGTGCACGACAAACATGTTAACATAGAATTTGTTGTAAATAGAACTCACTTCTTATCTTTGAAGAACGCGGAATCCGCCGTTGCTCTGTAAATCTTACGAAGCAATTCTCTCCACTGATCCTGCTCTGCTAGAAACCCTTGAAGTGATGCTCAAGCTGTGGAGAGTGCTGTTAGTTTCTGCAACTCTTCGCTAGACTGTCTTTAGCCAGGTTAGCTTTAGCCAGACTAACTTTAGCCAGACTGTCTTCAGGTGTCAATTGCATGGTCGGTTTAGCAATCGTTTTTATGTTATTCCGAAGCACGTGGTCAAACCGGCGCCAACACCTTTTTGTTTCTGCGTTAATTTTATACCTATGTTTTCTGTTCTGAGCAATTACGTCTTTATTAGTTATAATCTGAGACCAGATAATAATCACATATATTATTTTATCAAGAAAACAGGTGGAGTGAAGATTGCAGGAAAGAAAATAAGCAACATCAGATACTCAGATGACACAAATGATAGCAGAGAGTAGTAAGACGTCACAAAAACTTCCAGACAAAGTCACAGAATAAGCGAACAATTGGGGTTAGAGTTAAATGCCAATAAAGCAGAAGTAATTGGGATATCCAAGTAACAGAAAATTCCAAAATGCAGAATTATAGTGTAGGGGAAGATATTAAGACAGATCAATAGATACAAATATTTAGGTACAATCATAACATCTGAAGGCAGGTGCGCTGAAGAAATCAGAACCAGGACAGCACTGGCAAAGACAGTTTTTAAAAAATGAAGAACAAATTAACAAATTAAAAGCTGTCAATGGAAATAAGAAAGAGCGTTCTAAGATGCTGTAAGAAGTCACTTGTTTCTTAGATCAGACAGTCAGTCATTTTTATTTCCCTTGCGGAACTTTGCCTCCCTAACAGCTTTCCTGTAGGCCTCTCTGTTGTTAGTAAGATGCCCTGCTGCTGATGCATCCATTCGCAGGTCATCAACGATGTCTTGCATCCATCTTCGCCTTGGTTTTTCTCTCGTTCTTTTTCTCTTTATGTACCTTTCCAATACTGTCTTTTCTAAGTTATCATGACATTTAATATGTCAAAAATATTCAAATGTTATTGTTTAACCTTCCTTACTAGCCATTCTACTTTACGCAAATGAAATATGGACCATGAATAAAAAATTAGAACATAGGATAAAGGCTACAGAAATATGGCTCATAAGAAGAATGCAATGCATGCCATGAACAGCCAGAAAGACAAATGAAGTATTACAGCAAACAAAAAGAATAACACAAACTGGTGCCATAAAAACAAACAAACAAACAAACAATCAAAGTTTATCAGACATACCTAGATGGCCAGACTGCATGGTTTGGTGTGGGAAGAAGACAGACATACCTAGATGGCCTGACTGCATGGTTTGGTGTGAGAACAAGACAGAAATATCTAGATGGCCTGACTGTATGGTTTAATCTGAAAAGAAGACAGACATACCTAGATGGCCTGACTGTAGGGTTTGGTCTGAGAACACGACAGACATAGCTAGATGGCCTGACTGCATGGTTTAGTGTGAGAAGAAGACAGACATATCTAGATGGCATGACTGTATGGTTTAATCTGAGAAGAAGACAGACATACCTAGATGGCCTGACTGTATGGTTTAATCTGAGAAGACGACAGACATACCTAGATGGCCTGACTGTATGGTTTAATCTGAGAAGAAGACAGACATAGCTAGATGGCCTGACTGCATGGTTTGGTGTGAGAACAAGACAGACATACCTAGAGGCATGACTATAGGGTTTGAGGTGAGAAGAAGACAGACATACCTAGATGGCCTGACTATAGGGTTTGGTATGAGAAGAAGACAGACATACCTAGATGGCCTGACTGTAGGGTTTGGGGTGAAAATAAGACAGACATACCTAGATGGCCTGACTATATGGTTTGGTGTCAGAATTAGAAGACAGACATATCTAGATAGTCTGACTGTATGGTTTGGTGTGAGAAGAAGACAGACATACTTAAGTGGCCTGACTGCATGGTTTGGTGTGAAAACAAGAACTGAATTGAGTTAAGACACAAGGACCAAGTGAGATGGAGAGAGATGACCGCCTACGATCCTCGACATGGCACTGATCTGAATGGTACAGGTTGTATGGTGTGATCATGAAAAAATAATTTTTATCAAATTCCCTTTTTTAATTCTCCAGGTTTAGAAGTACCAGCTGAACTGTTTTGATATACTGCTATTTTGGTTGTAATTATATACATGGGGATTTTCAGTCTCTCAAGTTAACAAAACTATTCTGACTGTATTTTGAAAAGTTTATTTTTAATTCATTTTGTTTGCTTTTTATTCTTGTCCTCCACTAGTGGTTATTTTACTGCCAGGGTTTGTGAACGAATAAATATTCGGTCTTTGAACATTTCTTGAGATTAGAAAGAAAAGAAAGATCTAATTAAAATATAAAGATGTGTAAGTGAGATTTTAGTCTTTGGCTTCCTCTACCAGCTCATGTACCAGTCTTATGTGTTCAAGTCCTCAGTGCAGAAAGCTAGGCAGGAAATTGTTGTTGAGAGAGAAACAACTCCTTACATTCTCACACAAACGTTTCCACCATTGTTCTCAGAGAAGTAACTCAACTCAGACAAGCGTTTCCACCCTTATTCTCAGAGAAGTAACTCACATCAGACAAGCGTTTCCACCCTTATTCTCTGAGAGAATAATTGATATTAAAAAGTAAACAAAACTTGAAAGTTGTGCATGAAATATGGTGGAACTTGATTCTACAGCTGGTTTAATGTTTTCTTTAAACAGAACAGGAAGATTAAACATGTTTTTTTTACAGACATCAAACGCAAATGATTCAGATTCTATCCCATCATTTTTCAGGATGTGAAGTCATTAAAGACTTGTGAAATGGGTTAGGAATTGGTGTGTATTTTATAGCAGTGGAACATGCTTAGAACTTCTTTCTTAGACAAAATTATAGAATTTACTCTACAAAGATTCCATAACCCGATGACTGTCTTATATGTGGGTCCGTCTGTTGGTGCTTCATTGCAGCCATAAATTGTAATGAGCATCAATGAAATACTCTTTCTTCTTTTTAATCGTCATCATTCACATCATCACCATGATTATCCTCTTACTCCTCATCATCATTCAGTGGCGTCTCCCCACGGAAGGTTACCTGCAATAAATCTCTACTCTGCTCTGTTTCTTGCCTTCGTAGTGCTGTCAGTCAAGTTGTTTTTTTGTGTGTACATCTCTTGATGTTGTGCACCTAAATAATGTCGTTCTCATCATAATTTGCAGCAGCACCAAGAGCAAGGAAATACTATTAAAGACAACATCACAAAAAGTACTATATGGAAGACTAGAAGTTTGTACAAGTAGACGTTGTCGTCATCTCAGACAGTTCATAAGTTTTTAACTAACTGGGTTTGATACTTCTGTCACCCCATTTTTTTTTAACATGATAAACTGATTGATCTTATTTTGTTTTAAATATTGTACTTGCTTACTTTTTATATACTAGGAAAGTATACTACTCCTTGCTTACTTTATATACTAGGAAAGTATACTACTAGTATACTACAAAGAAAATATACTACTAGTATACTACAAAGAATGTATACTACTAGTATACTACAAAGAAAGTATGCTACTAGTATACTACAATGAAAATATACTACTTCTTTTCGTGGTGATATTTTCTGGAACAGTTGTCCTTTTCACTGTCTCCCTGAACGCAAAGTGGTCCTGACCAAGTTGACCAACATCTCACAATGACATATTCAGACTTTCTGTCATATCCTGAGTCCACTGCAGCGAGTTCGCGCCTTTTACTACATTAAATACAAATCTCTTAAACATGCGCATTGAAATAAATAACACAGCATAGATCAGATACAAACATGTTTTGCTATGTAAATATACAAAGTCGGCAGCGACACATCAATAATACGTACATAAAACTATTATTGTGTGTGGGCACATAGATTACCTAGAGTAAATCAAACGACATAGTAATTAGGAGACTGTCTGGCATAAAAAGGCACGATATCTCCATACATTCCACTCTTCTAATTTGCGATGAGTGATAAATCCAGTCTCTAGACGACTGATGCAGTCTTCAGAGATGTTTCTAGTGGGGCATCTCAAGAGCTATCTCTGTTAAGAATTAACCTGCCACCTTGCACAGAAATATGTTCTTAACAGAGAGCCTAGCATCTGGAATCATGAACAAGTTGATGAAGAAGTTAACACCAGAGCGTAGAAATGATAAGAGCATGAAAGTAATCAAGAAATCTGGGTGAAGAGAGTGATAGATGTATTCAACCAAAATACAGATCACAGGCGGTATTGTCATTACAATTAGAAAACCAGTCATTACAAGAAAGAACCGTATGGTCTTCATTACATTTGGCCAGTTTTCAATGTTCAGTCTGTTTCTTGTATTATTAGAATGTCCTGCGAAACCACCCATAGAGGTAGTTGTGCCAGCAACTGATCGTCTTTGTTTGTAAGAGAAAAGCGCTATTTTGAAATACACAATACAAATAACTACTATTAAAAGGTGTGGTAAAAAACACCTGCATACACGAGATACAGGGTAATTATTCAGTGAGTTAAATATGTGTCCTGTCTGCTTGCAAAAATAACTGATATCAGTATATATATATATATATATAAACTAGAACCCACAAAAAAGAATCTTGGTATTGAAAACTTTACTGACACGTCTAGAGTAGAAGAAAGGATGAAAGATGTACACATATCGCTCTATGGCGATCACAGTGAGATGTAGGTGCGAGCTAAACGTCGCTCCAAAGCAACAAACATTGATAATATTGAAGATGATGTTGTAGATCTTGTCTGATAGACAATTCAACACAATCCCGCTGACACTGTTGAGGAGTCCAGTCAGAGAATCGGTTACAGCCAGTGAAACAACGAACATGTTTGAGAAAGTGTCTAGTCTTGGCGTTCGTCGAATAATCACGACGAGTAAAGTGTTTTCTACAAAGAAAATAAAACCAAAAAGAATAATAAGCACACTGAGCCATCTTGGCATAAAACAGTTGGTGATGACGTCCGACATGCTCTCGTTCATGTTTTTAGAAAATTGTTTTATGTAATGCTGGTTCTGAGATTATTACAGAAGATATAAATAATTTAAATCAGATATCAGGTCTAAGATATAATACTTCCACTTACTCTTATCTTATCTTATATCCTTCCCGTGTCGTTAAATGTCCACTTATTAGGATACATAAATTTGTTTTCATCGTTAACTTGTTACTTTGCTATAAATTATATTCTAAAACACACTGTAGAAATGTTCGAACATTAATTTCAAGGATAATAATTAACAGTGATTAAGAGAATCTGCAGAAAAGGAGTAAGACCTGGCTGTCAAATCTGGCGTGATATTACTCCGACATTTACACCACCTGAATGAACGCATCCAGCAAACTTAACACTGTCTACAGAGACTAAATAATCAGACATTGTATAAACTTAGCAAATACTTTATTCCTTAATGAAATACACAGTTCATGTGCTGTACAGAGCTATGATCTCAAAACTGACAACAGAAAAACAGCTTGGTCAGCAAACTGTAGTGCACGTACGAGATGTTGATAATGAAATTCTGCTGGCGATTCGTCTCCTTATCTAAAACTCTGAACATTATGAAAATAGACGAGCACGTTCTATATGAACAAAACAATTAATATTAATTTCCCTGGTTTTACAAACTACTTTTCCATAACGAATTAAAGCTTATGGTACATAAAGTCACATCTAATTTGGACAAATCTACTCGATAGTTCACGTATATATGTAGCCTTATTTTGTGTTTTGTTTATAAGTAAGAAATGTACATTTCCAGTCATTTATTTAACTGGTTGCATTTGAAAAAACCTGAAACAGCCGAAATTTGTCGAAAATGAACCTGGAACGATATCAGCTTAATAACCTGACTAGCCGTTTGTTCAGGTCTGTCTGCAGCTTAGATATTCAGTGCGCGCTTGTAGTAACTGCTTGTAACAGAATGACTATTTATAGCAGCCACTGAAATTAATATTCTTGTGGAGTACAGTTTCATCTTATAAATTTCTTCTTGTTGTTGGTGTTCTAAAACCACCTAATTTTCTATGTTACCCACTGAGGAAATACAACAAGACACCCAGGCTTCCAACTCCACAGAACAATACAGATACAACAACTTAACATAACTTGGCAGTCTTCCACCAAAACAAACTGGTCGACAATGAGAATTCCAACAAAGCCAATTGGTGTAGTTTATCATCAGACAACACACATTTATTGATGGACAAAATGAGGGGTGAAATCATGATGATGGGAAGGTAGCCATCGGGCTGAACAAAATTCACAGTAACAAATCCCGGCGTGAGAGAACTCTACGCCATATGGGCGAAAACCTTACAATGTCCTTATACATATAAAACCATACTTACAACGTTTCACCAAAAACCTCAGCCATCACAAGAATAACTAAATATTTTATCTCAACTACCTAAACCATGCCACTAACAAAAGAAACTCTTCCAAAACGAGACTCCATCTACATCAAAACTACTAATGTTCTTCCTACAGCACAACAAGTAAGGCCCTTGCTACAACCAACAAGTAAGGCTCTCCTTTTGACTAATCGTGAGTGGTATTTATACCATCCCCACCCACTCAGTTCACTCCATGCTGCACGCTTTTCCCAAGACCCCCGCTCAATGGTCTCAACCAACCTACCTTCAAACAAGGGTACTCACTCTATTAATTATTTCCTAAATACCAATCCTGGTTATAACCCATAGCCAATACTGCTATACTGCTATCGATTTTTTGAGCTACTGAACTAAACAGAGAGACATACATTGTTAATACTTCAGTGACATAGAGACCCATTACAGCCATAAAGAAATTGTCAATACTTCAGTGACATAGAGACTCATTACAGCCATAAAGAAACATTGAATATGACTCATTTATTAAACTAAGTCTTTTATCAGACAAAAAAAGAAGGAAATGGTCAAAACTGTAAAGTACTAGGGCTAACGCTGTTTCTCTTATTATCGGTTTTGGTTTGTTGTTGTCCTTTTTACTTTTGTCTTATCACCTGGAAACTACAAACTAGATCATGTGAAGATGTTGGAGCACAAGATTTATATAAATTTGGGATATATTGCGGTTGTGTGATTGAAAATTCGGTTTTGTTTTGTAGTTACAAAAGCAAGCTACTTGATAGAGTCCACCACGGGGGCCACTGTGAGTCCTTGTCCTATCAGTTAGAACGATTCTGTTACAAAGATTTAGAAGGAATAGGTGTTACAGGGTCTTGGCCTTCTAAAGTTCTCCATAATACAATCTAGAAGAGAGAAGCGTTACATGGGTCTTGACCTTCTCATGTACCCCCTAGTCCTGATAACGAAGCAGCCTCCTCAACACAGCCATATTTTCTCAAAATTCTCCCAGCGAAAAGTATTTCTGTGCTGCCAAAGCTTGATCAGTAGGTAAAATCAAAATCTTCCATAATGGTAGTGGACCGCGCCGGAAAGTCTGCCTTCTAACTTCTACTTCTGAAATAGGACAACAAGTTCAGTGCTTGTGCCATTTGATATCTTTGCTACAATATTAATAGGACAATAGTTGGTAGTTCCTGAGAAAAGAAAAGAGGAAATCAGCTGGTGGCTTTCCACATTGTTATATTGGTCTCTTATATCCTGCATCCTTCCCGTGTCTTTAAACGTCACATGGGGCTCGCACGGTAACTTGCCACGATTTCCTGTTTTCGGCGAGCTTTTAGCCTTATCAAGAGATGATATTCCAACTCTTAACAATGTCCTTTTTAGAGTTTCACCTAGTCGACCTCTCTTTCTTTGGCTTTTTGTGTTCCACTTGATAGTTTGTTTGAGGAGTTACAAGTCATACGTCTATCATATGTGTGGAATCTGTCATCATCATGTGCTGTTCGATTAAACGTTCTTCATTGGAGACCATACTCATTCAGTGATGACTACTTATCGTATGTGTATTCATATGATCAGTACTATTCTTGCAAATATTTAGCAAGAAAGAGAGGAAGACAAAAATGAAGATGGCTGCAAGACATCGTTGATGATCTGCAAATGGATGCATTAGCAGCAGGCCATCTTGCTTACAATCGAAAGGAATACAGGAGTGCTGTTAGGGAGGCAAAGTTCCGCAAGGGACATGCAAATGAATGAATGAAATGAATGTATAATAACCAGTTGACAAGCTAAGTTTAGTCAGTGAATTAAAGTATGAATATATGTTACCTAATTTATAACTTCGGGGACAAATTTGTTTCTGTTACAAACTGGCATGGACCTCATTTCACCTATGATAATACGTAGTGACAAATTTTGTACCTTGTCCAGATTCTGTAGCCTAGTGTATAATGTCAGTATTTTGTAGCCTAGTGTATAATGTCTAGATTCTGTAGCCTAGTGTCTCTAATGTTTAGATTCTGTAGCCTGGTGTCGATTGTCTAGATTCTGTAGTCTAGTGTCTAATGTCTAGATTCTGTAGAATAGTGTCTGTCTAGATTATGTAGCCTAGTGTCTAATGTCTAGATTCTGTAGTATAGCGTCTAATGTCTAGATTCTGTAGCCCAGTGTCTAATGTCTAGATTCTGTAGCCTGTTGTCTAAAGATAGCAAAATGAAGTGAGAGGAGAGTGCTAAAGAAACGAGACGCGACTACCTGGTGCCACGCATCGTTGATCACAATCCTAACATAAATGTCAGAATGTTCCACACGCAGACTGTGGCATTATAGCCTGACTGGAGTGACTGAGATCAACAAAATTATCTCCTAGGTGGTGGAGCTTCATTAGAAGCCCTGCTATTAATTCAACGTTATGAAATTTGTTTTTAAAAGGCAACACATATCACATTTTATTCACTTTTGTTACACGATCTTCATAAGTACGTCAGCGCCATAGAACATTTAGCAAGCAATTAGAAACAATTACAACAGAAGCAGGTGAAACTATTAGTTGTATTTCCCAGTATTTTATTTTTCAAAGTCAGAGTCTTCTATAAAATTATGATAACAGAGGTACATTTTTTTAATAATATTGTTTACATACTTCGCTATTTTTATGCTGATCTGATGAGGACTGTGATGAAATGTCCTAGTACTTCACTGAAGTGAAGCAGGTGAAATCTAATATTAATATGCGCCCATGAGAATCAGTTGGAATCACATATTTATGTGTTCTCAAATGACAGCCCATGTGAAGTCCAGCACTTATAGCGCGGAGATGCACGCCGTGTCCTTTTTCCCATTCCATCCACTGAGAGTTGACACACAACATTTTACCTTGTCGTGGAGTCTCCGTTTATGAGAAAGAAAAGTCGTGAGGGAGAAATGAGATGATTTGTGATACAGCTGAAGTTTGAGTTTCGGAAAGGGAGTTCGTAGGTTAGATTGTCTGTAAAAATATGTTGGTGTGTAGTGTGATAGATTAGTAGAACAGAAATGTAGTAGAAATTCTGTCGGCGACGAAGTCTGTGGACGTGCAAAAGTCGCTTGGAACTATGTCTATGTTGTCTTGAGTTGTAATTTCCTCCTGTCATGTCTTCTTGGATTGTATTATGCCACTGTTATACCCCTCACATCGTTCATCGTCGTCGTCGTCGTCAACCCGTGCATCAATAAAGTCTTCATAACTTAATATCGCTGCTACTCTGCTGCTATTTGCCGCTGATCGCTCCTGGGAAAGTAAGTCTATAAAGCGAGTAGTTAAACAGACGTAGAAAGAGATTGATCTCGACTGTAGTTGAAAGAGTAAAATCTCGACTGTAATTGAAGTAAAGTTAGTATTAACTAGTAACAGAAGAGAAGATCACACATCTTGAGAAAAACTGCGGGCGAGATACGTCCTCTGCTGCGTGTGGGGTGAAACTCCTCCCGGCCAATGAAGAAAATGCGATTAGGGTTGCCGAGTGGCGCCGCTGTGAAAAGATGATGGAAAGGATAAAGTGACGATTAATCGGTATGTCTAGTAGTCTCGCGACGGAAGCTACTCATACCACGCCACCTTTGCTCTAGAGGCCGGCCAAGTCCGACATACACCCATACTGGTGAAATATGCCTAAACCGGCTTAACCCAGGGGTGAAACTTACTAGTGGCGAGGATTCGTCCTCCTGGAAAAAAGCTCCATCCTGGTCACAACTAGGAAAGGTAGCGACACGACCACAAAATGTTGAATGCAGCCTAGATAGGCAACCACCTCTCACTCGACGAGTATATACTGATATCCACAACACGTCGAGAGTTCTCCAAATATCGTGGACACAAAAAAAAGAACAAATATATCTATACTACAAGAGCTTAATATTGAAGAAGGCTGGCTAGTAAAGAGGATTAAAGAGAGAAAACTTAAATATTTTGGACACATTAAACGTCATGATAATTTAGAGAAGACCGTATTGGAAAGATACATAATGGGAAAAAGAAAGAGAGGAAGACCAAAACGAAGATGGCTGCAAGACATCGTTGAAGATCTGCAAATGGATGCAGCAGCGGTAGGCCATCTTGCTCATAACCGAGAGGCCTACAGGAGTGCTGTTTGGGAGGCAAAGTTCCACAAGGGACATGCAAATGAATGAATGAATGAATGGATAAATGAATGAATGAATGTCGAGGTTTTCCGGTGAGAAAGTCCAACTCTAGATTAAACTGGTGCAACGAAAACACCTGTGTCACGCAATTCCGCTTCTGCGACCCACCGAGAATACAGGCTCAAGCCCCGCGATACTCTGAACCTCATGTGGTCCTCTCATGGATCTCGTGTGGCCACTTTCGGGGGACCATAGGACCAATCAAGGACCACAGGAGTAAATTCAGTAGGATCACGGGGCGATCTTGGTAGTAGAAGTGAACGAAGAAGATGAAGAAGGAAATATGTTGAGAAAAGCAGAAGTAGTATACAATGTGTGAACGTAACATTTCGACAATATTATATGTTGTAGCTAATACAGCAGAGCATAATTATCGAGCAGGAAATTACACACATATACGTCAAATGTCGAAGTGACAGATATTAGTGTTTCGGGGGCATTGAATATACTGCTATATCTAATGTGATAACTAAAAGAGTTCAGACGGCTGTAGACATACTATTTAATTTTTTTCAAATAAAATTTGCTGTCAATGCATTTTCGACTCTAATTTTCACTTTGTAGAAAAAGCATTCATATTACATCATGTTTTGAAACACTAAACTAGACTCTCATATGTTTTTGCACTCACTGCACGTAAATATACAACATGTGGATTATACTTATTACTGTCATTTTACTTTCATACATTCATTTATTCATTCGCATGTCCCTTGCGGAACTTTGCCTCCCTAACAGCACTCCTGTAGGCCTCTCGGTTGTGAGCAAGATGGCCTGCTGCTGTTGCATCCATTTGCAGATCATCAACAATGTCTTGCAGCCATATTCGCCTTGGTCTCCCTCTCTTTCTTTTTCTCTCTTCCAAGAAGGTCTTCTCTAGATTATCAAGACGTTTAATATGTCAAAAATATTTAAGTTTTCTCTCTTTAATTCTCTTTACTAGCCAGTCCTTATCAATGTTAAGTTCTTATAGTATGAATATATTTGTTCTTTTTTGTGTCCATGATTTTTTAAGAACTCTTCTGTAGCATTTACATTTATAGGCATTTATGCGTTTGTCAGCTGTTTTGTTAAGTGTCAAAGTCTCACAGGCATGCCCTTAAAAATCTTATTTTTGTAGTTATGTCTGTTCCTCTCCACAGATTCTTTAGTTTTTTTTTACTTTCTGAAGAGCGATAGATGTCATCCTTTTAATTTCCCTCATTATACCTCCATTATTAGTTAGTAGAGATCCAAGATATTAAAAACTGTCCACTTCTTCCAATTTTTCCTCATTGATACATATTTCAGCTGCCTTGTTTTTTTTGTCAGTTGTCATCAGTCTAGTTTTCATCGCACTGATGGACTGACATAATTAGTTTTCAATTCCTTTTTGTGTTGTGGACAGTAATACTATGTCATCAGCATATCTAATCTCTGGTATTTCATAACCTCCAATTGTTACGGCATCGTAATATTCTTTGTCTACATCTTCTCTAACATTCCTCATTTTATTTTCAGTATACAAGTTAAATAAGTAAGGCGACAATATGCACCCCTGACGGACCCCTTGTTTTATGTCAAACCAAGTTGTTGTTTCACCATTTATTCTTACTGCTGCTTGTTGGTCTAGATACAACAGTGATGTTAATAGTATCAAATGTGTTGGAAATCCTGTTTTTTCCATTATTTCCCAAAGTTTCTGGTGTTGTACACAATCAAATGCCAAATCGTGCATACAGACAGGTTAAAAAAAGGTGTAATAGTTATTTTTACACACACGAGAATAAAAAGAATGTTCAAACAGAATCAACATGTTCTTGTTTTAAGTGTGTGGTCTAGAAGTTTAGATTTCGTGTGTTACATACAACTTTGATCAGTCCCTGTTCCAAGTCGAATCTGATGTCCCCAGTGTCGCTTCACAGTACGTCGTGATTATTTTGTCATCCTAGAAAATCATCCATAAAGAGGATGCATTACTGAAGTACAGTCTTCGGGACAGGCATAAATATTTACGTGTGGTAGTGGAAGTTAAAAGAAGACTATTATTACAGCAAGTACAGTTGATTCTACACAGCCTCTATTATGGCCTACTGATTACATTTGAAAAAATATCAATACATAATGTGGTATTATTTTTTATGATCTCATTTCCTAAAAATCTAAGATGTACAAGATGCAACATTTACAAGGGTCTCCGCTAGGGCATAAATGAGAGACTGAATCTCAGCGAGGACATTTCTGTGTCATTATCTAGGTTCCTTTTAGGTGGGGGGGGGGGGGCGGCGATTTCAGACAGGCACGAGCATCTTGGCCTTCAGATTTTTCTTTTATGAGACGTCCAAGTATGTAGGTGACACTTTCTGGCGTAGTTAGGCCGTTGCTCATGCTACTGGAGGTCATGGTTCACGTCCAAGGTAATTATCTTTTTATTTTCCTTCCTCTCTGATCTAAAGTTCTTTGATGTTTATTTTTACAAAGATTACCAAACAACATTCCCTTCTGTCAGGTTAGAAGGAGTATATCTCAGTTCTTTCAACACATTTTTTCTAGAACTGGAAATTTGCCCTATGTAGCAGTATATTCTAAATGTTTACACTCCCCGAAGTTTTCTTAAGCGAGCCGTTCATTTGAAAAGAAAACTTGCTATTATTAATATGGTTCTTTATATGTAGAATTATTTTGTCCCACACTGGAGAAATTGCTGAACATAGCATGGGTGACCTTGTACAATTTAAAATGTGGCAGTATAAGACTGCTGTAGACACCAAATAGAAAAGCATGGATATCAGATAAAACATGGAAGTATATACATGAGAGACGAGCAGCCAAATTACACACATTGAATGCAAAAACAGATCTTGGAAAAGATCTGGCGAAAGCAACATACAAAGAAATAGACAAGAAAGTAAAAAGTTCAGCTAGAAGAGATAAAAGAGAATACATAGACAATATGGCGAAAGAGGCAGAAAAAACAGGAGACAGCAAAACTTTATATAACATACAAAAGAGGCTAACAGGTACTGTTACATCTAAAGAAAAACCAATCCTTAGCAAAACTGGAACACTATTAACATCAAATAAAGACCAAAAGTAAAGATGGGCTGAACACTTCCAAACAATACTTAATCGACCACACCTAAAAGAATTGTTAAACCTTGAAACTGACTTACAAGCCCGACAACTAAATGTCAACCTAGATGAAATTAAATTGCATGAAATTGAAAAGGCAGTGAATTTAATGGCTAACAACAAAGCTGCAGGTGAAGATGAAATAACAGCCGAAATGCTAAAAGCTATCAACAATGACAACATGAGACAACTACAGAGAATGTTTAACAAGATTTGGAAAGAAGAAAAGGTCCCTTCTAATTGGAAAAAAGGAATCATTGTTAATTTACCAAAAAAGGCAACCTTAGTTACTGTAACAACTGGAGAGGAGTAACCTTAATATCAGTTGTGTCAAAAGTATTTTGCAAGGTCATTGTGAATAGACTTAAAGATATAGTGGTTACTGCAATGAGAGAAGAACAATCAGGATTTCGAAAAGGGAGAAGCTGTCTCGACCAGATCTTTACTCTCAGAATAATACTTGAAGAACATATTGAAAAGCAGAAACCATTAATACTGAACTTCATAGATTTTAAAAAGGCATTTGATAGCATACACAGAGATTCATTATGGAGAATGTTAAGTATATATGGAATACCATCTAAAATTGTCAACATCATTAAGGACTTATACAATGGATATGTTTGTGCAGTAAAGATAGAAGAAGGGATGAGTGAATGGTTCCAGATTGAAACAGGCGTGAAACAAGGATGTATACTGTCTCCTTTACTTTTTGGGATTACAATAGACTTTTTAATGAAAAAATGCAGCACAGGTAACACAGGTATTGACTGGGTACATGGGACCCAACTAGAAGTTCTTTATTTTGCTGATGACATAACTCTTATCAGTAATAATGTGAATTCCATGCAAGAAAAAACAGATAGGCTGTCTTCCTTGGCTAGCAAAATAGGACTTGAAATTAGCAAGGACAAAACAAAAATAATGAAAATTCCCATTAATGAAAATGGAAAAATACACATAGAAGGGACAGATATTGAAGAAGTCAGTCAATTTGCAAATCTTGGCAGCTACATAGATCAGGATAGTGACACTAAAAAGGAAGTTAGGATCAGAATTGCAAAAGCAGCATCAATCTTCAAGAATCTTGAGAACATATGGAATTCAAAAGTTATAAGCACAAAAACCAAGTTAAGACTATTAAATTGAAATGTAATATCCACCCTCATTTATGCATGCGAAAGCCGGAAAACAACTAAAGAAATAGAAAAGAAATTAGACTCTTTTTAAAACAAATGCATAAGGAAAATACTCGGCATCAAGTGGAACGAATTCAAGAACAATGCAGAGATAAGACAAATGACTGATCAACAACCAGTCTCATGGGTGATCAGGAAAAGGAGATGGACATATGTTGGTCACTTGATGAGAAGAAAAGATCAGAGAATCCCAAAACAAGCTATCAAATGGAACACAACAGGCCGAAGAAAAAGAGGCAGACCGCGTGAATCTCTGAAGAGGACATTGTTTAGAGAGGCCAAATTAACAGGCATAAAATCCTTTGATAAGGTGAAGACTTGCCGAAGACAGGAAAAATTGGCGAACTACTTTGCGAGCCCTATGTGACGTTTAACGGCACGGGAAGGATATAAGATATAAGATATATAAGTATAAGACAGATCCAATGATCGACCAATATATGATATAATTTGCAATAATTTCATAAATTAACGATACATAACGATGTGATCGTCATTAGAGAGGTATTATGACAATATGTTATAGAGAAAACATAATTATTTTGCATAAAACATATTGAACACTTATAATATTGTATCAATGAGAGATTAGGGAAAAAAATTTGCTGTGGCGTGTAAACGCTGTTAATATCTGTAATTATGTGCCAAAACATCAAGTCTGTACTAAATAGATTCTTTATAAGACCAGATGCCAAAACATCAAGTCTGTACTAAATAGATTCTTGATAAGACCAGATGCCAAAACATCAAGTCTGTACTAAATAGATTCTTTATAAGACCAGATGCCAAAACATCAAGTCTGCACTAAATAGATTATTTAGAAGGCCATATGCCATATAAGAGTCTGAACATAGGGCAGAACAAAGAAAAATGAAAATAGTTACAGTTCCTTGAATAGAGTTTTTCAAAAAAGTGTTTGTGCTCGTGAAAGGTGAAAACACAAGTGAACAATGAGCCTACATTTGATAAAATCAGTGGAGTGTGTTTTGTTTGATTAGAGCAAAACGAGACAAATGGTTCACTGAAGAATACAAAGAATATATCGAAAAGAAAAAAAAAATAACGTCAACGTGTGATCAAATGCCTATTGTCTCTGGTATGAAAGTACAAACTTCCATCAAATCACTGTTTGTTTTCTCCAATATAAAAGTAAGTGAATACACTGGTGAGAACATTTGGAGAGAGACGAAGTGAAAGAGAAAGAAAATAAAATTATTTACAATCAGAGAGATAGAGACAGGAGCAAATAGTAAATAAAGCGGGAGATGACACTGTAGACTACGTGCATGAACTTGGTGTCAACATTTGGAGAAAGGGGGCCGAGAACAATGATGACACCTGTAGCAATGAACCGTAACGGACAGGTAAACTGAAAACGAATAAGTACAAGAAATATGGAAACTCAACTTCTTCACACCAATATATAACTTACGAAGTTTACTGCCACATAACTTACATAACTTATGTTGCGATATGTCATTGTGTAACTTACATATAAAGTCTGCTGTTGCTTCCCAGTATATGACAGAAATAAAATCACAAATCGATGCCTTTTCTAATATCTGTACTGAAAAACGTTTGTACTCTTGACAGATGTTTCTGATGACAAAACATAGAAGGAGCTGTGACTTGAACAACTAATCGGACGTGCCACAATGAAGCGTCTTCTTGATGGCGTGTCTAAAATCTGGAACCATGAACAAGTTGATGAAAAAGTTCGCAGCGGAATGAAAAACTGGTAAATAGAGAGTAATTTGAAAGAATGTGAGGTTTACTGAGTGGCTGAGGTTTTCAAACATTATACTGATTATAAAGGGTATTGTCACAGCGATCAAAATTCCCGTTGTTACTAGAAAAAACCGAATGGTTTTCATAACATTTTTCCATCTTTCGTCGTTCAGTCTATATCCTCTGCTGGTAGAATGTCCATCAAAACCATTCTGAGTTATAGTTATGGATGTAATTGATCTTCGATGTTTGCAGGACAGCATCGCTATTTTAAAGTACATTATACTTATTATTATGATTAAAAGTATGATTATAAAAGTACCTACGTAGGCTGGATCGAAGGATCGCAGATTTTCAAGCAAGCAGTTGTTGCGTCCGCTGGCAAATATAACTGGTATCAGAATAATAATGATGACCAGAGCCCACACACATATCAAAACTTTGGTCATCAGAGCCTTACTGACCCATCTAGCGTGGAAGAAAGGGTGAGCAATGTACACATATCTCTCTATAGCAATCAGAGTCAAGTGGAGGTATGAGCTAAACACAAATCCATACAAACAGTCGTTAAAGATATAGATGATGGAGTTAACTTCGTCTCCCACGCAAAATAGTAAAATCCCGGACACACCATTAGTGAATCCAACTGCAATGTCCGTCAAAGCTAACGAGATGGTGAACATATTTGCTATAGTGTCCAGTCCTGGTGTTCGTTGTATAATTACAACCAGAAAAACATTTTCCAGAATGATAAAGAAACTGGAAACAGCACAAAGCATCATTAACCAGACAGGCATACGACACGCAGCAGTGACATCTGACACCGTGTCATTCATTTCTCCAAGGGCTCTGCTATATGTGATCCTTGAGTGTTTTAAGTAACCTGCAACATAATGCGTAAGTTAAGCAGGTTATATCCATAATAATTAGTGTATAAATATACAAATACACACGAAGCACTGCAGTAAAGCTGTGATACCAAAACGTATAAACTAGGAAAAAAGTAGGAACAGCTTTATTACTTAACGAGTACACAGTTGCGACATTTTGGCGTGAGCCTGAGTCATACAAACACACACAGAATGAAGAATTAGTGAGAGGCGATAAAGTATAGATTCACTTGAATCTTACTTTAAAAAATAAATAAATAAAATGAAAAAAGTACTTAGCTATAACTTGAAAGAATATGTAGCTTTTCCGATGCTCGTTCTGAAATCCGCCCCTTCAAGATGTGCTCGTTCAGAAATGTATAACTCTCTCTCCCCTTAACAGTTTACCCACCCACTATCCTCAGTTACGATCCACCTATCACAAATACCAAGTCTCTATTTAAACATTCTCTACACCCCACCATGCTCATTTCTGTGCATTTCTGAACGAGCACATTTTGAACGTAGCACATTTTTAACGGGCGCATTTCTGAACGAGCAACAGAAAAGCTACATATTCTTTCAAGTTACAGCTAAGTGCTCTATTCATTTTATTTATTTATGTTTTTAACATATGATTCATGTGAATCTATACTTTATAGATACATTCTTTGTCTTGTGTGTGTTTGTATAATTAAGGCTCACGATGAAACGCCACAACTTTGTAGTCGTTAAGCAATCTGTTCCTACTTTTTTTCCTAGTTTATACATTTTAATATCCAGCACGGACTCTTAATATCATTCGTATCTGTACATTTAACAGTTACAGATTTTCATATACTTTTAAATAACGCTACGTGCAATTTAAAAAAACCCACTGAATTAGGTGTTGAAACAAGAATCTAAACGTAAGAAATGTTAAAAGATGAATCTAAATGTAACAGATAAATAAATCATGAATCTAAGTAACAAATGTTAAAATATGAATTTAAATATAAGAAATGTTAAAATATTAATTGAAAAGTAATAAATATTGAAGCAGAAATGTAAATATAACACATATTTAAACATTAAGCTAATTGTAACAAATACTGAAACATTAATCTAAATGTAGCAGTTATTGAAACATTAATCTAAATGTAGCAGTTAATGAAACATTAATCTAAATGTAGCGGCTATTGAAACATTAATCTAAATGTAACAAATGTTGGAACATAAATATAATTATAGCAAAAGTCATGGGTTAGAGAAATTAAGAGTACGCGCTGTTTCCATGGAAACAAGAGATAAACAACTTTTATCAGATATTTTTTTAATGCAAACGAAACTTACCTACTTACATACTCCTGTTTACGAATTTTCGTTGCTTTTTTTTTCTACTGAAATTAAGGAATTCCAACTTATTTTGCCAGCTTCAGAATATACCAAATTTATCGGTCCAGTCTATCAAATTTTCTACATGCCACGTTTATGCTTTCTTTTATAAAAGTAGCTAGCAAATGAATCCCGTGGCAAAGGTCGAGATCTCGTAAGTAGCTTACAACAACACGATTTAAATTATGAGGTAATCGAAAGGTCAGACCACGACAGGAAGAGGAAACTTTCTATCAAGTTTTACTTAGAGATCAAACTACCTGTTCTGTACCACAGAAGGAGAGTTAACTGCTATATTCAGCAGCTTATGTTACTTTTTATCTGTTATATTCAGCGGCTTATGTTATCTGTTATCGATTATTCAATCTCACATGTGTTTACTAGTCCAGAAAATAAACAGACGGTCACAGAGGTTCTGTTTATGAAAGCAATAAAGTGAATAAGGAAGAGGGAGTTAGATAACGAGATCAACAGAATTACTAACTAATCAAAGCTAGTCACGTGACCCCAGCCCAACATCCAACATTCAAGTGTCAAGTGCATGATCGGTCTAGCAATGATTTTGATGTTCTTCCGAAGCACGTGGTCAAACCAGTGCCAACCCCTTGTTTTGTTTTTGTGTTAATTTGTATACCTATGTTATCTGTTCTGAGCAATTGCGTCTTTAGTAGTTATAATCTGCGAGCAGGAAATAATCAAATATATTGTTTTATCAAGAAAATATGTGGAGTAAAGATTGAAGGAAAGAAAATAAGTAACATCAGATATGTAGATGACCCAGAACTGATAGCAGAGAGTAGGAAAATCTTACAAAAACTCCAAATGTACAACTTTACAAATAATCTATTTCTTAACAGTTTTCAAAATAAATGTCATGTTTTTTTTTCCACATACCTGGTTCAGCATGTTTCATTGTCCAATGTGTTATTAAATATAAAATTAATTTAGATTGAAAAAATCAGAATTCCGAATATTCCCAGATCAGTTTCCTCTTAAGTGTAACTGATCAGCATAAACTTTGATTTATATCTTATAACAACGCAATCCCTCTCCCTAAGTTGAAAACGTAAATTGTCCTGATTTCTAAACATCTGCGTGCAACTTTAAAGTTCTGGGATCTCCGATATTTCGCGAAAGTGGCCAAACACTGGACATTTCGTAACTGACGGAAATAAACACGGCTTTGTTCCTGACAGAAGCGAGCACAGTACGTTGAGATACTAAACCGTGGCTGTTTCATCTTATCGATTGTTTGGCAATGTTTAGGCGATATAAACACATGATTCTATGAGACGCATATAAAGTTATGAAAATGAACTTTGTAGTTATCATCAAAGAGTCCTAATGTTATGACATGATGTCTGTATTATCCTTCGTATGGCGAAGTGGTTAGTGTGTTCTTGCTTCTCATGGCGAAAGTCAATGGTTAAAATCAGGCGGTAGAGGTCCTATCTTGCAACAATAAGAACCTGATTCCTCCGAGGAATTATGAAAGGAAAGGTAGACAAGTGTAGTACTGACCACAATAAACTCATTAGTGCCACCAAGTCAAGGAAGAAAATGGCACAAATATGACAAGGTGCCTCGTAGCGTCTCATAGCGCTGTCTTTACCTTTTTATTCACTCAAATGCTACCGAAGTAAAGATGTCTGAGCTTGATTTTAAACAACATCGAACTACAGCTGGCCAATACCCTGACCTTTATCTCCTTGGTGCTAATGATAACAGCCTCAGCCGAGTTTGTCAAGGTCTCTATGACACAATTTTGCCGCGACACAGCTGTGTCCCGCGCGAGAGCTGAAGGTGTGCTGCCATGTGTTTAGAGGAAACATATTTTTTAGGAAATTATCTTGTATATTTGCTTATTTATATGGCAAATGTCTTTTAGACAATATTTATATGATAAATACTTGGCTTTTAAATAATATTTAAATGATAAATACTTGCCCTTTAGAGAATATTTATATGATAAATACTTGCCCTTTAGAGAATATTTATAAACATGCCCTTTTGGGAATATTTATATGATAAAACATGCCTTTTAGAGAATATTTATATGATAAAATATGACTTCTAGAGAATATTTATAAACATGCCCTTTTGAGAATATTTATATGATAAAACATGCCTTTTAGAGAATATTTATATGATAAAATATGACTTTAAGAGAAGAATATTTATATGATAAAACATGCCTTTTAGAGAACATTTATATGATTAATACTTGGATTTTATAGAACTCACACCAGTTTAGTTATTTATCCCCAGCTAGGGCGAGCTGAACTGACCTGAGATCTGTACCTCCAGGTAGGCCCTCATTTCACATTGATAGAATGTCTTGTATAATAAAACTTCAAAATAGTTGTCAGTTCTTTTCTTTGTATACAAACGAACCTTGACAATTCTAAAAATATATGGTCGACTGCGCACAAGTGCACGGCAGTAAGAACACAGTTGTGCTGCGACAAAATATGTGTTACTAATTTTACCGCAGTTTCTAAAAGTTTGTGAATCTCTCTTATATGGTGATGGAATCTGTCTCCAAGTTCTGACGTGCCAACATCTTCACGACATTAACTGCAACTATCATGTTGTTCATAGTTCTAATTTTACACATTCATATTTTACACTTCTGTTAAATGTCCTACTCTTCACCTTGCGCCATTTCTGCTACATACAGGTCTACCCGAACATCCAAACATTTGTCTGTGGTACAATAAGATAAAATACAGATTTATAAATTCTGTTTGGAAATGTAGCCAGTGTTTCTCTCTAGAGATGATGGAGATATTTCGCATGCATAAATGAGGGTGGATATTATATTTGAATTGAATAGTCTTAACTTGGTTTTTGTGCTTATAACTTTTGAATTCCATATGTTCTCAAGATTCTTGAAGATTGATACTGCTTTTGCAGTTCTGATCCTAACTTCCTTTCTAGTGTCACCATCCTGGTCCATGTAGCTATCAAAGTATGCTAATTGATTGACTTCTTCAATATTTGTCCCTTCTATGTGTATTTTTTTCATTTCGATTAAGGGCAATTTTCATTATTTTTGTTTTGTCCTTGCTAATTTCAAGTCCTATTTTGCTAGCCACTGAAGACAGCCTATCTGTTTTTTCTTGCATGGAATTCACATTATTACTGATAAGAGTTATGTCTTCAGCAAAATAAAGATCTTCTAGTTGGGTCCCGTGTACCCAGTCAATACCTGTGTTACATGTGCAGCATTTTTTCATTATGAAGTCTATTGTAATCCCAAAAAGTAAAGGAGACAGTATACATTCTTGTTTCACACCTGTTTCAATCTGGAACCATTCATTCATCCCTTCTTCTGTCTTGACTGCACAAACATATCCATTGTATAAGTCCTTAATGATGTTGACAATTTTAGATGGTATTCCATAAATACTTAACATTCTCCATAATGAATCTCTGTGTATGCTATCAAATGCCTTTTTAAAATCTATGAAGTTCAGTATTAATGGTTCTGCTTTTCAATATGTTCTTCAAGTATTATTCTGAGAGTAAAGATCTGGTCGAGACAGCTTCTCCCTTTTCGAAATCCTGCTTGTTCTTCTCTCATTGCAGTATCCACTATATCTTTAAGTCTTTCAAAATGACCTTTTTATGAAGTCTACGGCAGTTACAAAAATGAAGGGAGATAATATTCATCCTTGTTTCACGCCTGTTTCTGAAACCATCCACTCATTTCGTCTTCTTCACAAACATATCCATTGTAGAGGTCTCTAATGATGTTAACAATCTTAGATGGTATTCCATTTATTCTTAAAATTCTCCACAGTGATTCTCTGTGTGTGCTATTCAATGCCTTTTTAAAGTTTATGAAGTTCAGGATTAATGTCTTTGTGCTTTTCAATTTGTCATTCAAGTATTATACTTAGAGTAAAGATCTGACTGAGACAGTTTCTCCCTTTTCGAAATCCTGCCTCTTCTTCTCTGATTGCAGCATCCACTATATCTTTAATTCTGTTTGGAATAACTTTACAAATTACTTTGAACACAACTGAGAGAAAGGTTACTCCTCTCAAGTTCTTGCAGTCGCTAAGGTTGCCTTTTTTTGGTTTTAACAATGGTTCCTTTTTTCCATTTGGAAGGGACCTTTTCTTCTTTCCAGAATTTATTAAACATTATCTGTTGTTGGCTCATGTTGTCACTGTTAAAAAGTTTTTAACATTTCGGTTGTTATTTCGTCTTCACCGGCAGCTTTGTTGATAATCATTAGATTCACTGTTGTTTCAATTTTATTCAATGTAATTTCATCTAGGTTGACATTTAGTTATGTGATTGGTAAGTCAGTTTCAAGGTCTATCAGTTCTTTTAATGTGGTTGATTAAGTAATTATTGGAAGTGTTCTGCCCATCTTTGCTTTTGGTCTTTACTTGATGTTAATGGGGTGCCAGTTTTGCTAAAGATTGGTCTTTATTTGGATGCAATAGCCTGTTTTGTATGTTATATAAAGTTTTGCTGTCTCCTGTTTTTGCTGCCTTCTCTGCTTCATTCGCCATATTGTCCATGGATTCTCTTTTATCTTATGTTTCTTTTTCCAAATCTTTTCCAAGATCTGTCTTTATATTCAACATGGCTGATTTGGCTGCTCTTCTTTCATGTATGTATTTCCATGTGTTATCTGATATCGATGCTTTTCTACTTGTTTTTCAGTCCAGCACATGTTTTTGCTGCTGTGATTATGGCTGTGATTATGGCTATGCTGTAAGAATTCCATAATTCATCTATATCTGTCTCCTCTACCTCACTGAGTGCAGCGAAATATTTGGTAAGTTACAGACTCAAATTACTCTTAGTATTTCCATCCTGTAGACTATGACTATGACACATAAGTGCCTTTGAATGTAAATGCTACAGAAGAGTGCTCCAAATATCGTGGACAGAAAAAAGAACAAATATATCTATACTACAAGAGCTTAATCTGGCTAGTAAAGAGGATTAAAGAGAGAAAACTTAAATATTTTGGACACATTAAACGTCATGATAATTTAGAGAAGACCGTATTGGAAGGATACGTAATGGGAAAAAGAGAAAGAGGAAGACCAAGATGAAGATGGCTGCAGGACATCGTTGACGATCTGCAAATGGATGCACCAGCAGCAAGCCATCTTGCTCACAACCGAGAAGCCTACAGGAGTGCTGTTTGGGAGGCAAAGTTCCGCCAGGGACATGCAAATGAATGAATGAATGAATGAGACTATGACTGTTTATCTTTCTGAGTATTGCTTTTCAGCTTTAGTCTTATTTTCCCTATACACAGATTGTGAACACTGTTAACATCTGCACTCCTATATGCTCTTACATCTATCAGAGATGTTCTGAATTGCTTTCTAAAACAAAAAATGATATCTGATTTCTGGTTCTATCATCTGGAGACATTCATGTTGTTTTATGTATCTCTTTGTGTGGAAATATTGTTCCAACAATGATCATGTCCTCTGTTAGACATAGCTCAAGTAATATTTCTCCATTTTGATTTACCATTACTTTTTTCGACATAAGTGTTATCTTTTGCTACGTTGGCGTTGTAGTCTCACATGACAATTAGGATGTTTTTTTTTATGAACTTTGTTAATGAGTTGTTGTAGTTGGTGACAGAAATTATCTTTTACTTCATCTTCATCGTTCCTGGGTGCATAGCATTATATGATTGTCATTCTTCTGTGACTTATTTTGTATCGCGCTCTTCATATACAGCTGTTCACTGGTTCCCATTCTTTAAGGCTCTTTGCTGCTACATTTGACATAATTATACCCACTACTTAGTATTTCCCAAAGTCTCTGGCTGAATGTATGATTAACTGACGGATTTTTGCCGATCTTTTCCCTGCTTCTTTTCCCATTTCATTTCACTGATGTCCAGTACATCTAGTTGATATCTGTCCATTTCTTTTATTACCTGAGCAGTTTTTTTTTATGTTGCTAACCCCAAATTCAAAAATGCAGTTATCAAATGCATGAAAGACGATATTATAAATCGTTCCTGTAACACGATCTACTACAAGCCCGCCTGTACTTATAATTAATCGAGGTAGCATGTCTGTCACGGGTAACAAGGCCTCAAAAAATGTTGGCAATTGTATCCACTCTTGGTGTTCGCTGTATAATTACAGTCAGGAAAATATTCTGTATAACCATGAAAAATCCTGTACGTATAGAAAGTATTGTTTACCACTGCGGTATAAAGTAACTATCAAGGGCACCAGACTGGATGGTGTTCATTTCTTGGAAGCATTTTCTGCAATCCAGGTAAAACCTCACTAATTTATGGAACCTTTTCTTAGAAAAAAAAATGTAAATTCCGCTTTGCTGAAGGCACACAGCCTTGAGAAGCAGAAAGTATTTTCGTAACAGCACTTTTAGCAGTGTCTCACAGTAAAATAATGACACGTTTACTTGAATCAAATGTTGAAACATGGATCAGTATTCTAGCCTTTAATCACTTGCTTTTAAGTGGTGAAATAACTTTACCAACATTCTTGTTTTTTAAGTACAGGAAACCTTCGGCTGCATGTTTTTCGATTTTATTAATATCCTCTTTTTTCTGAGTTTAGTTTAAGACTGTAATTCTGATTCCGAGTGTGTTATCTCTAGTTCTGTTGAAATGTTTCTGCTTTGTAAGTTCTTTGTGTTATAACTTTACCAACTGGCTTTGAGAGTAAGGATCAACAACATCCAAACATTTCTAATTTGTAATGTACAACTCGGCGCAGAGAAGTGTAGACTAGAGAATTTGAAAGCTTTGGAAGCACTACAGGGATTTCTTACATTTTACTGTGTTTTAGTAAACAAAGATAGGCAGTCTTGCGCAGGCTTTAGAGAGCAGTGTAAGCTTTTATGTTCAACGTTCTAATGGTGTCTGCTATTGACTTTTGCTTCACAGTTGTTTGTTGACTGTAAAACACGCCAGATACAGAACTATGGCACTTTTTGCATTTCGTGCTCTGTGTATTTGGTACTTCGAGAAGGATGTTCTTTGCAGCCGATGCGGTGAATGTGGTGACGTAAAAGCTTCATGTTGGATGGGGAGTGGGTTACCATAACTGTTTTTACGGGCTCTGATTGGAGCTAAAATGAAAGAGAAAATTCTTTAGCAGACCCAGCTGCAACTGGAAATAAAAAAATCTGCTCCCAATTACCAAGGCTTGGCCTATTACTCAAGGTACCAATAGAGAGGTGGGATAGGGTCTTGGTCAGTTATGGTTCACCAATCCTGACTCTGACATTTCAGCTATGGGTCATTGATTCTTACCTGGTACAGTGCCTTTATCCTTTTCTCTTTATAAAGATAGCAAAATGAAAAATCCTAACATAAATGCAAGAATGTCCACAAGCAGACTGTGGCATCATAGCCTGGCTGGAGTGACTGAGATCAACAAAATTACCTCCTAGGTGGTGGAGCTTGATTAGAAGCCTTGTGATTAATTCAACGGCATGAAAGTTTTTTAAAAACTCACTACATATCACATTTTATTCACTTTTGTTACACGATCTTAAGTACGTCAGCGCCATAGAACATTTAGCAAGCAATTAGAAACAATTACAACAGAAGCAGGTGAAACTATTAGTTGTATTTCCATGTATTTTATCTTTCCAGGTCAGGGTCTTCTATAAAATTATGATAACAGAGGTACATTTTTTTATAATATTGTTTACATACTTTGCTATTTTTATGATGATCTGATGAGGACTGTGGTGAAATACCTCTTTACTACACTGAAGTGAAGCAGGTGAAATAAAATATTAATGTCCACCCAGGTGAAGCAGGTGAAATCCAATATTAATGTGCACCCAGGTGAAGCAGGTGAAATAAAATATTAATGTGCACACAGGTGAAGCAGGTGAAATCCAATATTAATGTACACCCAGGTGAAGCAGGTGAAATAAAATAATAATGTACACCCAGGTGAAGCAGGTGAAATAAAATATTAATGTACACCCAGGTGAAGCAGGTGAAATAAAATATTAATGTACACCCAGGTGAAGCAGGTGAAATAAAATATTAATGTACACCCAGGTGAAGCAGGTGAAATCCAATATTAATGTACACCCAGTTGAAGCAGGTGAAATCCAATGTTAATGGGCACTCAGGCGAAGTAGGTGGACTCTCATATTTGTGTGTTATCAAATGACAGATCATATGAAGTCCAACGTTTATGGTGCTGATATGCCGTGTCCTTTTTTCCTATTTTATCTAGTGAGAGTTGACACACAACATTTTACCTTGTCGTGAAGTCTTACTTTTTAAGACAAGTTTCCGCTACCCAGGACGCAGATGAGATGCCTACTTCAGGTAAGTCGTCAGATGCCATGACCTTCAGTCCCAGGGCTATATGTTGGTTCTGGTCAGCCCAGCTCATAATAAGGTAATATTTCTCTAGGAAACAGGCAGTTTACAGCTTGAAATATTCTACGCAGCTTATAAGAGTTTAGAACTGATTTACATTTCGAAACTCTACACAGGTTATAAGAGTTAAGGAATGAAAGATTCATACCAGTAAAAAAACTTGTCTAGTACAGGTTTGCAAGTTATAATTACGGGGAAGAATATTTTCTCAAGATGGTTTACAGACCAACAATTCCCTTTGGCAATGTACTACCTTACTCGAGGTCAATCTAGCTCCCGCATCATGACCGCCAGCCCAGGTTCTCCCCTCCTTGGTATATTGTAAATTGTGCCTAAATCCTCAATCAGTCAATCAACGCAAAAATACATTGACATCCAATTTATACAACAATTTTAATCTCACAATGGACCCAACAACCACAAACAACTAGCACTGACAATCAACATGACATTAAGAAATTCATTAATTCATTTGTATGTCCCTTGTGGAACTTTGCCTTTCTAACAGCACTCCTGTAGGCCTCTCAGTTGTGAGCAAGATGGCCTGCTGCTGATGCATCCATTTGCAGATCATCAACGATATTAAGAAATTATTCATCACTAAATGAGAAACAATGTGAGGAACAATCAATGAAAATGCAAATTAAGTGAAGCATAATATTAGTTAATAATGAAAAGTCTCATTTCTGCAATATTTACATTTGTTACATTGTTACTCTATCTACCACGACTATATGTGCCATCGCACTTTAATCTCAGCAGCCATTGCTGCCATTACCTACATCAACAGCATCGGTATTTATGCAAAAACATCGTCAATCTACTTGAAAAAAGCATAATACAAAAGCGTACAAGTTACCAACCTTTCCACAGAGAAAATCACAATGAAATCAGACACAAATTATCTTATTACACGGAATGATACAAACCCTACATCACAGCTTACTGCACAACTACATAATCTATACCGCATGAGGTGGGCACGGCCGGAATATATCTATTTATGACCACAGGAATTTACAGCACATCCATAAGCACAACTAAACAAGATATAGCCAGGCCATTGCCTCTGTCTCAACTGATGCAAGCTAATGTTTCAATATATATTATCACTGAAACCAACTACCAAATCTCGTGGATGATGACGCTTCGGTCAAGAGATCCAAGCGTGTATCGTCCACAGCAGTAAGCTGTTCTATTCTTAGAACTAGTTTAATGTAAAACTAGTTAATAGTCATCGAAATGTTGCTTTTGCGAACTAGAAACTAGACTGTCCAGATGAATAACATACTTTCCTTCTTCTTCTTCTTATTATTATTATTTTTCTTCTTCCTCTCTCTGACTCTCTCTCTCTCTCAGTCACTCTCTCTCTGATATATATATAACTTTCTCACTGTTTGCTGTAATATGTCTCATCTACTCCGATATATCTTTCTAAACGCTGATTTATTTTAATTTAGAAAAATTTCAACATCAAAACATATCACTTGTCTTCAAATACTGACCTTGACTCATGGATATACAGTGTAGTTTGGTTTATTTCTATTATCTGGTTGGCTGACTGGTTGCGAGCTCTGATTACTATTACAGTGGTACCAGGTTCAACTTCCATGAGGGGAATTTTTTTTTCGATACATACCAGAAAGGCCGCAGGGTCTACCCAGACCCTATAAATAAGTACAGGGGCAGTCAGGGGAGGTAAACATGGCCAGGCTTGATACTGGCCATATTACACTTTTATGTCTTGCAAATACGGGCTAATGCCTATTTCCAGTATTATGGGAATATTTCTCTGGAATTTTATTTTTTATCTTTACTTTTATTCCTATTATGCATGAATAAAATAGCTTTTTTAAAAACATATTTGGTGCATTTTGTTGCTATCAATGCATTTTCTCCTCTAATTTCCACTTTGTAGAAATAGCATTCATATTACATCATATTTTGAAACATTAAACCATTGACTCTCATATGGTTTTGCATTCAGTGCACGTAAATATACAACATGTAAATTATACTCATATCTGTAATTCTACCTCGATAAAACATGGAAGTAAAAAAAAGATGTAACATTCATTTTTACACACACGAGAATAAAAAGAATGTTCAAACATCACCAGATTGTTATTGTTTTAAGTATGTGGTCTACAAGTTTAGATTTTGTGTTACATACAACTTTGATCAGTCCCAGATCCTAGTCTACTCCGTTGTCCTCAGTGTTTTAAGAGTGTGGTCTACAAGTCTAGATTTTGTGTGTTACATACAACTTTGATTAGTCCCTGTTGCAATTCGTCTCTGATGTCTCAAGTGTCGCTTCACAGTTCCTCGTGACCATATTGTTACCCTAGAAAATCATCCACAAACAGGATGCAGTACTACAGTACAGCCTTCGTAGGCATCTATATTTACGTGTGGTAGTGGAGGTTAAAAGAAGTGTATTATTGCAGAAGAAAAGTGGGTTATTCGCAGGCTCTATTGTGCACTTGTAATTACATTTAAAAAATATCACTACATACTGAGGTATTTTTTTTATCTCATGTTCTAAAATTCTAAGATCTACAAGATGCAACAATTTACTAGGGTCTCTACTGTGGCATTTGTGAGAGACTGACTCTAAGCGAGGAAATGTCATGATTTAGTTTCTTTTTCGGGGGCACGATTTCAGACATGCATGAACGACTTGGTCTTTAGACTTTTCTTTTGTGAGATATAAGATGCCCAAATCGGTAAGTGGTAGGTACTGTCGTGTTTAGGCGGCTGCTCATGCTACTGGAGTTCATGGTTCACGTCCCAGGTAATTACTTTTTCATTTTCTCACCTCTCTCGTCTAAAGTTCTCTGTTTATGGTATTTCTAAAGCTTACCTCACAGCACTGCACTCTATCAAGTTAGAAGGAGTATATTACAGTTCTTTCAATAATTTTTTCTACAACTAGAAAGTGCCCTAAGTAGCAGTATATTCTAAATGTCTCCTTTACTCCTCCCGAAGGTTTAGTAAGCAAGCAGATCATTTGAAAAGAAAATTTGCTATTAATAACACATATGGTTCATTATATGTAGAATTATTTTGTCTCAAACTGGGTAAATGGCGGAATTCAGCACAAGTAACCTTGTATACTTTAAAATATAGCGGTATAAGACAGATCTAATGATCAACAATACAAAATAGGATGTGCAATAATTAGATAAATTAACAATAAAGAATAATGTGATCATCATTAGACAGGGATTATGACGATATGTTGTACAGAAAACGTAATTATTTTGCATAAAACATATTGAAGATTTCTAATATTGTATCGGATGAAATCAGTGATTGAATATAGACAAGATAAAAAGGATTTACTTTGCCGAGTAAAAGTTGTTAACGTCTGTAGTTCTGTGCCAAAACATCAAATCTGTACTAAATAGATTCTTTATAAGATGCCATACACGAGTCTGAACATAGGGTAGAACAAAGAAAAATGAAAATAATTACAGTTGCTTGAATAGAGTTTATCAAAAGAATGTTTCTGCTCATGAAAGGTGAAAACACAAGTGAACAATGAACCTACATTTGATGAAGTCAGTGGAGTGTGTTTTGTTTGATTAGAAAAAAAGAACGTTAGTCCACTGAAGACTACACTGAAGATATGGAAAAGAATAAATAACCCCATCGTCTGATCAAATAACTACGTATTTTCTCTGGTATGAAAGTACAAAATTCCATCAAACCACGGCTTGCTTTCTCCAGTATGAAAGTAAGTGAATTAACTGGTCAGAACATGTGGAGAGAGACGAAGTGGAAAAGAAGGAAACTAAAATTATTCACAATCAGAGAAATAGGGACAGGAGAGATTAGTAAATCAAGCGAGAGATAGTACTGCAGATTACTTGGAAGAACTTGGTGTGGAGAAACTGGGTCGAGAACAATAACGACACTTGTAGCAATGAACCGTAAAGGGCAGGTAAAATGAAAACGAATAAGTGGAAGAAATATGGAAACTCAGCTTCTTTATATCAATATATAACTTACATGATGTTTAATGCAATATACCTTACATAATATATGTTGCTATATGTCATTGTGTAACTTACATATAAAATCTCCTGTCTGCTGTTGCTTCTCAGTATATGACAGAAATAAACTCATAAATCTATGCCTTTTCTAATATCTGAACTGAAAAACGTTTGTACTCGTGACAAATGTTTCTGATGACAAAACATAGAAGGAGCTGTGACTTGAACAACTAATCGGACGCCCCACAATGAAGTGTCTTCTTGATGGCGTGTCTAAAATCTGGAACCATGAAAAAGTTGATGTAAAAGTTCGCCGCGGAATGAAAAATTGGTAAATACAGAGTAATTTGAAAGAATGTAAGGTTTACTGAGTGGCTGAGTTTTTCTACCACAAAACAGATTTTTGAGGGTATTGTCATTGTGATTAAAATTCCGGTTGTTACTAGAAAGAACTGAATGGTTTTCATGACATTTTTCCAGCTTTTGTCGTTCAGTCTATTTCCTCTGCTGGTAGAATGTCCATCAAAACCACTTTGAGGTATAGTTGTGGATGGATTGATCGTCGATATTTGCAGGACAGCATCGCTATTTTAAAGTACATTATACATATTATTATGATTGAAAGTCCGTTTATAAAAGTACCTACGTAGGCCAGGTCGACGGTTAGCATATTTTCAAGCAAGCAATCGTTGCGTCCGCTGGCAAATATAACTGGTATCAGAATAATGATGCTGACAGAGCCCATACACATATCAAAATTTTGGTCATCAAAGACTTACTGACCCATCTAGCGTGGAAGAAAGGGTGAGCAATGTACATATATCTCTCTATAGCAATCAGAGTCAAGTGGAGGTACGAGCTAACCACAAATCCATACAAACAGTCGTTAAAGATATAGATGATGGAGTTTACTTCGTATTTCACGCAAACTAATACAATCCCGCATATACCATTAGTGAATCCAACTGCAATGTCCGTCAAAGCTAACGAGATCGTGAACATATTTGCTATAGTGTCCAGTCTTGGTGTTCGCCGTATAATTACAACCAGAAAACATTACAACCAGAAAAACATTTTCCAGAATGATAAAGAAACTGGAAACAGCACAAAGCATCATCATCCAGACAGGCATACGACACGCAGCAGTGACATCTGACAAGTAACACAATAATTGGTGTATAAGTATACAACTATACACTAAACACTGCAGTAAAGCTGTGATACTAGAATGTATAAAATCGGGAAAAAAGTAGGAGCAGCTTTATTACTTAACGATTACAAAGTTGTGACGTTTCGGCGTGAGCCTTAATCATACAAAAACATACAGGACGAAGAAATAGGGAGAGGAGATAAAGTATAGATTTACATGAATACTGTTTATAAAAAAAAATAATTTTTTAAAGGAGTACTTAGCTGTAAATTGCAAGGTGTGGCTTGTCCGGCGGTGTGTGTCAGGAATGGATCTGGTAGGACGTGGAAATTGTTTAAATAGAGACCTGTGACATGTGGTCGGTGGGTTGTAACTGGGGGTGGTGGATGGGGAACCGGGGAGGGGAGAGAGAGTGACGCACTACTGGCCTAGCTAGGAGAATTTGAAACAGGTGATTGGGGAAGAGGTGTTGCAGAGAAGAGGGGTTGCAGAGAAAATAGCGGGGTTGCAGAGTGATGCTGTGAGGAAGTTTGAAAAGTAAGAAGGGGTGGATTTAGTGGAGAGGTACTATAATGATTGAAGAAGATGATGTTACGTGTAACTAAACAGTGAGTTTAACCCATGTGGTTCCAGCGTCCCATAATTTTGAATGCAGCGGTTCTCAAGTGCCAGGCGGCTTGTGTCATCTGCGTGACATTGTTTAATGGCTGTTACCAGAAAATCAGATTTGCCTCTGTGGTTGGGGCCATTGAAATGATTTGGGACTGGTTTCGAAGCATGCTGGGTGATGTCGTACAGATGTTTTTGCATGCGGTCCCCTAATCTGAGGCCAGTCTCACCGATATATGTTATCCTGCATCTTTTGCACACAATGACATATATCACATTTCGGGACTCGCATGTGAATCCCTCATGAGGGATGTTACACGTAACATCATCTTCTTCAATCATTTTTTCCGATTTTATACATTCTGACATCTGACAAGGTGTCATTCATTTCGCACAGGGCTCTGTTCTATGTGATCTTTGAGTATTTTAAGTAACCTGCAACATAAAATGTAAGTTAAATAGGTTACAACTGGCATAGACTCTTAACATGATTCATACATGTACAAGTAACAGATGTTCGTATACTTTTAAATAAGAATACATAAAATTACTGCGGAAATTTAAAAAAAAACAAACCCTTCATTCAGGTGTTGGTTTATGAATATAAGAAATGTCAAATCATGAATCTAAATATAAAATATATTAAAATATAAATCAAGATATAAAAGATGCTGTATCATGAATCCAAATAATAAATGTAAAAATATTAATCTAAATATGACAAATGTAAAAACATGAAACTAAGTGTAACAAATGCTGGAATTAAAAAAATAATTATAGCAAACGTTATGGGCATACCTAGATGGCCTGACTATATGGTTTGGTGTGAGAAGAAGACAGACATAACTAGATGGCCCGAATGTAAGGTATGGTGTGAGAAGACGAAGACAGGCATACCTAGATGGACTGACTGTATGGTTTGGTGTGAGAAGAAGACGACAAACATACCTAGATGTCCTGACTATATGGTTTGGTGTGAGAAGAAGACAGACATAACTAGATGGCCCGAATGTAAGGTATGGTGTGAGAAGACGAAGACAGGCATACCTAGATGGACTGACTGTATGGTTTGGTGTGAGAAGAAGAAGACAGACAATCGTAGATGGCCTGACTATATGGGTTGGTGTGGGAAGAAGAAGACAGACATACATAGATGGCCTGACTATATGGTTTGGTGTGGGAAGAAGAAGACAGACATACATAGATGGCCTGACTATATGGTTTGGTGTGAGAATAAGAAGACAGACATACATAGATGGCCTGACTGCATGGTTTGGTGTGAGGAGAAGAAGAAGACAGGCATACATAGAATGCCTGACTATATGGGTTGGTTTGAGAAGAAGAAGACAGACATACATAGATGGCCTGACTGTATAGTTTGGTGTGAGAATAAGAAGACAGACATACATAGATGGCCTTACTATATGGCTTGGTGTGAGAATGAGTGAATTAATGAATAATCTTTATTTTTAAAGAGTAAAGATTTGGACATGCAGGCCCATCTTACATTCCGCCCTTCATCACTCCATCTTTCTTTCTTCCCACACACTCGATTTAATATAAATATACAAATTAAATTAGGAAAAAAACATATCAAAAGAGTGTAAGATTTTACTATTACATTCAAAGGAAAAGAGAAGAAGTAATTAATTTAATAAAATAGCTCTCATGCACACATACACACACAGACATATTCATAAACAAATATACATTCTAAATACAGATCTTCTAACATATGTTTTTTAACAAACATTAAAATAATTTCTAATAATATCTAACAAGTTACTTTTCGAGCTATGTCATTTTAGTACTTGATAGTTGGTGAGCCATATGTTTATAGAGCAGGTTATTCTATTGAGGCATATAATTACAACAAAGTATTTAATGAAACAGGTTTGAGTTAAAGGAGAAGAAGAAGACAGACAGACCAAGATGGCCTGACTGTATTGTTTGGGGTTAGAAGAAGATACACATACCTAAATAGGATGACTATATGTTTTGGTTTGAGAAGAAGAAGACAGTTAAAGCAAGATTGCCAGACTATATGGTTTGGTGTGAGAAGAAGAAGACAGGCATACCTAGATGGTCTGACTGTATGGTTTGGTGTGAGAAGGAGACAGGCATACCTAGATGGCCTGACTGTATGGTTTGGTGTGAGCAGAAGGAGACAGGCATACATAGATGGCCAGACTGTATCGTTTTGTGTGATAAGAAGAAGGCAGACATACCTAGATGGTCTGACTGTATGGTTTGGTGTGAGAAGGAGACAGGCATACCTAGATGGCCTGACTGTATGGTTTGGTGTGAGCAGAAGGAGACAGGCATACATAGATGGCCAGACTGTATCGTTTTGTGTGATAAGAAGAAGGCAGACATACCTAGATGGTCTGACTGTATGGTTTGGTCTGAGAAGAAGAATACAGACATTCCTAAATGGGTTGACTTTATGGTTTGGTCTGAGAAGAAGAAGACAGACATTCCTAGATGGGTTGACTGCATGGTTTGGTCTGAGAAGAAGAAGACAAACATTCCTAGATGGGTTGACTGCATGGTTTGGTCTGAGAAGAAGAAGACAGACATTCCTAGATGGGTTGACTGCATGGTTTGGTCTGAGAAGAAGAAAACAGGCTTACCTAGATCACTTGGCTGCATGGTTTGGTGTGAGAAGAAGAAGACAAGCATACCTAGATGTCCTGAATGTATGATTTGGAGTGAAGGAAGAAGACAAGCATACTTAGTTTTCCTGAATGTATGGTTTGTTGTGATAAAAAGATTAGAGGCATACCTAGATGTCCTGAATGTATGGTTTGGTGTTAGAAGAAGAATTCAACATACCTAGATGACCTGACTATATGTTTTGGTGTGAGAAGAAGAAGACAAGCATTCCTAGATGGTCTGGCTGTTTCGTTTGTGGTGAAAATAGGAAGACAGAAATACCTAGATTGCCCGATTGTACTGTTTGGGGTTAGAGGAAGACACACATACCTAAATAGAATGACTATATGTTTTGGTGTAATAAGAAGAAGGCAGTCATAGCTAGATTGCCAGACTATATGGTTTGGTGTGAGAAGAAGAAGACAGGCATACTTAGATAGACAGACTGTATAGTTTGGTGTAAGTAGGAGACAGGCATACGTAGATGGCCTGACTGTAAGGTTTGGTGTGAGTAGGAGACAGGCATACGTAGATGGCCTGACTGTATGGTTTAGTGTAAGTAGAAGAAGATAGGCATACACATATGGCCAGACTGTATGGTTTGGTCTGAGAAGAAGAAGACAAGCATTCCTAGATGGGTTGATGTATTGGTTGCAGTGAGAAGAAGAACACAGATATACCTGGATAGACTAAATGTATGGTTTGGTGTGAGAAGAAGAAGTCAAGCATACCTAGTTTTCCTGAATGTATGGTTTGGTGAGAGAAGAAGAAGTCAAGCATACCTAGTTTTCCTGAATGTATGGTTTGGTGAGAGAAGAAGAAGTCAAGCATACCTAGTTTTCCTAATGTATGGTTTGGTGAGAGAAGAAGAAGTCAAGCATACCTAGTTTTCCTGAATGTATGGTTTGGTGAGAGAAGAAGAAGTCAAGCATACCTAGTTTTCCTGAATGTATGGTTTGGTGAGAGAAGAAGAAGTCAAGCATACCTAGTTTTCCTAATGTATGGTTTGGTGAGAGAAGAAGAAGTCAAGCATACCTAGTTTTCCTGAATGTATGGTTTGGTTAGAGAAGAAGAAGTCAAGCATACCTAGTTTTCCTGAATGTATGGTTTGGTGAGAGAAGAAGAAGTCAAGCATACCTAGTTTTCCTAATGTATGGTTTGGTGAGAGAAGAAGAAGTCAAGCATACCTAGTTTTCCTAATGTATGGTTTGGTGAGAGAAGAAGAAGTCAAGCATACCTAGTTTTCCTGAATGTATGGTTTGGTGAGAGAAGAAGAAGTCAAGCATACCTAGTTTTCCTGAATGTATGGTTTGGTGAGAGAAGAAGTCAAGCATACCTAGTTTTCCTAATGTATGGTTTGGTGAGAGAAGAAGAAGTCAAGCATACCTAGTTTTCCTAATGTATGGTTTGGTGAGAGAAGAAGAAGTCAAGCATACCTAGTTTTCCTGAATATATGGTGTGGTGTGAGAAGAAGAAGACAAACATACCTAGATTGCCTGAGTGCACTTTTTGTGTGAGAAGAAGAAGACAAACATACCTAGATGGTCTGACTGTATGGTTTGGTATGAGAAGAAGACAGGCACACCTAGATGGCCTGATTGCTTTATTTGGTGTGTAAACAACACCTGAATTGAGTCGAGACATGGAAACCCGAGTGAGATGGAGAGAGATGACCGGCTACACCCTTCGTTATGGCACTGATTAGAATGTTACAGGTTGCCTGATGTGATCATGAAAAAATTATTTTATCAAATTCCCTTTTTAATTCTCCATGTTTAGAAGTACCAGCTGAACTGCTTTGATATAATGCTCTTTTGGCTGTTATTTTATACATGGAGATTTTTACTCTCTCAAGTTAACAAAACTGTTATGACTGAAGTTTTAAAAGTGTTTTTTTTAATTCATTATGTTTGCTTTTTCTTCTTGTCCACAACTTGTCGTTATTTTGCTGCCAGAGTCTCTGAATATTTCTTGAGATGAGAAAGAAAAGAAAGATATAATTAAAATATAAAGATGTGTAAGTGAGATTTTAGTCTCTGGCTTCCTCTACCAGCTCATGTACCAGTCTTATGTGTTCAAGTCCACAGTGCTGCACACTAGGCAGGAAACCGTTGTTGAGAGAGAAACAACTCCTTACGATCTCAGACAAGTGTTTCCATCCTTATTCTCAAAGAAATAACTCACCTCAGACAAGTGTTTCCATACTTATTCTCAGAGAAATAACTCACCTCAGACAAGTGTTTCCATACTTATTCTCAGAGAAATAACTCACCTCAGACAAGTGTTTCCATCCTTATTCTCAGATAAGTAACTCAACTCATTGATGTGTTTCCACCCTTATTCTCAAATAAGTAACTCAACTCAAAGAAGTGTTTCCACAGTTATTCTCAGAGAAGACTCTCAACTCACACATATGTTTCCAACTTTATTCTCTAAGAAGTAACTTACCTCAGACAAATCTTCCACCTTTATTCTCTGAGAGAATAATTAGTATTAAAAAGTAAACAAAACTTAAATGTTCTGCTTGAAATATGTTTAAATTTGATTCTACAGCTGGTTTAATGTTTTCTTTAAATAGAACAGGAAGATTAAACATACTTTTTTACATCAAAGGCAAATGATTCAGATTCTATCCCATCCTTTTTTCAAAGCTTGCGCGGGAAACACAGGATGTAACGTCATTAAAGACTTGTGAGACGGGTTAGGAACTGGTGCGTATTTTACAGCAGTGGAACATGCTGAGAGCTTCCTTCTTAGACAAAATTATAGAATTTACTCAAGAAAGATTCCATAACCCGATGACTGTCTTATATGTGTATCCGTCTGTTGGTGCTTCATTGCAGCCATAAATTGTAATGAGCATCAATGAAATACTTTTTGGTTTTGTTTTTAATCGCCTTCATTAACATCATCATCATGATTATCCTCTTACTCCTCATCATCATTTCGTGCTGTTTCGCCACGGAAGGTTACCTGCAATGAATCTGTTTTTTTTTGTGTGTACATCACTTGATGTTGTCCACCAAAATTATGCCGTTCTCATCAATATCATTTGCAGCAGCACCAACAGCAAGGAAATAATATTAAAGACAACATCACAAAAAGTAATATATTGAAAAATAGAAGGTTGGACAAGTAGACGTTGTCTTCATATCAGACAGTTCACAAGTTTTTAACTAATTTGGCATGATACTTCTGCCGCCACATTTTTATTTAAAAAATGATAAGCTTATAGATTTTATTTTGTTTTAAATACTGTACTTGCTTACTTTTATATACTAGGAAAGTACACTACTACTTACTTTCTTTTAAATACTAGGAAAGTATACTACTACTTACTTTTATATACAAGGAAAGTATATTAATTCTTGCTTACTTTTATATACTAGGAAAGTATACTACTCTTTGATTACGTTTACTACTAATATACTACAAAGAAAATATACTTCTTATTTTTGTGTCGTGTTCTTTCCAGAACAGTTGTTCCTTCCACTGTCTCCCTGAGCGTAGTGTGGTCTTGAGCAAGTTGACCAACATCTCACAATGTGGTCTTGAGCAAGTTGACCAACATCTCACATTCTGTGATATCCTGTGTCCACTGCAGCGACTCCCCCCCCCCCCACACACACACACACTTTTATTACATTTAATATAAATGTCTTAAACATGCGCATTGAAATACATTTTAAATAACACAACATCTTATCTTATATCTTATATCCTTCCCGTGCCGTTAAACGTCACATAGGGCTCGCAGAGTAGTTCGCCAATTTTTCCTGTTTTCGGTGAGTCTTTCAACCTCATCAAAGGATTTTATGCCTGTTAATTTGGCCTCTCTTAACAATGTCCTTTTCAGAGTTTCACGCGGTCTGCCTCTTTTTCTTCGTCCTGCTGTGTTCCACTTGATAGCTTGTTTTGGGATTCTTTAATCACTTCTTCTCATCAAGTGGCCAACATATGACCATCTCCTTTTCCTGATCACCCATGAGACTGGTTGTTGTTCAGTCATCTGTCTTATCTCTGCATTGTTCTTGAAATCGTTCCACTTGATGTTATGGAAACACAACATAGCTCAGATAAAATCCATTACATGTTTTGCTTTGTAAATATACAAATTCGGCACCGACACATCAATAATACCTTCATAAAATCTATTATTGTATATGGGTACATAGATTACCTAAGGTAAATCAAACGACATAGTAATTAGGAGACTATCTGGCATAACACAATATCTTCATACATTCTACTTTCTGATTTCCGATGGATGATAAATTATAAATGTAGAACAACTTCTATTCTCGAAACTTCTGTAGTCCTCAGAGATGTTTCTAGTGGGCCATATCAAGAGCTATCTCTGTTAAGAATTAACCGGCCACCTTGCATAGAAATATGTTCTTAACAGAGAGCCTAACAACTGGAATCATGAACAAGTTGATGAAGAAGTTAACACCAGAGTGTAGAAATGATAAGAGCTTGAGAGTAATCAAGAAACCTGGGTGAAGAGAGTGATAGATGTTTTCAACGAAGATACAGATTGCAGGCGGTATTGTCATCACAATTAGAAAACCAGTCATTACAAGAAAAAACCGAATGGTCTTCATTACACTTGGCCAGTTTTCATTGGTCACTCTGTTTCCTGTATTATTAGAATGTCCTGCCAAACCACCCATAGAGGTAGTTGTGGCGGCAACTGATCGTCTTTGTTTGTAAGACAAAAGTGCTATTTTGAAATACACAATACAAATAATTACTATTAAAGGGTTTATTAAGACACCACCTACATACGACGGATCCATGGTAATTATTCCATGAATTGTACAAGTGTCCTGTTTGCTTGCAAAAATAACTGGTATCAGAATATATATAAAAACTAGAACCCATACACCGAATAGGATCTTGTTAATCAAAGCTTTACTGACACGTCTAGAGTAGAGGAAAGGATGAAAGATGTACACATATCGCTCTACGGCGATCACAGTGAGATGGAGGATTGAGCTAAACGTAGCTCCAAAGGAACAATCACTAATAATATTGAAGATGATGTTGTAGATCTTGTCTGATAGATAATTCAACACAATCCAGCTGACACTATTGAGGAGTCCATTCAGAGCATCCGTTACAGCCAGTGAAACAACGAACATGTTTGCGAAAGTGTCTAGTCTTGGCGTCCGTCGAATAATCAGGACGAGTAAAGTGTTTTCTACAAAGAAAATAAAACCAAGAAACATAATAAGCACACTGAACCATCTTGGCACAAAACAGTTGGTGATGACGTCCGACATGCTCTGATTCATGTCTTTAGAAAATTGATTTATGTAATGCTGGTTCTGAGATTATTAGAGAAGATATAAATAATTTAATTCAGTTAGCAGTTCTAAGATAGAACACTTCCACTTAATAGGATATATAAATGTGTTTTCATTGTTAACTTGTTACTTTGCTATAAATGATCTTCTAAAACACCCTGGTTTTGGAACATTAACTTCATGGATAACAATTAACAGTGATTAAGAGAATCTGCAGAAAAGGAGTAAGACCTGCCTGTCAAATCTGGCGTGATATTACTCCGACATTTACACCACCTGAATGAAAGCATCCAGCAAACTTAACACTGTCTACAGAGACTAAATAATCAGACATTGTATAAACTTAGCAAAGACTTTATTCCTTAATGAAATACACAGTTCGTGTGCTATACAGAGCTATGATATCAAAATTGACAAGGGTTTTTGTATATGGACAGCAAACTGTAGTGCACGTACGAGATGTTGATAATGAAATTCTGCTGGCGATTCGTCTCCTTATCTAAACTCCGAACATTATGAAAATAGACGAGCACGTTTTATATGAACGAAACAAATGATATTAATTTCCCTGGTATTACAAACTACTTTTCCATAACGAATTAAAGCTTATGGTGTATAAAGTTCATCACATCTAATTTGGACAAATCTATTCGACAGTACACGTATATATGTGTAGCCTTCTTTTGTGTTTTGTTTATAAGTAAGAAATGTACATTTCCAGTCACTGATTTAACTGATCGCACTTCAAAAAACATGAAACAGCCGAAATTTATCGAAATGAACCTGGAACGATATCAACCTAATAATCTGACCAGCAGTTTGTTCAGTTCTTTGAGTGATTCTGCAGATAAGATATTCAGTGCGCGCTTGTGGTAACTGCTATCGATTTTGTTTCTCATGGCTTGAGCTACTGAAGTAAACAGAGAGACATACATTATCAATACTTCCAGTGACACAGAGACGCAGTACTGCCATAAAGAAACAATGAATATGACTCTGTTATTAAACTAAGTCTTTTATCAGGCAAAAAAAAAGAAGGAGATGGTCAAAACTTTATAGAAATACACCTAGCGCTGTTTCTCTTATTGTCGGTTTTGGTTTGTTGTCGTTGTTTTTGCTTGTCTTATCACATGGAAACTACAAACTAGATCAGGTGAAGATGTTGTAGCACAAGAAGGACACACATTTTGGGATATACTGCGGTTGTTTGATTGAAAAGTCGTTTTTGTTTTGTAGTTACAAAAGCAAGCTACTCGATAGAGTCCACCAGGGGGCCACTGTGAGTCCTTGTCCTATCAGTTAGGACGATTCTGTTACTAGGATCTAGAAGGGAGAAGTGTTACAGGGTTTGAACTTCTCAAGTTCTCCTAATAAGATCTAGAAGAAAAAAGTGTTACAGGGTCTTGACCTTCTCATTTACTGCCCAGTCCTGATAACGAAGCCGCCTCCTCAGCACAGCCATATTTTCTCAAAATTCTCCCAGCGAAAAGCATTTCTGTGCTGCTAAAGCTTGATCAGTTGGTAAGATCAAAATCTTCCATAATGGTAGTGGACCGCGCCAGAAAGTCTGCCTCCAACATCTACTTCTGAAATAGTACAACGATCTTTCAGTTCATTGCTTGTGCCATTTGATATCTTTCTTATATCTTATATCTTATCTTATATCCTTTCCGTGGCGTTAAACGTCACATAAGGCTCGCAAAGTAGTTCGCCAATTTTTCCTGTCTTCGGCGAGTCTCTCAACCTCATCAAAGGATTTTATGCCTGTTAATTTGGCCTCTCTAAACAATGTCCTCTTTAGAGTTTCACGCGGTCTGCCTCTTTTTCTTCGGCCTGTTGTATTACACTTGATAGCTTGCTTTGGGATTCTCTGATCACTTCTTCTCATCAAGTGACCAACATATGTCCATCTCCTTTTCCTGATCACCCATGAGACTGATATCTTTGATATCTTTGCTACAATATTAATAGGACAATAGTTGGTAGTTCCTGAGAAAAGAAAAGAGGAAATCAGCTGGTGGCTTTCCACATTGTTATATTCCTTTCTTACGTCTTGCATCCTTCCCGTGTCTTTAAACGTCACAAAGGGCTCGGATGCTAGCTTGCCAAGATTTCCAGTTCTCGGCGAGCTTTTCAACCTCATCAAGGGATGTTATTCATACTAAACCGACCTCTCTTAACAATGTCCTCTTTAGAGTTTTTCACGTGGTCAACCTCTGTTTCTCTGCCTTTTTGTGTTCCACTTGATAGCTTGTTTTGGGATTCTCTGAGTGTTTCTTCTCAGCATATGACCAGCATATGTCCATTTTCTTTTTCTGATCAACCATGAGACAGGTTGCTGTATGCCTATCTGTTTTATCTCTGCGTTATTCTTGAATTCGTTCCTATTTATACCAAGAATTTTCCCTAGGCATTTGTTTTCACAAGAGTCTAATTTCTTGTCTATTTCTTTAGTTATTTTCTAGTTTTCACATGCATAAATGCAATGCATTACTGACAACAAAAACCATGCCAAGAGCTGACTGCAATAGTGACCATGATCCACTCTGTGGAAAAGTTAGAATAAAAGTAAAGAAAGCAGGCAGAAAAGTGAGAAACATCAAACTGAATACAGAACTTCTTAAAAATCACCAAGAACTGCGAGAACAATACAAAGTTATTATAACAAATAGATACAATGCAATAGCAAAGATAAATAGTATAGATGAACAATGGGCAATGTTAAGATATTATATCCACCAAACTGTTAAGGAGATAATACCACCAAAAAAAGAAGCCCCTAAAAATAAATGGATGACAGACGACATCTTAGGACTGATGGACAAGAGGAGGAGTAAAAATAACGAGAAAAAATATAACAAGATAAATAAAGAAATAAGACGCAAGTGCAGAGAAGCAAAAGAAGTGTGGTTAAATGAGCAGTGCAGACAGATAGAGGACTCTCATATTAAAGACAGCAAAAACATGCACAAACGAATTAATGAACTCACAGGCAGGAAAACAAAATATACCACAGGATGCCTGAAATCGAAAGAAGGTAAAATGTTAATGGAAAAAGAAGACATTGTGGACAGGTGGACAGAGTATATCGGTGAGCTATATGGAGGAGAAAGACCAGAATTAACACCAGATACTGAAGACTGTGAGGGACCACCATTACTTGAAGATGAAATCATAGATGCCATCAAACACATGAAGAAAGGAAAAGCGACTGGGCCTGATAATATAACAATAGAAGCACTAGAGGAAACAGGAATAAAAATAATAACCAAGTTACTGAATGACATTTACAACAGTGGTTATATTCCCAGTGACCTGATTAAATCCACGTTTATAGCACTACCAAAGAAACCAGGTGCAAAGGAATGTGACGACCACCGTACTATCAGCCTCTCATGTCACATAACGAAGCTACTTCTGAGAATAATTATGAGAAGAACAAGGAAAAAGATAAAAATGAAAATAGCAGATGAACAGTTTGGATTTGTTAAAGGAAAGGGAACACACAATGCCATTTATGCTTTACGAACACTAACAGAAAGAGCTTTAGAAGTACAGAAAGATTTCTACTTATGCTTCATTGATTACACCAAGGCATTCGACAAGGTGAAACATAATGAAATTATTAAAATGCTTGAAGACATAAATATAGACGGCAAAGACCTGAGGATTGTAAAACATCTATACTGGCAGCAAGAAGCAGCAGTTCGAGTTGAAAATAGAATTGGAAAATATCAACCTATAAAACAAGGGGTGCAACAAGGATGTGTACTATCTCCAGACCTTTTTTCTCTGTATAGCGAGAATATTCTAAGAACAATCATCACAGAACCAGGCATAAAAATTGGAGGATGCAATATTAACAACCTTCGGTATGCTGACGACACAGTACTGAGAACCAACAAGACCTGCAAAATCTCTTGGATAAAGTCGCCAAAGAAAGTGAACAGAAAGGCCTTACTTTGAACATCAAAAAGACAGAGACTATGGTTATATCTAAGAAACAGAATCCACCAGCATGCAGTATTAAATTAAACGGAACTATTCTAAAGCAGGTGCAGAAATTCAAATACCTTGGAGCAGTAATAACTTCAGATGGGAAATGCACAACAGAAATTAGGAACAGAATAGGCCAAGCAAAGACTGCATTTCAGAGAATGAGAAACATATTAACCAACACATCCTTATCAATGAATGTTAGAAAACGAGTCCTAAAATGCTATATTGAACCTATCTTGTTATATGGAAGTGAATCATGGACAATAGGCAAGTCTGCACAAAAATCATTGGAAGCAGCAGAAATGTGGTTTATTAGAAGAATGTTGCGAATCTCCTGGACAGCAAAAATAACTAATGAAGAATGTATGAGAAGAGCTGGACAGACAAAAAACCTTGTCAAAAAGATAAGAGAGAGACAGTGTACTTTCATATGACATGCAATGAGAAGAGGGGGCATTGAAAATATTATAACAACAGGAAAAATAGAAGGAAGAAGATCAAGAGGAAGACCAAGAGAAATGATACTGGACAGTCTGACGGGATGGTGTGAGAGGAGATCACCAACTGAACTGATGGTCTGCATGAAGGATCGGATACTCTGGAGAAGCATAATAGCCAACGCCAGTCGGCACGGCACATGATGATGATGATGATGAAATGAGGGTGGATATTACATTTGAACTGAATAATCTTAACTTTGTTTTGTCATTGTAACTTTTGAATGCCATATGTTCTCAAGATTCTTGAATGTCAGTGTTGCTTTTGCAATTCGAATTCTAACTTCAGTTCTGGTGTCACCATCATGTCTATGTAACTGCCCAGATAATATTGCTCTATGCAACCCACTTACATTAAATTAATAGTTTTTATAATAAATAACAATTTATTGTACCTCAGTATATTCCAATTAACCTTTCCGCGTAATTAATAAAGTGAATGACTTATTAAGTTAGCATATATAAGGTAGCATATATAAGGTATCATATATAAGGTATCATATATAAGGTATCATATATAAGGTAGCATATATAAGGTAGCATATATAAGGTAGCATACATGCTACGTAAAGACTCGGATCTTGTCAGTGATGTTTGCTGGAAATGTGATCCAGAATCTCTATTCCAAATTGCACTGTTCACAAATCCTTGCACTGTTAACAAATAATTGCATTGTTAACAAATCCATCTGTATAAACACGTATCTTGATGTCACGTGAATATTTGTCATCTAATGTATTAAGTGTGACTGTTGATCTTACAGGACCTCTTTACAGTTATGCATATCATTCACTTCAGTTTATATGGTTATTTGTGTGCAGTCTACCTTTGTGTGCAGTCTACCTTTGTGTGCAGTCTACTTTTTTCCACGGCGTGTGCTCTTGCAAAAATGATAGATAACGCATTATCTACATCTGGGAAGTAAGACATCAGGTTAAACAGATGACTGATCTGATGAATCGAACTGCCTCTTTAAAGTAGCCCTCGTGCCAAGTTACTGGACATCTCCTTCAGGGTATGGCTTACAGACCCGAGTAACATTTCTCCTAGGGCCATGAATTTTGTGTCTCATACTGTTTGTATACAAACTGTTTTCTGCGTCTGTTAAACTTACACCGGAATATGTAGCAAAGGTGAAAAACTTTGTTACACCTTTGATAATTTAAGATCTTTTGTTTTTTGTATCTGATTTGCTTTTTCATGTAGCCATCTTTGAGATGGAAGTGCCCTTCACCTGTGGCATGTGGATTTGTAGTTTTGTGTGGGCTTTTTAGCCTGAAATCTGCTCTTTCTAGTCAGTCTGGATGGAGAATTTATGTTGTGTTGTAGTAGTTTTCGTATTTATGAGCTTGTAGTTAGCCATAGATTGTGAATAAGTTAACTCATTATGCTAACTGCAACTGTAACTGTGATCAGAGACTGGTATCCCCGCACTCCGGCCATTAACAAAGTGTGCCTGGCAGTTCCGTTCCAACATCCACTGGAGTGTGCCCCTGCTAGTTTTCTTCCTGTGGGGGCGGTACTAACTTAAACTTGGCCATCTGGAAAATTCTGTTCCTTTATGTTTTGTTGTGTAGTTTGAGGTGTTACAAGTCATACGTCTATCATATGTGTGGATTCTGTCATCATCATGTGCTGTTCGATTAAACGTTCTTCATTGGAAACCAGACTCGTTCAGTGATTGCTGCTTATCGTATGTGTATTCATTTGATCAGTACTACCTGGGTTGATGTCTTATTATTATTTTTGCAAATATTTAGCATCAATAATGTATAATAACGAGTTGACAAGCTAAGTTTAGTCAGTGAGTTAAAGTATCTTCAAGTGTGTTGCCTAATTTATAACATCGGCGATAAATTTGTTTCTGTTACAAACTTGCATGGACCTCATTTCACCTGCGATAATACGTAGTGACAAATTGTGTGCCTTGTCCAGATTCTGTAGCCCAGAGTCTAATGTCTAGATTCTGTAGACTAATGTCTAATGTCTAGATTCTGTAGCATAGTGTCTAATGTCTAGATTCTGTATCTTGGTGTCTAATGTCTAGATTCTGTAGCCATTTGTCTAATATCCAGATTCTGTAGCCTAGTGTCTAATGTCTAAATTATGTATCCTGGTGTCTAATGTCTAGATTCTGTAGCCTAGCTGAGAAACACATAAATGCCTTTGAATGTAAATGCTACAGAAGTGTTTTTCAAATACCACGGAAGCAAAAATGAACAAATATATTCATACTACAAGAACTTAATATTGAAGAAGGCTGGCTAGTAAAGAGGATTAAAGAGAGAAAACTTAAATATTTTTGGACACATTAAACGTCAGGATAGTCTAGAGAAAACTGTCTTGCAAGGGTAAATAATGGGAAAAAAGAAAGAGAGGAAGACCAAGGCAAAGATGGTTGCAAGACATCATTGATGATCTGCAAATGGATGCATTGGCAGCAGGCTATCTTGCTCAAGACTGAGATTCCTACAGGAGTGCTGTTAGGGAGGCAAAGTTCCGCAAGGGACAGCAAATGAATGAATGAATGAGTGTCTAATGTCTAGATTCTATAGCTTAGTGTCTAATGCCTAGATTCTGTAGATTGATGTCTGAAGTCTAGATTCTGTAGCCTGGTGTCGATTGGCTATTTTCTGTAGCCTGGTGCCTAATGTCTAGACTCTGTAGCCTGATGTCTATTGTCTAGATTCTATAGCCTAATGTCTACTGTTCTGCACAAAGCTGTCCAAGAATGTTTTACATGCGATAGAATACTGTGATGTTTTACATTCCCGCGGAGTATTGCACTGTCTCTCCATCTGCTCATTTTTTAGTGCAGTTACCTTTCTTATGGTCCAAGCTGGTTTTAGACAAGGAAAGCATCACGAGATCACATATTCAATATGAGATTAATAGTGGAGAAATGCAGAGAGTTTAATGTGAATCTATATTTATCTTTTATAGATTACTCAAAGACATTTGATTGTGTATAACGCCAGAAACTTTGGGAAATAATGGAAAAAATGGGATTTCCAACACATTTGATACAATTAACATCACTCCTGTATCTAGACCAACAAGCAGCAAGAATAAATGATGAAACAACAACTTGGTTTGACATAAAACAAGGGGTCCGTCCAGGGTGCATATTGGTGCCTCACTTATTTAACTTGTATACTGAAAATATAATGAGGAATGTTAGAGAAGATGTAGATAAAGAATTTTGCGATGCCATAATAATTGGAGGTTATGAAATACCAGAGATTAGATATGCTGATGACACAGTATTACTGTCCACAACACAAAAAGGAATGGAAAAACTAATTGTGTCAGACCATAAGAATAGTCCCCCGTGTGGTACCCGGGATCTGCAAAGAATAGGACCACTGTACCCTACCACGCATGATTGTAAAAGGCGACTAAGGAGGGTTCAGCATAGGGCCAGCAACCCTATCTGGTAAAAAAACTATCAGACTGCTACAGAAACGGAAGCAAGGGAAAAAATAAATGCAGGTGGAAGGAGAAATGCTTATCAGGAAACTGAGCCCATGAAGGTTGTGGAAGAAAGCCAGCCACTGGAAGTCCCCAGCCCGACTGCAGACCTCCTGGAACCTAAACACAAGATGCAAATAGGCAGCTGGAATGTAAGAACACTAAACCAGACTGGAAAACTAGCACAAACTATCAAGGAAATGCACAGATACGAACTAGACATACTAGGAATACAAGAAGCAAGATGGACAGGACAAGGCAGAAGGAAATTAACAACACAGCACACAGAAGATACAATAATATGGTCAGGTAAAGAAGATCTTCATGAAGGAGGAGTAGCATTGATTATAACAAAAGAAGCATCAAGAGCATTGCTGAAATGGACCCCAATAAATGAGAGATTATTATATGCACGGTTCGACTCAAGATTCACGAAGCTGTCTATTATAGTTTGTTATGCACCAACAGAAGCAGCTGAAGAGGAATTTAAAGAAGATTTTTACAACAGCCTCCAAGCAACAGTAGAAACAATACCCAAGCATGATATGCTACTCATCTTGGGCGACTTCAATGCAAAAGTAGGTGAAGGAAATGAAGATAGAAGAAGAAACATGGGAAGAGAAGGAATCGGAGAAATAAATGAAAATGGAGAAAGACTATGCAGTTTCTGTGAAGAAAACATGATGACCATTGGAGGGACAATTTTCCAACACAAAAACATCCATAAGGTGACTTGGAGGTCACCAGATAAAACCACAGAAAACCAAATCGATCATATACTAATAAATAACAAGTGGAAACGGTCACTACAAGATGTGCGAGCAAGGAAAGGAGCAGATGTAGGAAGTGATCACAACCTTCTGGTAGCAAAAATAAAACTAAAATTAAGGAAAGCCAAAATCGGAGAACACAGAAAGATACATTTTGATACAAGAAAACTGATAGACCAGCAAACAAGAAATGAATTCTCAATAGTACTTAAGAACCGCTTCAGTGTCCTACAAGACGAAGCAGAAATGTCCATATTAGAGTTCAATAAAACACTACAGGAAACAGCAAAAGAGGTGCTGGGATATCGAAAAAGGAGAAAAGAGGAATGGATAAGCGAGGCCACATGGGAAAAGATAGAGCAAAGAAAAGAAATCAAGAAAAAATTACTGAACACCAAATCACAACGGCTTAAAGAACGAGTTTTAAGTAATTATGCACAAAATCTTCATCTCCAGGTGAAGATGAAGTGACTGCTGAAATGTTGAAAGCAGAAGAAACAGAAACACCAAAACAACTTTGCCGGATATTACAACAAATTTGGGATCTAGAAAAAGCCCCAGAGGAGTGGAAAACTGGGCTTATAGTAAAACTACCAAAGAAGGGTGACCTTGGAGATTGCGGGAACTGGAGAGGCATTACCCTACTGCCACTCACCAGTAAAATATTTTGCAGAATAATCATCAACAGAATTGTACCAACACCTGAGGAAAAACTTCGGAAAGAGCAGCAGGATTTAGGAAAGGAAGAGCATGCATAGACCACATATTTGTACTTAGACAAATATTAGAACAGGCAAATGAGTGGCATAGCACAACATATGCATTATTCATAGATTTTGAGAAAGCCTTTGACAGTGTCAACAGAGATGCACTGTGGAAAATCCTAAGATAGCATGGCCTCCCCCATAAAATAGTTAATGTAATCAAAGCCCTATACGAGTGTTTTCAGTGCAAAGTTATCTGTGGAGAACATACCTCCAGCAGCTTTAGGGTACAAACAGGAGTGAAACAGGGATGTATACTATCACCAACATTATTTATCTTGGCAGTAGACTGGTTAATGAAGGAGGCAACATCAGACAAACGCAGAGGATTACAATGGACCCTTGACACAGTGCTGGAGGACCTTGACTTTGCGGACGACATTTGTCTATTATCAAGCGGTCACAAAGATATGCAAGATAAAATAAACAAGCTAACTCAGAATGCAAATAACATAAGACTAAAGATCAACGTAGGAAAGACAAAGTTAATGAAACAAAATGTGAACAACAGAAATGTACTCAGAGTAGATAACAAGTTAGTGGAGGAGGTCAACGAATTTGTATACCTTGGCAGCAGAGTAGTAGAAAATGGAGACAGCACAGAGGACATCAACAGCAGACTTACTAGAGCAAACCAGGCTTTTACAATGCTGCAGACTATATGGAAATAAATAAAACTAAGCATAAATATGAAAATCAGGATATTTAAGAGTAATGTTCTAAGTGTACTACTCTATGGAAGTGAATGCTGGAAAATCACCAAAACAATGGAAAACAAGTTAAATTCCTTCCAGACTAAATGTTTACGAAGAATTAGAAAAATATTTTGGCCAAACACCATAAGAAATAACATCTTATTAGCAGTAATGCAGATGAAGCCACTGACAACAATTATTGAGGAAAGACGCTGGCGATGGTTGGGACATGTGCTCCGAATGACTGACAACTCACTACCAAAAATAGCACTAAGATGGACACCACAGGGGAGCAGAAGTAAGGGTAGACCAAAAGAGACATGGAGAAGAACAACAGAAAGGATGTTGAGCAATAGAGGGCTCACCTGGGCAAGAGCAGAAAAAAAGGCGAAGGACAGGCATTTGTGGAAAACCCTTGCGGAAGCCCCATGTGCCCTGGGCACTTAAGGTTCAGAGAGAGAGAGATAAGAATAGTGAAGAGCAAAATCTCTTATCTTAATAAGAAGAAAACTAAATTGATGACAACTAACAAAACAAATAACGCAGCTGAAATACCCTTATATATCGATGAGGGAAAATTGGAAGAAGTGGAGAGTTTTGAATATCTTGGATCACTTCTAACTAATAATGGAGATACAATGAGGGATATTAACAGGAAAATACCTATCGCTCTTAAAAAAGAAAAACAACGAAAGAATCTGTGAAAAAGAACAGACAGAACTACAAAAATAAGATTTTTAATGCATGCATCTTTTCCATCGCAACATATGCCTGTGAGACCTGGACACTTAACAAAACAGCTGAAAAAAACACATAAATGCCTTTGGATGTAAATACTGCAGACGGGGTTCAAATATCGTGGACACAAAAAAAAAGAACAAATATATCCATACTACAAGAACTTAATATTGAAGAAGCTGGCTAGTAAAAAGGATTAAGCAGAGAAAACTTAAATATTTTGAACACATTAAATGTCATGATGATCTAGAAAAGACCATCTTGGAAAAGTATATAATGGGAAAAAGAAAGAGAGGAAGACCAAGGGGAAGATGGCTGCAAGACGTCGTTGATAATATGCAGATGGATGCATCAGCAACAAGGCGTCTTGTTTACAACCGAGAGGCGTACAGGAGATCTATTAGGTGGGCACTGTTCTGCAAGGGACATGCAAATGACTGACTGACTGAGCTAGCTTTCTTCTGACCCTTACTTCTGCGTTGTTGATCCTGTTGTTTCCAGGTAAGTTTGTCAAGAGTTACTCTTAGATAAGCTGCCTGATTGTCTACCATTAAGGATGCTCCGTTTTCAAATCTGTTGCCTGATTTCTGTTTACATGAGAGAGTGAACAGAGCAGTACTTGATTTCTCTACCTTGATAATGATACAGCAGCTGCTTGTCCATGATGTCAAGATGTATGTTGCTTTCTGAAGCTTCATTGTAGCTGTCTGATGTTCTTCTGCACATCACATGACTAGTTCATTTGCATTCAGTGCCAATTTGATTTCTCAGAGGAGCTCCTTGACCAGGTCATAAATGAAAACCAAGTAGAGATTAGCGATATATTTAAGGTACACCATATTATGACAGTAGATTCTGACTTGTATTAGTGTATAATATGTAAAGCTAAGTATATGACTATACACAAAGACAATGCAGTAAAGGTGTAATAACAAAATATTAAAATTAGGAACAAAGTAGGAACAGCCTTACTAATTAACGAACACACAATTGTGACGTTTCGGTTTGCACCTTAATCATACACACACACACACACACAAAAACGGAAGGAAGAAATTTCCCTTGTTTTAAACATTTTACTAAACTAGCTCTTCTGTTACATAGACATAATTTTGTTCAGTTGTAGTTTTCCACTCCTGGATTCACAAGATGAACAGACAGGACCTTCAGTGGCATAGGATGGATCTTTTCCTTTACTGCTTTTATTTGATTAATCTTCACAGAGCGAGCACCATACATAACAACTGCACAGATATGGGCACATCATTACTGATACAGAGTGGTACTCTGGTAGTTGCAATGCGCATTCTGTCCAGGTATCTTCAGGTTCATTATCTTTCCCTGTTTGGGCAGTCTGTAGTCTTGCTCAGATTGTCCTGAAGACAGTGGTGTAGGTTGATTTGGTTGTTTCCCATCCTCTGGCGGCTGTACTTAAACCTCTTCTCCACAATCATTTTACAGGATGGGATTTGTGGTCTTTCAGTCCCCTTAGTCGTCTTTTAACACATGCGTGGAATGAACAAGAGGATGTATTCTTTACTTCCATGACTAGTGCCCGAGGGTCTCAA